>JASAUF010000557.1:1200000-1670000 GCA_030180095.1 Magnolia changhungtana | reverse complement strand
CAATTTTGATTGACATGACCGATTTGCCAATTCTGATTATCGATCGATTCCGATTGTAATGACCGATTGCTGATTTCGATTGACGTGACCGATTTGCCGATTCTGATTATCGATCAATTGCAATTGTCATAACCGATTCTTAATTTCGTTGACTGACCGATTTGCCGATTTTGATTGTCGATTAATTCCGATAGCCATGACCGATTGCCGACTCCGATTGACGTGACCGATTTGCCGATACCGATTATCGATTGATTCCAATTGTCGTGACCGATTACCGACTCCGATTGACGTGACTGATTGATGACTTCGATTGTTGTGACTGATTACCGACTCCGATTGACGTGACCATTGACCGATTATCGATCGAGGCCAATTAGCGTGGCCGGTTGTCAACTCCGATTGTCGAGACCCAATGAAATGTATATGCGGCTCATATTTGAGGCCTGTTGTGATGTGTATTCTGCTCATGTTTAAGGCCCAATGTGATTCATATGAGGCCTATGTGATGAGGCCCATTGTGATACTTTTTGAGGGCCAGGCGATGGAGCCCATTGTGATGTATGTTAGGCCCATGTGAGGGGCCCATCGTGACGTATATTAAACTCTTAAGTGATGCCCATGGTGTGCATTAGGTCCTTGTGTGAGGCTATGGGTCCACTATATGTTAAACTCTGTGTACCGTTCCTTGGGGGCGATGTTGGTTAAATGTCCATATTGTCGAGGCCGATTGTTGATGCAGGTTATTGATACCGATCATAAGTATGTGACAACATAGCATCATGATACATGCTCATACGCATCATCTGCATGTTGTTATGAGACTCTCTGATAGGCAGAGATTATTTTATATGAGCGCATGGTATGGTAGCATGGATGCATGCTTGGATTGTATGACTCATGCATCTCGCATTGTGTGTTGAGATTACTATACGCCCTAGCGACACCAGGGCCGTAGCCTCCACAGGCATATCATGGATGGCCAGGTGGGACACCGAAAATCTGTTCTAGCATCGTGTTGTCATAGATGGCCTTGGGTGAAAATCCCTAAACCTTCTTGGTACCAGAGGACGCCCCAACGTTGAGACGAAGTGGATACATAAGCACCCGAGTGCCGAATACTAGGAGGCCGCGTCTCTCACTGTGTCGTAGTTGGTTAGGAGGGAGTGTGATCTTACCCTCCCGAGCGTAGGGGCATTACTAGGCTGAGTCTGACCAGCTCGAGGAATGGGTCCAATATCGATGTGCCGAATAGGTATTGGTGGATTATTGGCCAGACGGATAGTGAGGTTTCTTATGCTTACTTGGACTGTGCGGCTGGGAGAGCGGCAGTGCCATTTGGAGTGTACTAAACCTCGGTGATGATCCCAGAGATGAACCGTACTAATATGTGGACTTATTGAGAAGGATTTGCATACTCATTCATTCATTCACTATCCACTCGGGCTGGTACTATGCAACCATTTGTTATGTGAACTTTCGCGCCAGGATTTCGGTCGGGGTGCGTGACTAACCTAAGATTAGGAGTTTGCCACATTAAGTCTGACTATCCAAATTTAGGTATGGAACTAGTTTGGATAGAAGTCCCTTGTGATGGGCCCCATAGCCTGCGATACTACGTACTATCATCCTGACTTCACACTCCAGCATAGTCATTCCATTTGCACCACATATTGCATTACATTCGCTGCATATGACATTTTGGGTTACCTGTGTTTCTGCATTTATATGGTTTAGATACGGCATTTGATATTTGACTCTTTATGACTCCTCATTTGTGTAGTTGATCTGTATCGCGTATTCTGATATTGCTTGACTTATGGACTTGCCAGTATTTTCGCTTACTCTGACAACATATAATTCATGACCTTGTGCCTATTTCGACATTGTATGATTATGGCTTTGCATTGAATACTTGGAACTTACCTTGTGCACACACTTACACGACCCTCTAAGCTTTCGATAAGCTTATGCACGAAGATGCATGCAAGTGATGATAGGTTGCAGCAGTATTGAGCTTGGAGTGTGCAACAGTCTTCTGGAGCTTGATTTTCGATTTATGTATTTCCCTTTCAGCATTGTACTCAAATGATTATATTAATGGATATGTGATGATGATGTTGCCTTTGTGAATTGGGTAATCTTGTGGTTATGTTTATTATGAGTTAAATGTACATTGGAAAATCCTCCTTATAGGACGCTAAGAGCCGAGAATGGGGTACTACGGAGGCTGTTAGCACCGGATTCGGCTATCGAGATTCCAGTGAATCCGATTTCTGGACTTGGGGCTTGACAGAAGTTGGTATTAGAGTATAACTTGGGAATACCTGAGGATAACATCACATATCTGCTGATAGATACCATACACTTTATAATTGTTGAGAACCTAGAATGGTTAGATCCCCAAGTTCGAATAACTTAGAAATCTTCTAATATAGCTTCCTACAGTCGAAATTGTGAGGCTACATAGTATTTCATTTTCGATCATTTCTGATTCCGGATCCGAAGATTAGTAGGGTCACTATAGTGTTGATGAGGCGTCTTGGGAGCAAGAAGCTGAGATTCGTAGGTATTTTCCCCATCCCTTAGGAGTTTGATTATGTTGGTATAGAGTGCTTTGATTATATCTATAGTGATAGGTTTTCTCTCCCTTGGTAAGCTTTGTATTGGTTGTATTGTGATTTAAATTTCGAGGACGAAATTTTTATTAGGAAGGGAGAGCTGTAAGACCCGTATCTTAGCCCGTACGGTTCGTAGGTTTCTGCGGTCCTCCCGGTCGAATTCCGATGACCCGCGGTCTTTTATCGGTAGTTACACGCGACCCCAAGTCGTATCCCGTATTCTAGAGTTGGCTCGACCCGAGACTTGATCAGTGCGACCGGGCCGTCGCCGTGGTTCCGACGCCGCGTCTCGCGCGCCGAGGCGATTTCCAGGCCAGGAGATGTGGGCCCGCGTTCGGTTCAAGGAAGCGCCGCGCGTTTGCAATCTTAAGAGAATCTCTACAACATGCTAAATCAATCCAATCAATCACCTCACTTGTCAAGTACATGTCAAGTATAACACATCATTCAACCCATCACTCAATACATCACTCACCCCATCACAACCCATACCTCTCTTACACAACAACCCCAAAAGTCAACATTTCCATCTCATCTCCTCTCTCTCTCTCTCTCTCTCCCATCCATCGCTCCATCCCGTCTTTTCTCTCTCTTACTTCTCCCTTCTCTTCCAAGCAACCAAAGGAGAACCCACGTCCAAGCTCTCCATGAGAAAACCTTGGTGTGGCCCATCTTCCTACCCCTGCATCTTTCATCCTAACTCTCCAAACTTCATCATCCTCCGTCAAAGTCGAAATCGAGGAGCTAGGGATTCCATTAGGCCAAGAAGATCGAAAGATGGGTGTTCTTCATCTTGATCCTCAATTTAAGGGCCCACTTGTAGTGGGACCCAAGTGATGTATGTGTTGTATCAAGGAGGGGCCCATAGTGGCGGGGTCCCTCCATCATCCGATCTCTCTCTCTCTCTCTCTCTCTCTCTCTCTCTCTCTTTATGTGTGGCCCGATGTTTTATTTTTTTTTTATCCATGCCGTCCAACGGGACCACCTTGTGGGACGCACCACCGTCCGCTAAGGGCCTACCTTGTTGCCCATTTTCGGGTGAGCCTGGATGGAAGGAAAACACTAATATTGGCCTGATTTATAGTGGGGCGGCCCACCCATCCGTGGACCACACCTTGATGTATGCATAGTATCCACATCATACGTCCAACGGCCTGGACTGACTGTCCAGTGATCTGGACGAAGCGGAAACATAAATATTAACTTGATGCATACGTGTGGCCCACTGGACGTGGGGCTACCATTATTTAAGTGTTTTATCCACCGTCCATTCCTGGACGGTGGGAACCCACCTCAATGTATGTGAAATCCACTCCATCCGTCCATCCTGACAGAGAGATGGGCCACGTGTGTGGACTCCACCACGATGTATATATCTGTGCTGTCCATCCAGGAGTCCAGCGTCTGGACGCTGGACTGCACCTATTATATAATAATAACAAGTATTAAATATATTTTATCTATGCTGCCCGGCAGCGTGGACCCCACACGTGGGATCTTGTGATGAATGAGTTTCATCCCAGTCGTCCATGCATTTGGACGGTGGTGGTGCAGCCACCATGATGAACGTGTTTCATCCGACCGTCCGTTCAGGACGTGGCCACCCCACACGTGTGCGTAGGACCCACCTTGATGAACGTATCCTATATCCTTGACCGTTTTGAATGGTCCACGTGCCATGTGTCTTATCTGACTGTTCATCTATTGAATGGTGAGGGCCAGCACATCAGCCCATAGCTGCTGTATACGTCAGCAGCTTAGTCTGACCATGGGTATGTGTTCAATCCAGACCGTTCATCTGTTAGTGGGCCATCAGCTCAGTTAGATGGCTGTTATTTTAACGTCATTAGATTCTGTGGACCCCACCATGATGCATGTGTCTGGCGTCCACACCGTCCAGTCCAATGGACGGTGGTCACTGGACATGGTAGGCTGCAGCACGTTGTTTATATATCTATATATAGATATATATCTGGCTCTTCCAGATGGTGTATTATATATATATATATATATATATATATATATATAGATATATATATATATATATGGGCCCCACATGGGACCCACATTTAATGCATGTATTTTACGTAGCACTGTCCATCTGGACGGTGCCATGTATGCACGTTATTGCGTGTGTGGGATCCACACGAGGTATATCCCTACAGCCTATCTATTGGATGTGGACCCCACCATGGTAGCGTGTGGGGCTCACCTTGTAATGATGTATTTCAACCTCATTGTCAGATATCCATGGGACGGTGGGAAGCGGATTGGCTGGTGTACCTCATATGAGCAAATGATGGTGTGATTGACATCAGCAGGTTCTGTGGGACCCTTCCAGGTTATATATATTTCATCCACGTTGTTCACATGTTTGGACAGTGCTATCTAATGTTTGAATGGTATTGATTTACATAGACAATGTTTGGATGGTGCTGACTTACCGGGACGATGTTTGGACAGTGTTGATCATTATTAGTAGGCCATGTGCCCTATGGAATGAAAATGTACAGTGATACACATGTTGCACCTGCAACTATTGAAGTGGTTTTAGATGTAATCCAAGCGCCCACTTATGGCCTATCTATGAGGCCTACCTCGATATATTTGTAGTCCATCTATAAGGCCCATTTGCTCCGTATTCAGGGCCCACATATTATGTATTTGAGGTCCATGTGCAAGGCCCACCTGTTGTGTATATGAGGCCCACTGATGCGGCCTATTGATGCGGCCCACTTGTTGTAATTAAGGCCCATGGATTGTAGCCCATTGTGATGTATTTGAGGCCCATTGGTAAGGCCCGAAGTGATGTATATGTGGCCGTTACGTTGGGAGCAATGTTGGTTGGATGTCGACATTGAGGGGCAATGATGGTTAGATGTCCTCATTATAACCTTCCCTTAAGCCTTGTTAAGCCCATTCTCACCGTTCTCGATTGTCATGACTGATTGTCGATTCCGATTGACATGACCAATTTGCCGGTTCTGATTATTGATCGATTCCGATTGTAATGACCGATTGCCGATTCCGATTGACGTGACCGATTTGCCAATTCTGATTATCGATCGATTTCGATTATCATGACCGATTGTTGATTTCGATTGCCGTGACCGATTTGGCAATTTTGATTGTTGATTGATTTCAATTGTCATGACTGATTGCCGACTTCGATTGACGTGACTGATTTACCGATTCTAATCATTGATCGATTCCAATTGTCATGACTAATTACCGACTCCGATTGATGTGACCGATTGCTGACTTCGATTGTTGTGACCGATTACCGACTTCGATTGACATGACCGATTGACCGATTATCGATCGAGGCCAATTATCATGGCTGGTTGTCAATTCCGATTGTCGAGACCCAATGTAATGTATATGTGGCTCGTATTTGAGGCCTGTCGTGATGTGTATTTTGCCCGTGTTTAAAGCCCAATGTGATGTATATGAGGCCTATGTGATGAGGCCCATTGTGATACTTTTTGAGGGCCAGGCGATGGATCCCATTGTGATGTATGTTAGGCCCATGTGAGGGGCCCATCGTGACGTATATTAAACTCTTGAGTGAAGCCCATGGTGTTGTGTATTAGGTCCTTGTGTGAGGACATGGGTCCAATATATGTTAAACTCTATGTGGCTTGTTCCTTGGGGGCGATGTTGGTTAAATGTCCATATTGTCGAAGCTGATTGTTGATGAGGTTATTGATAACGATCATGAGAATGTGACAGCATAACATCATGATACATGCTCATACGCATCATCTGTATGTTGTTATGAGACTCCCTGATAGGAGGAGATTATTTTATATGAGCGCATGGTATGCGTAGCATGGATGCATGACTAGATTGTATGACTCATGCATCTTGCATTGTGTGTTGAGATTACTATACGCCCTAGCGATACCAGGGCTGTAGCCTCCACAGGCATATTATGGATGGCCAGGTGGGACACCGGAAATCTGTTCTAGCATCGTATTGCCATAGATGGCCCTGGGTGAAAATCTCTAAACCCTCTTAGTACCAGAGGACGCCCCAACGTTGAGACCAAGTGGATACATGAGCGCCCGAGTACCGAATACTAGGAGGCCGCGTCTCCCACTGTGTCGTGGTCGGTTGGGAGGGGGTGTGACCTTACCCGACAGAGCGTATGGGGCATTACTAGGTTAAGTCTGACCAGCTTGATGAATGAGTCCGCTATCGACGTGCCGAATAAGTATTGGCAGACTATTGGCTAGGTAGATAGTGAGGTTTCTTACGCTCACTTGGACTGTGCTGCTAAGAGAGCGGCAGTGCCATTTGGACTGTACTAAACCCCGGTGATAATTCTAGAGATGAACCGTATTGATATGTGGACTTATTGAGAAGGATTTACAAACTCATTCATTCATTCACTATCCACTTGGGCTGGTGGTGCGCAACTATTTGTTATGTGAACTTTCGCAATGGTCAGGATTTCGGTTAGGGCGTGTGACTAACCTGAGATCAGGAGTTTACCACATTGAGTCTGACTATCCAAATTTAGGTATGGGACTAGTTTGGATAGAAGTCCCTTGTGATGGACCCCATAGCCTGCGATACTACGTACTATCATCCCGACTTCACACTCCAGCATAGTCATTCCATTTGCACCGCATATTGCATTACATTCGCGACATATGACATTTTGGGTTTCCTGTGTTTCTGCATTTATATGGTTTAGATACGATATCTGATATTTGAATCTTTATGACTCCTCATTTTTGTAGTTGATCTGTATCACGTATTCTGATATTGCTTAACTCATGGACTTGCCAGTATTTTTGCTTAATCTGACAACATATGATTCATGACCTTGCGCCTATTTCGACATTATATGATTATGACATTGTGTTGAATACTTGGAACTTACCTTTTGCACACACTTACACCATCCTCTAAGCTTTCTATAAGCTTATGTACGATAGATGCGTGCAGGTGATGATAGGTTACAGCAGTGTTGAGCTTGGAGCATGCAACAGTCTTCGGGAGCTTGATTTTCGATTTATGTATTTCCCTTTCAGCATTGTATTCAAATGATTATATTAGTTGATACGTGATGATGATGTTGACTTTGTGAATTGGGTAATCTTGTGGTTATACTTATTATGAGTTAAACGTACATTAGAAAATTCTCCTTGTAGAATGCTAGGAGCCAAGAATGGGGTATTGCGGAGGCGATCGGGATTTCAGTGAATCCGATTTCCGGATTTGGGGCGTGACAGCTAGAACTACCATCTTCGGCTTATGGTACCCATTCGATACATCTACTATCATTCTTGGGTATTCCAATACTGATTGGGTTGGAAATATAGACGATCGCATATCAACCAGTGGTGGTTGTTTTTATATCGGCAACTGTCTTGTATCATGGCAGAGCAAAAAATAAAACTCAATCTCTCTGTCCATTGATGAGGCCGAATACATAACAGCCGGTAGTTGTCGCACACAGCTTCTTTGGATGAAACAAATGTTGCGGGATTATGGGATTGAAAAATCCATAATGACACTTTTTTGTGAAAACACTAGTGCCATTAATATTTCAAAAAATCCAGTCCAACATTCAAGAACGAAGCACATTGACATTCGACACAGTTTTATATGAGAACTTATTGAAGACAAAACTATTATGTTGGATCATGTGCCCACCGAGCACCAACTTACCTATATCCTAACAAAGCCTCTGAATGCCAATAGATTTGGAGACCTCAAAAATCTATTGGAATATGTGCAATCTAATATCATATATAGTCTATGAACATCTAATGCTATATTTGAGTACCTTGGGCCTCCAAAATTCCTTTTTAAACATAAACATAGAATATGTTTATAATGTTGGTTTTTATCGGTTTGATATAAAATTTGTGGAGGGTACAAGTCGCTAAGTAGCTATATTCTTTTGTACATCTCCTTGATCCAATCGAAGTTGTCCGTCAAATCCTAAGCTTATCGCTTCGATGAATGGAATTCCACCTCAATGACATCGAATTAATTTCGATGGCATCGATGGCATGTTGGGAACTGAACCGTCCGAAAATTCTAGCTCTCATCGACCGTCTCTTCGATGACACCAAGATCTGGACGGTTGATGACATCAAATCAGTTTCGATGTCATCGAAGAACCCTGACTTATAAAAGTTCGGGCGAGGGCGAAAACCACATTTTTTTGGGGTTTTATTTGTCTTCCTCTCTCATTACGTTTGGTGGTGTCGTAATACTTGTCTCATGCTCAAATCAGCTCTGATCTTGGTAAATCTCTCATCTATTCATCCCATTTACATCGATAGGTTGATTATTGGGTGTCTTTCCTCCTAGGATTCCTGCTATTTTGTGTGGAAATCTGTCTTATTTTCTTCAAATGGCTAAATATAAAGGTCAGGCTCCTACACATGGTGAGTCATCCAATTGCGTGAAAACCAAGAAACACATGCCTGTCTTCGTCTCATCTCCTTCTTCCGACTCGTCTTCGGACATAGAACCAGTGGTTGAGCGGATTATCCTTAGTACATGTATTGAACCCTTTGGGGTTGATCATCTTCTAAGGATGAATGGATGGTACAATATCGTCAATCTGGGTGGAGAGTTTCAGTATGACATCATACATCAGTTTCTAAACTCTTGTCACACTATTAAACCTGATCCCCCATCCATCAACATCATGTTCATGAATCAGACCAAGTGGGTCACTCCTGTGTTGATAGGTCGTCTCCTGGGTCTGGAAGTTACTCGTATCCCCGTGACTGAATGCAATCTAAACTCGTTAGGAGTTTGCGGAGAAGTGACTTGAGCTCTGTGCAATGGATCGACAATATCCATAAATGAGAGAAGCTTTCTCCATGCTGAATATCTAGACCCCACATTCAAAATACTTCAAAATATCTTTAGTACAAATGTCTATCCGTGTGAGGTTACTGGCAATGATCTCTCCCTATATACTCAACATTCTATATCATGTCCATCAAGGGATTCAAGTGTGTCTACCTACTCTTATTCTACAACAATTAATCCGTGTTGTTGAAGGAGAGCATCTTACAACACTTCCATTTCTGTGTCTTATGTCCAAGATCTCCAAATTTGTTGGATTCTCACCTTCGTTTGATTTCCAGTACCCTTGTGCTTGGTTTAATCGTGAAACCGTACATAGTCTGAATGTGACTGGCAACATATATCCCACCAGTTCGTTTGGTCAGACCTCAGGCGAGGGAAAGGCTCAGCACAACTCGGTACCAACTTCCAGAGACTCCACTAGTACTCCTGTGCCTCTGTATAGTCCGGACTCTGTCAGCACACATAAGATTTTTCGACAGAATGATCACACCAGACATCTTCTCAATAGTCAATCAGATATGGCGGATCAACTTGGGCAATGTGAAACCTGACTCTCTGGAATTGAGTAGATGGTGACAGCCTTGCAACATACATCGCAACAAATCCTTGATATATTATCTTACCGCCGTGCCGATGCAAGCTCTCCTACTCTATAGCAGATCTTCTTTCCATTACATACATATGATAATTGATTATACTTAAGGCATATATATCTTTTTGGATGTCTTAAGTATGTGTGTATGTATGTAATGATCATTTTTGTTTGGGGTATACATGTCTATGGGTGGTGGATGATCGTGCCCATGAATGGGCTGAATATTTTGGTTTGGGATTTTGTTTTGGATATTTCTTTGAATACTTTGTTTGGTGTTAAATTTCAGATATTCTCTCTAGTGTTTCTCCTATGTAATTTACATATCTTCAATATTTTCAATATCTTGTGAAATTGTCTACTAACTCTTTGCGAATGACTGACAAAAAAGGGGAGAACAATCCTACCATGTAAACCCTATGGTTGTATGTTTTAAGAGCATGGTGATGCAGGTTGATAGGGGGAGCAGCTGTAGGATGATAGGGGGAGCAGCTGCAAGAAAAGATATTATGTTGCATGTGTGTGTTAGCTAGAATTCTTGTAAAATTGTGTAAAGTTGATGTACATACAATTTAGGTTGTTGTTCTAGGTGTTCTGTCACGTAATTGACAAAGGAGGAGATTGAAAGTGCCTTTGTTTGTCAATTAGCGTGACGGTTAAGTCAGTAAATCAAGTGAGCCCAATGTGGAGAAAATACAAGATGCTACCTCAACCGAATGGGTGATTCAGGAACGTTAAAGGTAAATTAAGCCTCACATCCCATGCCCAAAACACCTCAAGTATATAATTCCCTCTAAAAGTCTTAAGAATAACAAGGAATTTAATGTTTGAAAACTTGGTTCGAATAGGTAAAATTTCTAAGTTTTTTGCATGTCACTTCGAGTCATCGAGCTTGGGTTGATGACATCGAACACTCCTGTTCGATGACATTGAAAAGTGATCCTCATATGTCTAGCAACCACATATATAATTGGACGAAAAATTCGATTAATTGAACATACCTTCGATGACATCGAAGATGTGTATTTGATATTATCGATAGTGATTCGATGACATCGAAGAAATTAGAGTTTTGTCCAGCAAGCTTCTTGGAAAATATTCTGGAAATGCCTGAGGAATCGAACTAGACTCAATGTCATCGGAATTCAAACTTCGATGACATCAAAACAAGTTCGATGACATCGAAAAAGGACCAGAATATGTCCAGCGAGCTTTCAAGGAAAACCTTTTAAAAAGTTCGAGGAATCGAACTAGATTCGATGACATTGAGATTCAAACCTTGATGACATCGAATAAGGTTCGATGTAATCGAAGAAGGACACAAAATCGTCCAGCAAGCTCCTGTGAAAAATCACGCATAAATTTGAGGAATCGAATAAGATTCATTGACATTGTAATTCAAATTTTGATGACATTGAATCAAGTTTGATGTATCTGTCACGCCCCAAATTCAGAAACCGGGCTCACAAATTTCCCGATTTCCACTTCTTTAGGCTCCATGGACTCCTTAGCTCTTAGGATTCAACTTTGATGGAAGATGATGGAGATTGAATGACTACGATGAGAGATGAGAGGGGTAAGAAGTGGGCTACACACAAAGCTCTCCTTGCTCTCCTTAGAGCTTGGATGTCCACTCTTCTTGCTTGCTTGGGAGTGAAGAGAGAAATGAGAGAGTGATGGGAGTTGTAACGATGGATGAGATGGAGTGTATGGGTGAGGGATGGGGCTTGTTGACTTTTTGGGCATGAGATGAGATAGGGTATGGGTAGCATTGCCTTATTGGCAAGAAAGGTATGGGAGAGGTAAGGGCTTGGTTGACTTGGTGGAAAAAGGGGGTATGGGTAGAGATTCCATTCTCTTAACCAGGAATCTTCCTAGAAACGGTGCACACATTGCCCGTGGTGTTTCCTCAATTTATTCTCAGGCCCACAACTCCTGGCCTGTGTATCGCATCGGCGCGCAGATACGGCGTTAGAACTGAGGTGACGGCACGGTCGGAAGGGTACAAGTCTCGGGTCGGGCCAACTCAAATCGACAGGATGCGACTCAAGGTCGTGCGCAAATGCCGATTACAGATCGCGGGTCATCGAAATTCGATAGGGAGGACTGCAAGAGTCTAAGGAACGGTATGGTCTAGGATATAGGTCTCACATCTCTCCCCTCCTAATAAAAATTTCATCCTTAAAATTTGCACTATCACGCATGACAAAGCAAAGAAAGAGGAAGCATCATCATATACATGTCAAGGCACAATCAATTTACAAAAGGATTAAGATATTGCTTTTTATTCTCAACCTCGCACTCCCAAGACACATCATCAACACTATGGTGATCCCTACTGAACCTCGAATCAGAAACGATCGAAACTGGGATACTATACAGCCTCACAATCTCAACGGTAATGAGCTATATTAGAAAGTTTCTACATTAATCGTACTCGAGGAACTAATCATTCTAAGTTCTCAACAATCATAGAGTGTAGGGTAGTTATCAACAGATACATAATGTTATCCTCAGGTATTCCCAAGTTATGTCATAATACCAACTTCTGTCACGCTCCAAATTCAGAAACCGGGTTCATAAAATTTTTGATTGCCGAATCCGTTGCTGACAGCCTCCATAGTACCCCATTCTCGGCTCCCAACACCCATACGCCAGATTCAGATCTTGGGATCTTACAAGGAGGATTTTTTGACATACATTTATCTCGTAGGAAGCATAACCACAAGTTTACTCAAATCACAAAGGCAACATCATCATCATATATCCACTAATATAAATAGTTGAATACAGTGCTGAAAGGGAAATATACATATATCGAAAATCAAAGCTCTAGAATCCAGCTGCATGCTCCAAGCTCAATGCTGCTGCGACCTAATGTCACCTGCACGTATCTATCGTGCATAAGCTTATAGAAAGTTTAGAGGGTGGTGTAAATATGTGCACAAGGTAAGCATGCTCAGAATGCAATATCAGAGTAATGTGGAAACATGCTAGCAAGTTCATAAATACCATCAACCTTATCCAAGCTATGCGATGCAAAAACATAATAAGCCAATATCATATATTGAGGAAGCAACGTAGATCAGCTATGCAATGCGGAGACATAGTAAGCCAAATATCAGATACCGAGTCCATGAATACCGTCAACCTTAATCAGGTTATGCAATACAGAAGCACAGTAAACCAAATGCTATGTGCTGAGTATGTAATGCAATATGTGATGCGAATGAAATGATCAAGCTGGAGTGTGAAGTCGGGATGATAGTACATAGTATCGCATGCTATGGGGTCCGTCACGAGGGACTTCTATCCAAATCAGTCCCATACCTAAATTTGGATAATTAGACTCAATGTGGTAAACTCCTGATCTCAAGTTGGTCGCGCGCCCCAACTGAAATCCTGATCATTACGAAGGTACACATAACAATTAGTTGCGCACCACCAACCCGAGTGGATAGTGAATGAATGAATGAATGAGTATACAATTCCTGCTCAATAAGTCCACATATCAGTACAGTACATTTCTAGGATCATCACCGGGGTCTAGTACACTCTGCACGTGATCGCCACCCACTGGACGAGCGACCATACAAGTGGAAGAGACCTCATGTCGATAGTGGACCCATTTACGATCTGGTCAAACTCAGCCTAGCTATGCCCCCTATCCTCGGGCGGGTAAGGCCACATACCCTTCCAACCGACTACGACATAGTGGGAGATGTGGCTTATTGGTATTCGGCACTCGGATGCTCATGTATCTACTCAGTCTAGATGTTGGAGCATCTCATGGCCACAGAGGTTTAGAGATTTTCACCTAAGGACATCTATGACGCCCGTAACATTTCTGGTGTCTCATCTGGCCATCTACGATATGCCTATGGAGGTGACGACCCTAATATCGTAGGGCGTACAGTAGTCATATCACAAAATACATGATGCATGAGTCATACAATCCAATCATACATCAATCCTGTGCATACCGTGCGCTCATGTGGGACAACTCCGCCTATCAGGGAGTTCCATAAATAACCTGCCCTATGACATATGCAATGGTCAACCACATCTCATAATAAATATGTAGATGATGCGTATGGGCATGTATCATACTGCTATGCTGTCACATACTCATAATCGATATCAATAACTGACATTGATAATCGGCATCAACAATCAGCCTTGATAATTAGCCTCAATAATTGTCCTAATAAAGGGCCTAAGGGAAGGTCATAATGTAGACATTTAACCATCATTGCCCATCAATGCAGACATTTAACCAACATTGCTCTCAAGGAGTGGCCTTCATAGGGCCAAACATATAGTGGGGTCCATGGCCCCATACAGACGCCTAACATATATCACAATGAGCCTCATTCAAGGGCCACATATACATCACATCGGGCCTCACCATATAGGCCTTGTAGACATTACATTGGGCCTGATATATAGGCCTCAAATACATCGCAATGACCCGCATCACATGGCCTTAATATACATCATAATGGGCCGCTCACACGGGTCCAATATACGTCACAATGGGCCGCTCACACGGGTCCAATATACATCACAATGGGCCGTTCACACGGGTCCAATATACATCACAATGGGCCACTCACACGGGTTTAATATACATCACAATGAGCCGCACCTCATGGGCCACATATGCATAACATTGGGCCTTACTCATGGCCTCGTATTCATCACATCGGGCCTCATCATATGGGCCTCATATACATCAAGTGGGCCGTATCACATGGGTCGCACCAATGGGTCTTATATATATCGAAATGGGCCTGCCAGTGGCATGGACTATGTTCATACAAAACATACATCAAAGGTGGGACCCAAAAAACTTATTAACTTTAATACAACAGCTATATAGCTGCGAGTGGTACCGGCCAATCAGCTCCTAGGTGGGTCCATATGTGTGGGACCCACCAGCTTTGGATGGATGGTGTTGATAAAACACATACATCATGGTGCCCCAGTAGCACCGTGATATAAAATACATGCATCAAGGTCGCCCCACCCAATAGGACGTCCATGAAGATGGACGGTTGGAATATAACACATATATCACGAGGGGCCTCACAGATGGACGACGTGGATGCACAACACATCATCCAGGTGGGCCACGTGGAGGGTGTAGATATAATAAATACATTACTGTGGTCCCCATAGAATTTGCTGATGGGTGGGACCCAAAGAACTTGCTGAAGTCAATACAACGGCTATATAGCTGGTGTGAGGTACACCAGCCAGTCCTTTATCTAATCAGGTGGGTTCCACGTGGGGTCCACCACTCACACAAACACACATATAGAAAATGGTGATGTTACAACGTCCAGGCCCTGGACGGCCTGGATATGAAACATGTACATCACGTGTGGCTATGGATGGACGGCGTGGATTCACACGTATCAGCAAGATGGGCTCCTGGAGAATGAGGATAAGGCTCGTACATCATGGTGTGTCCCATAGCAGGGACGGATCACATACATTCAAGGTGGGTCCCACCATCCAGAGTGCTGAACGGTGTGGATAGGACCCATACATCACGGTGCGTCCCACCATTGGACGGACGGTATAGATATAGAATAAATACATCCAAGGTGGGCCCCACCCACCCACATGTGTAGCACGTGTGGGGTGAGCCCCACCAACTGCCAGGTGTACGTACGATTGGGATATAACATATATCTCATGATTAGATCAGCAGAACTTGCTGACGTCACTTACATCAGCTATGAAGCTGGTGGTCTTCATAGAGATGGACGACGTGGAGTACATAATACACGGAGGTGGGTTCCTCCGTCCGATGGACGGCTTGGATCAACAGATACATCATGTGGAGCCCCACAACAATATCCAGCTGCTGGACTGCTGGGTTGCTAGCCCAGTGTTCAGCAGATGGACGGTTGGATGTACACATGCATTGAGGTGGGTCCACACGTGTGGGACCCACTAACTTTGGATAAAGCTGGTATTTGTTTTCTCCTTCATTCGAGCCTGTCCCAATGGACAGACAACACGGTGGGCCTCATGAACGGACGATTAGGATTAAGTGGGCCATACCCATCACAAAGAGAGAGAGAGAGAGAGAGAGAGAGAGAGAGAGAGAGAACGACATCTGATGGAGGGCTCCGCCATTATGAGCCCTCCCTTACAAAACATACATTAAGTGGGCCCTAAATCAAAATTAATATTTAGCGCTATGATCACACACCGATTTCCACTTCTTTAGGCTCTATGGACTCCTTAGCTCCTAGGATTCAACTTTGATGGAAGATGATGGAGATTGAATGGCTAGGATGAGAGACGAGAGGGGTAAGCAGTGGGCCACACACAAAGCTCTCCTTGCTCTCCTTAGAGTTTGGACGTCTACTCTTCTTGCTTACTTGGGAGTGAAGAGAGAAATGAGAGAGTGATGGGAGTTGTAAGGATGAATGACATGGAGTGTATGAGTGAGGGATGGGGCTTGTTGACTTTTTGGGCATGAGATGAGATGGGGTATGGGTAGCATTGCCTTATTGGCAAGAAAGGTATGGGAGAGGTAAGGGCTTGGTTGACTTGGTGGAAAAAGGGGGTATGGGTAGAGATTCCATTCTCTCAACCAGGAATCTTCCTGAAAACAGTGCACACGTTGCCCGCGGTGTTTCCTCGATTTATTCTCAGGCCCACAACTCCTGGGCTGGGTATCACATCGGCGTGCGAGATGTGGCGTTAGAACTGCAGTGACGACGCGGTCGCAAGGGTATAAGTCTCGGGTCGGGCTAACTCAGATCGACAGGATGCGACTCATGGTTGTGGGTAAATGCCGATTATAGATTACGGGTCACAGGAATTCGACGAGGAGGACCACGAGAGTCTAAGGAATAGTACGGTCTAGGATACGAGTCTCACATCATCTATCATAAGTCAAAAAGTGTCCAACAAACTTTATCAGTAAAGTCTGTGTTATCGAACTGACACTCAATGTCATCTAAGTATAAACTCGATGACATCAAACCAGTTTCGATGACATCGAACGTAGTTAGATTATAACAATTATGTTACCGTTGGACTTTTTGCTTTTATAATGAGGAGCTTGCTTCTGGTTGCTATATTGAGAAAAAGAGTGAGCTCTAAGAGAGTTATTGCTTACCTATAATTATAAACCTCTTTCTCATGGGAGTTCATCCTTCAATCCTTTCCTAAATGCCATAATTAAATATTCAATAGATTGGATTGAAGAATGAACTTCACCATTTAAGGATTCTCCAGCTACCTTCTTAATGGCATATCATTAAGCTGGAATCTCTTGATTGCATATATTTGGAATCTCTCTATCTCTTAAACGATCAACATTCATTAAAGTATATTCCACAAAATACCTTGACCTAACCCCGACTACTTATATTGGAGCATCTCTAGTGTTAAGGTTCAAGGGAGCTAAAGAATCTCCGTCATCAAGGGAGATCGTCTTCATCATGTGTTGAACGGGGCTCACCTACTTACAAGTTAGTCATTGGAGTTTAGAGATCCTGTAGATCATTCCTTGTGTAGGATTGGGTCGCAGGTTGTATCTCAAACTTACCAAGCCCTCAGTGGAGGCCTCCGACAGGAGAGTACGTTTAGGTTCTTTGTGTAGAACCTTGGCTTATGTCACCTAAACCTAGGTCCCTTGTGTAGGACATTGGCTTATGTGGCTAGCTATAGACCCGTATCCTAGTCCGTACTGTTCCGTTGACTCCAGCGATCCTTCCTGTTGAAGTCCGACAATCTATAACCTATAATCGATGTTTGCACGCGACTCTAAGTCGTATCCTATAGATTTGAGTCGGCTTAATCCGAGACTTGTACCATTGAGACCGCACCGTCGCCGTGGTTCCAACGCAGCGTCTTCCATACCGATCCGATATCCTAGCTGGAAGATGTGGGCTGGCGTTTATTTCAAAGAAAATGCCGCGCGTTTGCAATCCCAAGAGAATTTCTACAATATCTCCTATCAATCAATCACTTAAATCAATTAATCGATCACCTCATGTCAAGTACAAGAGTAACCCATGTTTTCTTTCTCCACAAGTTAAGCAACCACCAAGTCAACCCATCACTCGCCTCACCCATCACTCACCTCACATCCATCACTCACCTCACCCATCACTCTCTCTCCTTACATCTCATTCTCTCTCATTTCTTAACACACTTTCCAAGCAAGGGAAGAGAATGCATGTCCATGGTTTTCCAAGAGAGAAGGTGAGATGTGTGTGGCCCCCTTCTCATCCCAAAAACCTTCATCCTAGCCATTCATTTCTCATCTTCCACCATCAAAGTGAGACACAAGGAGATCGGCTTTCCATCAGACCAAGAAAATCGAATGGTGGGTGCTTTTATAGGCTAATTTTTCATATTTTTATGATGGGCCAAGTGAGGCCTACCGATCAATGGTATGGATCTCACTTTGGACCCCAGGTGTGGTCGATGGCCCACCTTGATTCTCATAATCATTCCATGATGGGGCCATTATCCATGGACCCCATCTTGATGTTTATTTTCCTTGCCTGAAAAGATGTTATCTAGACCGTCCATTTTGGGTCGAAAAGGAATCTCCACCGTTGATCTTTGATTTGGTGGGCCCACATGTATTGGGACCCACTTAATGTATGATGGAATGCAAGGGAGGGCTCATAGTGGCAGAGCCCTCCATCACACATGTCCCTCTTCTCTGTCTCTCTCTCCCTCTCTTTTCATTTTTTTTGTGATAGATGGCCATGTGGCCCACTCGGATGAATCCTACTTTGATGTGTGTATTAACCACAACATCCAACCATTGGTGGCCCACCCTGATAGCATGTTTATGAGTGGGGTCCACCTTAA
The DNA here is from genome assembly GCA_030180095.1 of Magnolia changhungtana. Lineage (NCBI taxonomy): Eukaryota > Viridiplantae > Streptophyta > Magnoliopsida > Magnoliales > Magnoliaceae > Magnolia > Magnolia changhungtana. The sequence goes on along the minus strand of JASAUF010000557.1, from coordinate 1,651,085 downwards.
ATATATGTGTGACCCAACCGTCCAGCGTTCAGGGACGCTGGACATTGCAACTCAGTGAAGTGTGAGCTGACAGTGAGTGTACTAACATAAAAAAAGGGGTTTTGGGTGGGCTGTTCATACAGGCCCCACCTTAATATATACCCCTTTCCTACCTCATTTTAGGTGTTGAATCGAAAAACGGAGCCAATCTGAGGTTCTGGCAGGCCATAGCATAACAAATGGTGGTTTTCACTGTTAAAACTCACCCTGATGTTTCGGTACACCAAAACATACTGGATATTGGGCTCCTTTGGACGGATCGGGCCATAGAATCCAATGGCTAGGGTGGATTTTGCTGATGTGGGCCCTATGTATGAAAAACCTTGAGAAAACATGTTTTAAAAAAATAATATATATATATATATATATATATATATATATATATATATATATATATATATATATATATATATATATATATATAGTAAACACAGTGCAGCATGTCGACACCAAGAACGCTGTTGCATTTTGGCTGGCGGACGGACAACAGGGACCATGGGTCCCCAGCCACTGGCTCCACCGTGATGTGTGCTAAAAATCCACATCGTGCATTTGATAGCCCCTTAGGGCAGTGGGCCCCACCCCAAAAATCAGCCCTATCTGGAACTCAGGTGGCCCACATGACAGAAAATAGTGGGATTGAACGTCTGCCATTGCACCCCTTTTGGGTGTCTCAGAAGTTTTGGATCATCATGAAATTTGTTTTCCCTCTTCATCTGGGTCTATGTGACCTTATCAATGGATTGGATGGCATATAAACATTATGGTTGGCCCCACGTGGGACCCACCTTTACCGTTTGAAGCAGCTGACGTTGCACCGTATAGCAACTCTATAGCTACTGTATTGACGTCGGCAGGGCATGTGGGACCCAACTACTGCGTGGGTTCCACCCAGGTCATCCGTCCATTATTTAGATGGCGGGGTCCACCATGATGCATGTGTTGCATCCAATACGTCCAACCATTTGGAAAGATAATTTCATGGCATGAGACTAAAAATGAGACAGATCTAGGATTAGGTGGACCACACTACAGAAAATAGTGGGTTTGACCGTCCACCATTAAAACCCCCCTTCAGGTCAGTGTGACCTTATGATTAGATTGGATGGGAAATAAATGTTATGGTGGGCCTTGAGGATTTAATGGTGGAAATCATTCTTGCCACTGCTATTTGGGGTGCGGTCCAGTTGATCTTTTGATATGATTCATTTGTATATATTATATATACATTTTGATTTATTTGTGGCCATCCATTGAGGCCCACCTTGGTATATGTATGAGGCCCATCTTGATTCATTTGTGGCCGTCCATTGAGGCCCACTTGGTATATATATGAGGCCATATGATTGGGCCCATCTTGATGTAATAGTGGCCCATTGTTGAGGCCCACTTGGTATATATATGAGGCCATATGATTAGGCCCATCTTGATGTAATAGTGGCCCGTTGTTGAGGCCCACTTGGTATATATATGAGGCCCATATGATTAGGCCCATCTTGATGTAGTTATGGCCTATCCGTTGAGGCCCACCTTGATATATATGAGACCCATGTTATGAGGCCCATTTGATGTATCTAAGGCCCATGGGTCGAGGCCTAACGGGATGTCCTTAGGGTCATTGCAATGTGTGATTCCACGATGGTTTGTGTAATGATGTTTTATGGCGGGCCATGCCTTGGGAGCAATATTAGTTTGACGTCCACATTGTAAGATTAATGTTGGTTAAATTTTTGCATTGTCACTCTCCTTAGGGCCCATTATAGGTCCATACTTATTGTGTGTAGGCCATCTAGGCCCATCTGCATTGTAAGGATAGTTCATTACTTTATAACATGCTTAGTATAATTCCATGATTCATGCCCATACGCATCATATGTATGCTTGATATGAGGAATGACTGATCATAGCATATGTCATGAGGTAGATTATTTATGGGACTCACTGATACGAGTTATCCACATGAGCGCGCGGTACGTGCAGGATTGCTGCATGACTGACGGTGTGACTCATGCATTTCACATTATGTGTCGTGATCACTGCACTACCTAGGGACATCAGGGCCGTGGCCTCCACAGGCACATCGTGGATGGTCTTATCGGATACCAAAAATATTGGCTTTAGCATTGTGGGCACTTAGGATGTCCTTTGGTGAAAATCCCAGAACCTTTTTGATACCAGGAGATGCTCCAACGTCTAAACCGAGTGGATAGACGAGCGCCCGAGTGCCAAATATCAGTAGGCAGCGTCTCCCACTATGTTGTGGTCAGTTGGAAGGGAGTGTGGCCTTATCCGCTCGAGTGAGGGGGCTATAAGCTAGGCTAAGTTTGACCAGCTCGCAAATGAGTCCGCTATCGATGAGCCGGGTAGGTATTGGTAGACTACTGGTTAGGCAAATAGTGTGGTCTCTTTCACTTGATTGACTGTGCAGCTAGGGAGGAGGCAGTTAGTGTGAGGTATATTAGACCCTAGTGATATCCAGAGAGGAACTGTACTGATATGTGTACTTGATGAGGACTGACATGCTTGCTTTGCATCTCGCATATGACATTTGGCTACATAGGCCTCGCATCGCATGGCCTTGGTATGGCCGATAGCATTCATGCTTTGCATCATATAGCTTTGGTACAGCTGATAGCATTCATGGACTTACCGCATGTTTCCGCATTACTCTAATATTATATACTTGGCACTTGCCTTACGCATTTATGGACCACCCTCTAAGCTTTTGTAAGCTTATGCATGACCGTTGCGTGCAGGTGGCATTGGATCGCAGCAGCACTGAGGCAGGAGCGCACATCAGATTATTTTGAAGTTATTTTTCACCCTGTATTTTTCTTTCCGCATTGTACTTAAAAGTTTTTGATATAGTGGATATGTGGTGATGTTGTTTTGTGACTTGGTTATGCTCCATTACAAAAAAAAAAATTCATACTGAAAATCCTCCTTGTAGAATCCCAGGATCGGAATCTGGCATGTGAGTGCCAGGATCCGAGAATGGGGCACTACAGAGGCTGTCAGCACCGGATTTGGCAATCTGGAATTTGTGAGCCCATTTTCTGAGTTTGGAGCGTGACATATATAGCCTAAACTTAGGTTCTTTATGTAGAACCTTGGCTGTGTGGCCTAAACCTAGGCCCTTGTGTAGGACCTTGGCTTGTGTGGCCTAAATCCATGTGCTTTGTATAGGACCTTTGCTCTTGTATAGGGCATAAACTATTGAGTCCTTGTGTAGGATGATTTGCCTTGTGTAGGCATCCTTAGGAACCTTGTGTAGGTCCTAGTCAACCTTATGTAGGTTGTAACGGTTTGAGGTGAACCTGATTTAAAACCTCCGTTAGTGAAATCCGGTACACTCAAGGGTTGAGTGCGTCAGCTGGGAGTGGAGTAGTCACATAGCCGAACCACTATATATGATTGTGTTTGGGATTGCTATTTGCACACTCATTTGATTATGCTTATTTTGAATGCTTAACATGATGCATGTGAATGGTTAGAACTGATAGGAATCACATCCCACACACTCATATACATGATTCTATATAGACTAATTGCTTAAATTATTCAATTTGAGTAGTCTATTGTTTGGATCCTCTACTTGGCTTGGAAGCATGTAGAGTTAAGATTGCTACATCTTGATTAATTGCATATTAGTTTAAGATTAGGAGATTAGGGTTTTAAAATTGGTATAACTTTTATAAAGTCCTATTCACCCCCCCTCTAGGACACTTTGACCTATTCTATGCTTCTACTATAGCGGTCTAAACCATAATTTTAATTGGTATTAAAGCGGGTTCCTCTTAAAGGGATTAATCACCTAGAGGAAGATCTTAACTGAAGTTAGAAATATGGGTAAAGGAGATGGTTCATCAGTCTCTCATCCTCCCATCTTTTATGGCTTAAATTATGGATATTGTGAAGACAAGATACCATCTCCAAAGAAAATTGTAATCAAATGGGTAATAAAGAATAAAAACAACTGCCTTGTAATTCATATGGCCCTCAAACCTAGCAGTAGTTCTAAGTGGTATCTTGATAGCGGTTGCTCCAGACATATGACCGGTGACCGGACCCATTTCTATAACTATTCATAATTTGATGGTGGGTCGGTTACATTTGGAGATGGGAGTTTCGCTAAGATAATTGGGCACGAAACCATAGTTGGCCCTGGATTGCCCAAGATAGAAGATGTTCTGTGTGTAGAAGGATTAAAACATAATCTTCCGAGTATTTCCTAACTCTGCGACAAAGAACACATGGTCCCTTTCTCCAAAGATGTGTGTAAGATCTTAAACCTTACAGGAAAATTCATTATGAAAGGTTTTCGCACAAGCGACAACTACTACATGATTGAAAGTAGCAGGGAGAATGTCATATCTACAAGATTCCACATGGCAGTTCTAAGTGCTATGGTTTTTAGCTCCTATAATTGTCAAATTTTGTAGTGCCAAAACCTCTCTTGGAATCTGTCTTGTGTAGCTCATCTACATAATGAAGACTGTGCATCACTCAAGAACAAAGATCTTTACTTCAAGAAATGCAAGTTTACATGGTCATGTTCAAGTACAACAACAAGTGTGACTTTAATGTTTCAAGATTCATAGATCAAGCTCCAAGTCAAGACATTGATCCTCAAGCTTAAGATTCAAGATATTTCAAGATCAAGCTTCTTAAAGTTACAAATTCAAGTTTCAATATAGTTCAAGTTGAAGCTTCAAATGGTTTCAAGTTCAAGCTTCATCATGTAATGATCACAAGCTTCGTGAACTTCAAAGAACGACTATCAACTGAAGAAAAAGAAGACTCAATGTTCATAGTTCACTAACAAGGTATGAATGACCTTAGATTGACCTTAGGGTAGGTCATTTTATAAGTGAATAGATTGTTTCTCGACTAGTCCTAGCACTGGCTTGACCAGTCTAAGAAATTCCACGACCAGTCATGAGTTTATTATAAATTTTCAAAAATTTTTGTTAAGCCACGACCAGTCCTAGAGACTGCTCGACCGGTCGTGTGAACAGTGCTCGACTCATTCTCGACCATTCACGACTCAAAGTCTTGCAACTAAATCTGGTTCCACATGACCAATCGTGGTCAGGTCACGACCAGTCATGGAGGTCCCTCGACCGGTCGTGCATGGCCCACAACCAGTCGTGGAACTGCTTTATCTGATCGCGCTCAAAATTTCAAAAATCTGTTGGTCTTAGGACCGGTCATAGTGTCCATAGGACCAGTCGTGAGCGTGATTTCTTCACCTATAAATAGAGCATGAATTTCAGAGTTTTTTAATTCATTTCAAGTTAAATCAATTCGTCACTCTAAGAGATAAGTTAGTCATCGTTTTAAGCTATATTGTGCTCATTTAATATTCTCTTAATTTAGCTTTTCTGTATTTAATTTTGTATTCTTTATTCCAATCATATTTGAAGAAGGGATTGAGATTGCCCTTTTCTTGGAATTAAAATTAAATAGAGCTAGCCCAACTTGATTTAATTTAAAATCAATCTAGAACCTAGAACCAATTCATTAGTGAGTTTGGACATTGAACTTCTATGTTGAAATTCTACTATGACTTGGTTCTTCCGGGCTGCATCTAAAGGAGAATATCCAGGTGTAACGCCCTAAAAATCGGGGGTCGAGCAAAGCTCAGTTCCCGAGTTCCAACGCATCACTTATACAACATAGATAATGATGATTATGATGAGTGTATTGAAACATGAATGTGATTAGACCAAAACAACATATCATACTCCAGAGACAGTTAAATTACGCCAGCGGAAGACTGTGATAGATATATAACATATATAAACTGTTGTAAGTCTTCAGAGTGTGAACATGTTACTAGGTTAAATATATCAATGTATACTCCAAAAATGAATAAAATGAATATACATGGGTGTTCCAAAAGAGCAAACTAAAGTGTAATGGCATCTAATCAGCAACCCTGTAACCCTGTCGATCAGAAGATGGTCTACATAGACCCGCCTGATAGCTGTATAAGGAGAAACCCTCCTCATCATCATAAAAATTCGGCTCTACTTCACAAGCATCGCCACCATCTGAAACTCAAACAGGGTCTGGTTGGTGTGTACAACACCGTCCCGTAATGTGGGAGTGAGTGATCAACTCAGTGGAACAATAAAGCAAAGGTTAGCATGTTATCAATTCAATCAAGCAGTAATGATAAAGCAGTAAATCACACATCCCTAAGTACTCTTATTAATGTAAGAATGGTATGAATATATGATGCATGTCCTCGCCTACGCTCCCTTAACGACTTCATCTCATGTTCGCGCGTGAACAACACTGCCTCAGTGCTTGACCTGCTACGCCTGAACGCATGCGTAATGCAATGCATGCATATGATTACCAAATTCTTATTAGTCCTTTTCATACAGTAGGGTTGGGAAACTAAGGTACCTCCCTTATATCAATACTCAAACAATGATCCATTCTAGGGTTGTCAATCCTAGTAAATCTCATACGAAGTTACAGTTTTAGGTCACTACCACCAACGCCTTACCAAATGATAGTCTATTTTTTAAGGCACGTCACCGACTCGACTAGGGACCATAGCCAGACTGCGATGGGGTAGGCCTAGCTTATACTCTCGTTGCTACGGAAGGCTCGTCGCCTCAACATAGTCTCAAAGTATGCTCGAGGTCACTACAAAGGGCACGTCTAGGGCTGCCAGGGCTGTTGCATGGAATCGTTACACCACTCCCCCATCACCCATCACGGCTTCGTCATCAAAATATTGTAGGCCGACAGCTCGAATATAGTGTCCCATACCACCGTATTGTCACCTATACCACCATGGCCGACGGTTCGCTGTCCCATACCACCATGTCTGGCTAATGAGTCTTAGCGGATCGAGGTACCAAGGTTAACGGGGTTTCCGCTGGTGAGTTTGGTACCTTAGGTTCAAGCAGTAGTGTCTAAACATGGTGAACATACATAGGGCCAATCGGGTTACTTGACGAGCACTAGCACGAGCGCACATCGAGTTGGTCGACATGAAGTGCAATAGCCCTCCGTGTGGCCTAACCATTGTCGACAACTTTAGTACAACTCGGGTTCGTCAAACATGTTCTACATGGCGAATGAATCTCAGCCATGAACTCAAAGCCTATTACCGATTACCTAAACTATAACATAGCCCCAATCACATTCAATCACAACAAAATATCCTAGAAGATAATTAAAGCAGTAATGGATCAAGATTTTAAATTATACAATCAAAGGTCCGATATTCTCCGCTTTAGGGCTGCCAGGGCTGTTGCACGAAATCGTTACACTACTCCCCCATCACCCATCACAGATTTGTTTTTGCATTTTATGGAATACAACATAAACATAGATTTATACATATAAATTACATAGATAAACAAACACTATAATATACGGTACATGGAGGAAAGCATACACATAGTTAAAGTAGTTGAGGATCATATCTCAACACCCTTATACATTGTAATTTACTAACTACTTACTCATTCATACAATTTTACAAATACTTAGACTACACCTTCCAACATACCTGTAATATACTAGTTATAACACATGTCATAGCAAATCCTTTCACAAAGGAGTTGCCACATGAACCATGATCATACATTCATGACCAATAGTCATGGAAAGCATAAATCATAGTTCCATATTTATTCGAACATTTCTACAAACACTTAGGCTACACGTTACAACAGACACAACGTATGTCGAGATAACATGTATTAGGGTAATCCGTTCATCCTGAAGTTGATACACATGCATCTAGCATACATAGACAGCAATTAATCATGACAAGTACAAATCTGAATTTCATACGTATACGGTATTTTCTACAAATATGAGGAATACAGTATATTTAACCTAGTTAATGTATAACTAAAAAATGAAACGGACATCACTTTGTACATGTGTAATAGCATTCACGTCAGTAATATATCATTAACTGACATTGAAAGCCTTGAAAACCATAACCTATACATTTAAATTTCGGACCTTATGCCGTAGAAGCAAGTAACAGACTCAGTTTAAACACCAAGTCTTTATCAACGGTAGAATGATAACCTATGGCATGAAATAGGTTAGCTATTTCATCACTTACACTAGTTGAATCTCTAAAACTGATTAGGGTTAGGATTTCTTACCTGAAAATGGAATCAGAATCACCAGAAAAGCGATACAGTAGTGATGGATAGGCATGGAGAATAGCAGGGATCAATTTCCAGGAATGATTCCAACTTCACTCTCACTTTCTCTCACTTTACTCACTTCTCTCTCCTAGAATTTTCTCAAATTCGTATGGAGTGAATGAGAGAGGGTTTAAGGTCCTTATATAGGCCTAAAACTGATGAAAATGGCCCCAGGGCCTAGGTATACTTAAGTTATAGCCAAAGGGCATCTGTTTCAGCTCAACGGAGCATTTTCGGAGCCCCCCTTAAGCCAAAGGTTGGACTTAAGCTCACTGACCTTGGATTAAGGTCGAGTTAAGTTTTCATTCCAGTCGGGTTTCCAGATCACACGTGGCGGACCAGTTTCAGTTCAACGGTCACCGGAACTTGATCAGGGTTACAAGTACATAGACATGTATGCGAAATGTTTCCTGATCCGAGGGTGTATTTGGTTCAGATTTCGATGGTCTGATTGCTTATATCAGGCCTGCAAGCGACAAGTCTTAGATTACTTAAATTAGATTTAATTTCTAAAGAAAATCACGTTTTCTCACACACTTCACTTCAGGCTCAAGTAAATAGCCCCGGGACAATATCTGAATTTGATTTTCGAGATGGTTATCAAGCCCAGTAAGGGGGTCCTAATTATATAACTTCGTAGTAATTGAACTTTCGACGTACGGTCCAGATCCGATACGGAGTTTCAATGTGCTCCCGAGAGCAACTGGGTAATGAGATTAATCCTAGATTTTAGGGTAACCTAGCGTTAATAATTCTACAAGTTTCGGGTCTTGCAGATCATATTTAAAGTGGATTAAACGAATTTCGTAGCTAATCTAGTTTAACACTTAGTTATTTCTCGTTTAATTTCTAAAAGATTTGAGGTTTGAGAAGTTAGTAAGGGGTTAGGATCGACCCCTTGCCTAAGGACATCTAACTCCAGGTTGGCAAAAATCTAGGGCATTACACCAGGTATTTTACAGTGTTGTAAATTTCTGTTTTGGTTTTTGAGATTGTGCTAGAAAAATTTCTGTTTTGATTTATCTGAAGTGATCCAGAAAACTCAGAGTATGGGGTTTTTGAATTGTGTAAGCCCACTTGAAAGACACAATTGTGAGGGTTTTAGGTGAACCTGGAAAAACCTATTTTCATAGTGAACGCTAATATCCATTGTGTGAGGATATTAGGAGTGGAGTAGTTGTGTGGCTATTTTTCTAAACTGTTGGTGTACACACAAGCGAACCACTATAATTTCTTGTCTTGTGGTTTGAATGTTTATTTATTTCTGTGAATGATTGTAATTTCATTTTTGCAGTGTGGAGAATGTTGTAATAGTATAGATTTCTTTCCTTGCTATTTATTTCTTTATTCCTCTATATCAGTTTGAATTTTTGATACACAAATAATTCTAGTAAGGTTGTCCTACCATAAACCCTTGGTTTTTAGGATATAAGGTTGTCCTTAGAATGACATTTGTATCAACTTCTCAATACTCGTACATTTGAGGTTGTATTTAATTTCAACATTGTGGGATTGTCTATTGCTATCTGTATTTAATTTCTTTAAATTTCACTGTTATTTTTTTAATTTGGCATAGTCCTCTTCATCCCCCCTCTAAGACATATAGCTCGGCCTTTTCGGCAGTAAATAATGAAACTAAGTTATGGCACGAAAGACTTTGACATGCCCACTACCGAAACTTCGTAAAGATGAGCTCAAGGAATCTGGTGAGAGGTTTACCCAAGATTTAAAAGGAAGAGAAGATTGTTTGCGGTGATTGTCTTAAAGGCAAACGGATAAAAGTTGGACATAAAAAGACAACCACCGTAGTAACTTCCAAACCACTTGAATTGTTGCATATGAATCTTGTGGGTCCCACTAAAGTTAAGAGTCATAGTAGAAAAAGATATTTTCTGGTAGTAGTAGATGATTACTCCAGATTCACATGTGTCACTTTTCTTAGGGAAAAATTTGATGCTTTTGATGAATTCCAGATTATGGCAAAATGACTCCAAAATGAGAAAGGATATTGCATAAATTGTATAAGGAGTGATCACGGTGGGGAGTTTAAAAATGATCGATTCCAAAAATATTGTGATGCGAATGGAATACGACATGAATTTTTAGCCCCGAAAACACCACAACAAAATGGAGTAGTTGAAAGAAAGAACCGGGTATTCCAGGAAATGGGCTCAGTTATGCTAAATAGCAAGGACATGGCTAAAAGCTTCTGGGCCGAAGCTGTCAATACCGCTTGCTACATAATTAATAGGGTGTATCTGAGAGCAGGATTAAATAAAACACTGAATGAGTTGTGGTATGGGAAACAACCTAGTGTGAAATACTTTCATGTCTTCGGTAGCAAATGTTATATTCTTAAAGACATAGAACAACTAGGTAAATTTGACTCTAAAAGTGATGATGACATTTTCCTTGGATATTTCCTAAACAATCATGCTTATAGAGTGTATAATTTAAGGACTCTTACTGTACAAGAATCTGTCAATGTAGTTGTTGATGACCAACCACATGATGAAAATAGTCATTCAACTGATAAAGAGGATGATGTGGATTGATGCATAATAGGTAAATTTGATAACAAATCCATCTCCCCTAATGAACCTCGGCCATTGAACAATACTCCATTCATTAAGGATAATCCTCTCAATCAAATCATTGAAGATCCTAATGATGGTGTGAAAACTCGACGTCAACTCGAGGATATTAATAGTCATCTTTGCTTCACCTTAAAGATTGAGCCCAAAAATGTTATAGAAGCTCTTCAAGATAAATACTGGATTGCAGCTATGTAAGATGAGTCGGTATGTATGAGACAAACACGATTAACCAGTGGCGACAAAATGTGGAAGGGTTCATTCCCTAGTCAAGTAGGTGGAATCATTCCATAGATGGTAAAACCCCATGAATCAAATGCCACTAATCATAACCTCCATGTTGAGGGTCTATATCACGATCAGTTCCGTTACACCCTAAGTATGGACTCTCTTTAAATAGGAGTTTCCATATGGAGGTTTCAAATAATGTATGTCTTACAACCAATGCAATCTTATAGATATTCAGGCATGCTTTAATATTTGAAGTGAAACTCATGTATGCAAGCAGTTCAAGAATCATGTAATCCTAACTTATCAAATTCTAAAGCGTGTGTCTCAAGCAAACAATCAAGTGTTTTAGTAAATCCAAGTCATGCTTTTAAGTTAAACAAATCAGTGATTTAATGAGTTCTAAGAGCATGTGATAGTTCGGTCCTATGACATATGATGAAATAGATTAAGGATTGGATCAATTCTAGAATACGCATATAATAGCTAGTCAATGGTAAATAAAGCTATGAGGCATGTATTTACTCAAGCAAGTTGAATGATCATCCACTCCTAAGAGATCATATGCAACTATAACAAAAGACTATTTCTAATCCAATTTAGAGATGCAAAGCTCAAGGGGAAGAAAAATCATCACCTGTAGAGTCGTAGTCCCTTCCTCGGTTCAAGTGATTGTGAGTATCTTGCGGCCCAATATCACGCAAGTAGCTTCCTTAAGTCATGGCCCATATTAGTTATGTGTTCCCAAGGTTCTAACTATCGTATTGAAGATGTGTGGGGGTTTGAGAGGTCTCATGGATAAGGCTATTTGGGCCTACATTAGAGTGAGCTGTCCCATCAGATTTGTTCAACAAGTGGCCCAAATTGATCCTGGAATCTGCTCACAATCAAGGCCTAAACTGGGCCTAGCTTGGGCCCAATTTTGCCCAATGTTACTGGCCCCTAATGGCCCAAAAACTGAGTTATATTTGGGCCCTGTACGACCCAGCTCGGCAGCCCTTCGACTGTTGCAACGTGGCCCACCTATTTATATGATGCGGCCCACCTGATCTTTTCATGTGGCTCACCTGTTTATATGGTACGGCCCACCTGATCTTTTCGTGTGGCCCACTTGTTTATATGGTGCAACTCACCTGTTTATATGGTGCAGTCTACCCTGTTCAATGTGGTTCGGTCCACTGAGCTTGTAACACCTCGTACTTTTTAGTACACAAGTGTTACTTTGTAACCTAGCTTAGTATAAGTAGAAGCCCAACCTATCAGAATAGCTACAATCAATCTAGTTCAAATTGTCCATTGAAAATAGCCCCCATCCATATATCAAGTTATCTAACCGTTGATTTTGAAGATAGGCCATCACACCATCATGAAACCCACATTTTAGCCTGAATCTAACCACTAAGATTAATCTACATTTACAAATCAAGTCCATAATGCATGATTTTCCAATCCATCACTAGATTATTGAACTGATAGTTCGACTCCCAATTAACAATCCTTAGGGACCTAAGAATCTACGTGAGTCAAGTATGGAATAGATCTAACCATTAGGAGTAATCTACACCAACAATTCGAGTCATCCATTCATTAATCCCTAAGAGGAAGTATCACACTATCTAAGAAAAATTATTCATACGACCTTAATCCACTTGATGGATTAACTAACCATCCGTTTCAGATTATCAAACCAAATCTATAAGATCCACCATCCATCATGTTATGGACAACCCACATCAAACATGAGCAAATCATCAAATTGGAGGATTGATCTACCATGAGGACAATGCTAAATAGGAGTAAACATTACAATGTTAAATTAAGACAATAATGATAATAATTTATATTATGAAAGAAGTTATAATAAAGGTATTAATTATGAAAGCCTATATATTAAGTATTATAATTATCAAAAACAAATTTCTAAGACCTTTTGACCGTTGGAATTCGGATTGAAATCAATCTAACCATTAGATTAATAGAAATCAAGAGAATAACACAAAACCTAGTTTCTAGGGTCCACCTAAGCTATGAATCTGCCTCATCTTAAAACCTCTGCCCTAATATGATCTTGAAAAACGAACTGACGGACTAGATTTGTCAAAGACATCCATATGGACCCCACACAAGTGTTGTGTGCACGATAGCATGTGCACTTGCAGCACACTGAACCGGTCAACAGTGCAGACCGGGCCCTGACCCGAGGAATTTGCAAAAAAAAGGGGGAAATTCTCCTTTCCCACCAAATTATTTTCAAACGGATGGTCGTCCATTGTTCAAAATGGGTCCCACCACGGTGATCATTAGGTAGATTCGAACCGTCCATCGTGTGCGGTCCACGAATCCGAGCACACCACGAATTCTTCTACACATAGGCATGATCACCTGCACTTGCAGCCATTTTCGGAAGGACGGAAGCTCCTTTCCCTTTCACTGCCTCGCTGGACCTAATCGTGGCCCACCAACTTCAACGGTAAGAAAGATTTAAACCGTCCATCATGCACAAACCTCAGATATGACCTAACCCTAGGTCTTATTCCACGCTGATATGAAGGCATGTGCTTGTGATCACTGACACAAAACAGGCGCGTGTACAACGCTTTCTAAAAATGGAAGATTTTCTTTCTGATAAGCTAGGAAATTCGAGAAAAACCCCTTTCGAACCCCAGCCATTGAAATGAATACATCCTAGCCCTCCATCATTGCCACGTTTTAGGGTTCCCTAGGAAAGAAAAGAGGCGCAGTTAAAGGCACTTTTTCCGTCTTCTGCCAAAGCCATTTAAACTGGCTAGCTTGTGCATGATCTGTGGCCCACCTCATACTCCATCATCAAAATCTAAACCATTAATCTGGTTTGGAGGGTCGGTTTGACCAAAACCCAACTTGTCCCACACGTGGAAGCACGTGTGCATGTATGCAATCACATGCATAAGACAGGCGTGCGTGCGACATTTTCCAAAAACGGAAAACTCTGTTTCTTCTCCTGTTTGCCAGGTTGGCAACCCTAACCTCCTACATCCTCAGCCATTGGATGAACACCATCTAAACCATTCCTCTTAGAGCAAGCAACGTTGCTTCTCTTTGCTGCTAGGGAAGCTTCAAGGGAATCTTTTCTGTTAGATAGATGACAGTATCCCAGCCGTTGGGATCCTTTTAGAAACGATCTTGGATCATCTCAAGTGTCGAAATTAGGGCGTTAGAATCGCCACGACATTTAGCTAAGAGATCTCGTGCGAGATCTTGTTGACTCGAGAAATCGGGTGTGGAACGAGAGAGGTTTGTGCACCTTCAAGGGATATTGATTGTCCATCCAAAACATGGGTCCCACGAGGATCAGAGTATATATCCACTCCGATCGGACCATCCGGATCATCGGATTTACTTACCTTTCGAGTTTTACCATTATTAAGGGAGTCATCTTCCTAGATCGACTGGGAAAACCACACATCAGCCTTGGACCCTTAAACCATGATTAAAGCTAACCCTTAGGTGGGCCAGCATCCTAGTAACTCATTAGTGCAACTGGATTAAGGCCTTGCAAATTGATTAGGATGAAATCAGTGGTTAGAGTTAAATAGAGTTGCCGATTAGTGGATTAAAAATCTATAACTAATTTCTAGATTAGTTGGGCTGGACGATTTTAGAATCAAATTTAGGGTGACTATAAATAGCTATTTTTAGGGTAACCTTTTCAAAATAGGGAAAGGAAATAAGAGACAGGGGATTTCGCCATCTGTCATACCACAATGGGTTGAGTTGACTCGGTTCGAGTCTGGGCCGAGTTCAAGCATGTTTTGGGAGAGAGAGAGAGAGAGAGAGAGAGAGAGAGAGAGAGAGAGAGAGAGAGAGAGAGAGAGAGAGAGAGAGAGAAGAAAAGAAGGGGAAAGCAGAAAGGAAATGGGGAAGAAGAGCAGAAAGATGGAATGAAGAGAGGAAGACAGTGCGCTGCCATCCCAGCTCAAATTGAGCTGAGGCTAGATTGAGTCAGGTGACCACTGCTGGACATTCTCTAGCTAGGAGTGAGAAAGAAAGGAAAAGAAAAGTAGATGCAAGAAAGAAGCGGAAGAAGCAGATGGAAGAAGAAGAGAAAGGGAGAGAGGGACCGAGAGAGTTTGAGAGAGGAATGAGCGGTTGCCGTGGTGCCACACTAGCTTGGCTCAGTCAGAATAGAGCTCGAGCCGGCTGGGTTTGGAAGGAATGAAGAGAAGAAAGGAAGGAAGATGACTGGAGATATAGAAGTGCGGATAATGACTGTGTGCCTCAACTGAGTCGACCCGCCAAGTGAACTTCTGAGTCTCATGAATTAGGACTAGTTTGAGGTCTCTTCCATTCATCAATTCGAGTACAAGGTCAAGTGCTAGTTCAGCTATGGTAGTAGGTGTCTCAGCTCGCTGTTGAAAATCAGTTTCGAAACTGGGCCTCAAATAAACTTGCCACTGAGTTGACTCGGTTGAGTTACTGGATGTGGGTTGGGGCTGATCTGAATTTAGTCTATCCTTCTAACCATGATGATGATGGACCATTGGGTTTGGAATCACATCTGTTCGTGGGGTTCATTTGCATGATGGATAACCATCGAGTCGTATTGAATTGGATCGGCCATTTCAGGTGAGTTAACTCAGTGAGTTTCATTAGTTGTTTTGAATTGTATTAGAGGTGATTGTTGATAGTTTACTGTAGTATTCTAATCAAGTCATGGTTGTGTATGGATCGGACCAAAATTGAGTCCATTGGGTTGAGATCGAAAGGCATTAAGTGGACCGCACCTCAAAGATTTTCAATGGAGTTGTTTGCGAGCGAGTTCAAGGGAATTCGAGTTATCTCTTGAGAGGTGAGGATCACCCTTCAAGCTTTTCTATATCTTGATAGTTAACGTAGCTTGTTTATTTAATCTCTTGCCTAAAATAATACTTAGTGAAATTTATGATAAACACTAGTTTCTATTTGAGTAATTCTATATAATGACTGATGGTTAGATTTATATTCACATATGAACATGCGATAAGTCTTAAATATTCCACCTTACATGTGTAATTACTTTTAACACTATGCTCGGCTTGTTTTGCCACTTGCGGTTATTTAATGGTGTTTGTTGAAGTCCTTAAAATTAGTGGCCTATTTTTCGAATAGATTGAATGGAGTTTCCTCGTCGTGGACTTACCATCCGGTGGACCATTTATTGCCCATGTGGCTTTGGGAAAATCCCTTTTTATCACATCCTTAAATGGACTGATTGCCTTACATGGCGTTGATTGACTATTTGCTGACTTGCGGCTTTAACGGATTATTCTATATACACATGCGATGGTAAGTTCCACTTGTGGGACTACAATTGACCACTAGTTGAAGGGCTTATCCTTAAAACATCATATTTATTAGTCTCATGAGCCAGGGATGGTGGAATGAGACACTATACTTGAGCTGTAGGCCTGTGCTGGGTGACAAACCCCCCACAGTGACCTTTGAGCTTCTTAAAGTGATTGTTTGAAATTGGAATAATAATGGTTGTGCTAATCATGCATTTTTATGGCATATATTATAGTATTTTTCGGGTGGTTTGTTCTCCTTGGGCGTACCTTTGTGTATTTTTTCGGGTGACTAATCCTCCTTGGGCGATCTATGTATTATTGTAACTCTCCAGATTTTTACCAACCTGGAGTTAGATGTCCTTAGGCAAGGGGGTCAATCATAACCCCTTATTAACTTTTCAAACCTCAAATCCTTTAGAAATTAAACGAGAAGTAACTAAGTGCTAAACTAGATTAGCTACGAAATCCGCTTGATCCACTTTAAATACGATCTATAAGACCCAAAACTTGTAGAATCATTGACGCTAGGTTACCCTAAAATCTAGGATCAATCTCATTACCCAGTTGCTCTCAGGAGCACATTGAAACTCCGTATCGAATCTGGACAACACATCGAAAGTCCGAATAATATGAAGTTATATAATTAGGACCGCCTTGCTGGGCTTGACAACCATTTTGAAAATCAAATCCAAATAGTGTCCCAGGGCTATTCGCTTGAGCCTGGAGTGAAGTATGTGAGAAAACGTGGTTTTCTTTAGAAATTAAATCTAATTTAAGTAATCTGAGACTTGTCGCTTGTGGGCCTAATATAAGCAATCAGACCGTTAGAATCTGACCCAAATACACCCTCGGATCAGGAGAAATTTTATACACATGGCAGTGTACTTGTAATCCTGATCAAGTTTCGGTGACCGTTGAACTGAAACTGGTCAGCCACGTGTGATCTGGGAACCCGACTGAAATGCAAACTTAAATCGACCTAAATCCATAGTCAGGGAGCTTAAGTCTGACCTTTGGGTATAGGGGGGCTCCGGAAATGCTTCGTTGAGCTGAAACAGACGCTCTTTAGACATAACCTAAGTATACCTTGGCCCTGGGGCCATTCCCATCAGTTTTGGGTCTATATAAGGGCCTTAAGCCCTCACTCTCTCATCCCATACGAATTTGAGAAACCCTAGGAGAGGAAAGAGAAGGAAAGAGAGAGAGAGAGAGAGAGAGAGAGAGAGAGAGAGAGAGAGAGAGTTGGAGTCCATCCCTGGGATTCAATCCCATCATTCCACGGACTAAATCAGCCCTTCCATACCGCTCTACCGGCGATACTGATCCCGTTCTTAGGTAAGAAAACCTAACCCTAATCTGTTTTCAGGTTTCAGGTAGTGTAGGTTATGAAATAACTAACCCAACTCATACTATAGGTTGATATACCCTCGTTAACGAAGCCTTAGAGTTTCTAGCAAATTCGTTATACTTCCACGGCGTAAGGTGCGGACTTTAAACGTATAGGTTATGGTTTTCAAGGCTTTCAATGTTAGTTAATGATATATTACTGATGTGCATGCTATTACACATGTACAAAGTGTTGTCCATTTCATTTTTTAGATATACGTTAACTATGTTGAATATACGGTATTCCTCATATTTGTAAAAAATACCGTATACATATGAAATACGGATTTGTGCTTGTCATGATTAATTGCTGTCTATGTATGCTAGATGCATGTGTATCAACTTCTGGGTGAATGGATGAGCCTAAGACCTGTTATATTAACATATGTCGTGTATGTACAAGTTGTAGCCTAAGTGTTTGTGAAAATGTCTAAGTGGGTATAAACTATGCATTATTGTACGCCATGACTAACCATCGTGCATATGTGATTGTTGTATAGGCGGCAATCCTTTGATGAAAGGACTTGCCCTAATATGCATTCTAACTACTACATACCATGTATGATGTTATGTGCAGACAGTGTATGTAAAAATGTCTGTATGAGTAAGTGCTTATAAATTCTTTTCTAATTGGGTGTTGAGATATGATTCCCAACTCCTTTAACTATATGTATGCTTTCCTTCATGTACCGTATATTATAGTATTTTTTTATCTATGTAATGCATATGTATAAATCCATATTTAAGTTGTATTCCAACAAAGCCGTGAAGGGTGATGGGGGAGTGGTGTAACGATTCCGTGCAACAGCCCTGGCAGCCCTAAAGCGGACATGATTGTATGATTTGAAATCTTGATCCATTATTGCTTTAACTATCTTCTAGGATATTTTATTGTAATTGAATGTGATTGGAGCTATTGTATAATCCAAGCAATTGGTAACAGAACTTAGATTGGTGGATGATGTTAGATTGGTGGATGATGTTGTTTCGCCCTACAGGATGTGTTCGATGAATCTGAGCCGTACTTCGGTTATCGATAGTGGTTAGGCCACATGGAGTGCTTACGCACTTCATGTCGATCAACTCGATGTGCGCTTGTGCTAGTCGAGCTCGTCAAGTAACCCGATTGGCCTTATGTATGTTCACCATGTTTGAACGCTACTGCTTGAACCTAAGGTACTAAACTCACCAGTGGAAACCCCGTTAACCTTGGTACCTCGATCCGCTAAGACTCATGAGCCGGACATGGTGGTATGGAATACTGTATTTGAGCTGTCGGCCTACACTGTTTTGGTGACGAAACCATGATGGGTGATGGGGGAGTGGTGTAACAACAGCCCTAGACGTGCCCTTTGTAGTGACCTCGAGCATACACTGAACCTGCATTAAGGCGACGAGCCTTTTCGTAGTAATCAGAGTATGAATTAGGCCTGTACTGATTTAGCGACGAGCCCTTTGCAACGACCTAGAACCGCAATATCGTATGAGATTTACTAGGACTGACGACCCTAGAATGGATCATTGTTTGGGTATTAATATAAGGGAGGTACCTTAGTTTCCCAACCCTGCTGCATGAAAAGGACTAATAAGAACTTGGTAATCATATGCATGCACCGCATTATGCGTGCGTTCAGGCATAGCAGGTCAAGCACTGAGGCAGTGTTGTTCATGCGCGAATGTGAGATGAAGTCGCTGAGGGAGCATAGGCGAGGGCATGCATCATACATTCATACCATTCTTGCATTAACAAGAGTACTTAGGGATGTGTGATTTATTGCTTTATCATTACCGCTTGATTGAATTGATAACATGTTAACCTCTGCTTTATTGTTCCACTGAGTTGATCACTCACTCCCACGTTACGAGACGGTGTGTACACACCAACTAGACCCTGTTTGAGTTTCAGATGATGGCAATGCTTACGAAGTGGAGCCGGTCTTTATGATGATGAGGAGGGTTTTTCCTTTATGCAGCTATCAGGTGGGTCTATATAGACCATCTTCTGATTGACGGGGCTACATGGATTATCATTGTAGTTGTACTATTTTGATATTTTAATTTTTAAGACTATTACATGTATATGGTGACTCAGTGATGTATTCATACTCTGGAAATCGATCGTGATCTTTGACTTATATATGTGTATTTATGTCTTTCATTCTTCTGCTTGTATTTTACAACTTGATCTGGAGTATGAATTACTATTTTGGTATAATCCCACTCATGATTTATGCACTAACACAGACAACATTGAATCATAAGCATATATGTTGCATAAGTGATGTTTTGGAACTTGGGAGTTGAGTTGCTACTCGACCCCCAATTTTCAGGGCGTTATAATTATTATGGTCTTTTCTGGGTGGTTAGTTCTCCTTAGGTGTACCTTTGCATATTTTTTCGGATGACTAATCTTCCTTTGGCGATCTATGTATTATTACGGTCTTTTCCGGGTGGTTAGTTCTCCTTGAGTATACCTTTGCGTATTTTTTCGGGTGACTAATCCTCCTTGGGCGATCTATGTATTATTACGGTCTTTTCCGGGTGGTTAGTTCTCCTTGGGAGTACCTTTATGTACTTTTTCGGATGACTAGTCCTCCTTGGGCGATCTATACATCATAGTCTTTTCTGGGTGACTAGTTCTCCTTGGGTGACTTTTTACCAGCTGGATGTGCATCCCCAGGTCTGTAAGCATGTGCATACATCCATGTATTTAAATAAGATTATCTTGTGTGATTTATTTAATGAATGCGTATCTGATGAACCTTATCTATTTTTCATGGTAATCTTCATGCAATATTTGTTATACACTATCTTTGTTAACTATGCTTAATTATCTTGGTGATACGATAAATCTTGAGGGGTATACCTTACTGTGATAGCCATTGACGTTATCGAACCGTACTCAGTGTCAGGAGACGTAGATGACGCGTATGCTGGTGTTCATGTGGAATGGGAGGAGCTAGATGATCTTGCAACTCTCCATTCTTGATTTTATTTGTATTTAATTTATACTGTTATCTTTTTAAAGGTTAAGACATTGGTTTGTATAAGTTTTCGGATAACCGCTTGAAACATTTGGATTTGCACATTTGGACTCCTTATACTTGATTGCTAATATTCCGCTAGTTTTTAACTCTAATAAAAAGAAAAAAAATGTACGTGAAATTTGAGTTACAGTTGAAAGTTAACACTCGGGTTTTTTAGAAACGAGTAGTGTACTCAAGTTTCGGGAACTGGGGTGTTACAGAGCTGAAACTCAGGTGCGGCCCACATTTACTTAAGGCGGAGCCCATAAAGCCTGATTTCGGCCCACTACTGGGCTCAGATTTGCACAGGCCCATGGCCTGCTTTCCTACTTACTTTTTGGCCCAGCTGAGGTCGAATTCTACAAATCTCATGGCCCACCAGGGGTCCTGTTTCAAGCCCTTCTTTTGGACGGATCTTAGCCCGAAATGTGGGCTGTTTCTGGCTAATTTTCAGGCTAGTTTGATGGCTAGAATTCAGTCGATGGACAACCCAAAGGTGGGTCCGATCTCTATGCATTCTTCGGCCCAGTAGTAGGTTGCATCTCAACTCGAATCAGGGCCCGTTTGAGGCTTGATTCCAGCCCAAGTCAAAACCCATTTTTAGGCCATTCTCGGCTCATCTCAGAGCCCAAACAAGGGTCCATTTCCTGCCGGAATCTCGGCCCATCTAAGGCTCCATTTGCAACACCTCCACGACCTAGTGATCATTGGGTTTCAGGCCTTTTGCAGTCTGATCCGGCCTAGTTTCAGTTCAGATTCGGCCCAGTTTGCCTGTCGGACGCCCTTTAGATGATCCCAATCGTCTAATGAATGGTCACAGATGATCAGTAGTCCACCTCAATCATTGGGACCCTGGGTCATCATCTGTCCTTGTTGATGATTAGCTTAATAGAGAAGGGACATTTGGCCTAAAAAATTATTTCCAAATCTGACTGTTCATAACTCCAACAGCAACGTGCTGTTGGATAACAAGAAAAATGAGGGGAGATCAAGAGTCACCTGGCCTGCTCTGGTGCCGGTTGAGTTGACTTAATATAATCACAGCCACGACAACGGTCACCTGCCGAAAAACTAATCCATTTCAGCAAGGTTTTTTAGCTGTAAGGAGTTTACTAAGGCAACCAAGGGCCTTATCTGATGGGTTCCTGGTCTCGGAACTTGGTGGAGCAACTCCTACTCTCGACTGAGTCGAGCTAGGGATGGGCCGAGTCAAGCTAAGTAGCTACGACTACACACTTGTCTCTCTCTCTCTCTCTCTCTCTCTTTCCTTCCTCTCTCTCTCTCTCTCTCTCTCTCTTTCCTTCCTCTCTCTCTCTCTCTCTCTCTCTCTCTCTCTCTTTTCTGATGCAAATCTTGAGGGCAACAGTGCCCTATTTATAATAGTGGGAGAGAGCTATCAATGGCTAGAAAAGAATCTCCATTGCGACGGTCGTGGTTAAAAAATGGCCACGCATGGGGCCTATCCACATGCTGAAGCCCTGGCCCCCTAGAAAAGCAAGCTTTTAGGCCTGGTGGGGCCCATCTCGTGATCACGTTCTGATGGGTTAACGGGGAAGATGACTTGACCGTTAATGGCAGCTCACTACCCGGGGTATTTTGATGCGATCTGGTACAATTGAGCCGACTAGATGGAGCTCTGATCAGCGTGGGGCCCACTTTTTGGGCCTCAAACGTGAGTTTCAATCTCACTCATGAAATTTTATAGTTTCTCACGAGATGGAGCACTTCTCTCCCTTAACTCATACTGACTTAAATCAAGGTCTTGGATGGCTCTACATGGCCCAGGGGACGGCCAACATTGTGCCAGCATCCATTTCCCGAAAGAGAAAGAATGCTTTTTTGCTTTCATAGTTGCAGATGTTTGCTCGACCATTTTTTGGCAGCGAGAGAGCGCGTGTTCTCTTGGCCAAACCGACATTGGTTCGCTCATGGGGATGTCTGTGATCTCTTGGCCAAACGAATGTGGGCCCCCTGATGGCCACCCTCCAAGGATCCCAGCCGCATGTGAAATTTTGATCGGTTTTATCCCAAAACCGCCGTCCCTTTACATGAGTTTGCAAGGCTATAAGGTTTTGGTCGGACAGATCCCATGAGCATGATTGACGGTTCAGATCGTACGGAAAGTGGCTAGGGTGGGCCACTTAGAGGCTATCATTTGTCAGATTTCAAACAGCGTATTGGCAGGAAGAAAATCCGCTTTTTGCAGTTTGGCTCAGTCAAAGGCCGTTTGACCAACTTGTTTGGTCCAGTGCACATCGTGCATAATGGTATAGGGTGCATAAGCACCTCGTGTGGGGTCCACTGTGATGGTTGTATTAAATTCATTCTGTCCAATCGCCTTAAGGACCCTATATAGGGGTCCTGGCCCAGTTTGGGGTGAATGTGAGGCCCAGGTGGGTCACATCGCACTCCTCAGGGCTTATTTGGCCCATAAATCTCGATCTAAGGTTCAGATTGGTCTGAGTCTTTGCCTTGACGGCTAAATGGGGATTTGAGAGGCTTCAAATGCCTAGTTAGCCACTAATTAATCCTTAAGAGGTGATAGTAGGTGTGTTGTCCAACGTGACTCGATCAAGTGATCTATAAGCTGTTTTAATTTGAGGTGTTTCGTTGAGTTTACCTTTCCAACTGATGTAGTATTCAACTCAGCTCCTAGGGCCTCGGATGGACGGCTTCAATGATGACTGGGAGTCCCATCCTGCATTCGTTGAGTTTAAGTTATTCGTTAGTCGAATTTGTTGTCCCGTGGTTACGGGCTTAAACGGTAACACCCGTGTACCAGAAATGTGGGGTGTTTCCCTTGTGCTTTATGATTCAAATTGTTTCAAATGGACGTGAAAAGCAGTTTTCTAAATGGTGCACTTGAAGAAGAGGTATATGTTGAACAACTTAAGGGATTCTTAGATCCTAAGTATCCTCATCATGTATATCTATTAAGCAAAGCACTTTATGGTCTTAAACAAGCACCCCATGCATGGTATGAGCGCCTGACGTAATTTTTACTAGACCACCATTTTTGTCAGAGAAGTGTTGACAAAACACTATTTATGCAAAAGACAGAGAACTCCTTACTCATTGCCCAGATTTATGTGGATGACATAGTCTTTGGATCCACTTGTGAAGATGTTGCTCCTAATTTTGCTAACTTAATGAAATTCGAATTTGAAATGAGCATGGTTGGTGAGTTGAATTTCTTTCTGGGTCTACAAGTGAAGCAAATGCATATGGGATATTTGTATGTCAGTGCAAATACACGAAAGATCTAGTCAAAAGATTTGGACTTGAATCTGGACGAACTCATCATACTCCCATGAGCACCACACTCAAACTTTTCAAAGATGTTAATGGCAAGAGTGTGGATCAACACTTGTACCCTAGCATGATAGGTAGCTTACTATACCTAACCGCGAGTCGGTTGGATATAGATTTTAGCGTTGGTGGATGTGCACGATTTTAGGCCGATCCAAAAGAATCTCATCTATCCGCGGTTAAAAGGATCATCAAGTATGTGGCTGGAACTACCATCTTCGGCTTATGGTACCCATTCAATACATCTACTATCATTGTCAGGTATTCCAATGCTGATTGGGCTAGAAATATAGACGATCGCAAATCTACCAGTGGTGATTGTTTTTATATCGACAATTGTCTTGTATCATGCCAAAGCGAAAAACAAAACTCAATCTCTTTGTCCACTGTTGAGGCCGAATACATAGTAGCCGGTAGTTGTTACACACAGCTTCTTTGGATGAAACAAATGTTACGGGATTATGGGATTGAACAATCCACAATGACACTTTTTTGTGATAACACTAATGCCATTAATATTTCAAAAAATCTAGTCCAACATTCAAGAATGAAGCACATTGACATTCGACACCATTTTATACGAGAACTTGTTGAAGATAAAACTATTATGTTGGATCATGTGCCCACTGAGCACCAACTTGCCATATCTTAACAAATCCTCTGGATGCCAATAGATTTGGAGACCTCCAAAAATCTATTGGAATGTGCAATCTAATATCGTATATAGTCTATGAACGTCTAATGCTATATTTGAGCACCTTGGGCCTCCCAAATTCCTTTTTAAACATAAACATAGAATATGTTTATAATGTTGGTTTTTATCGGTTTTATATAAATTTTGTGGAGGGTACAAGTCGCTAAGTAGCTATATTCTTTTATACATCTCCTTGATCCAATCGAAGTTATTAGTCAAATCCTAAGCTTCTCGCTTCGATGACACATTCGATGAATGGAATTCCAACTCGATGACATCGAATTAATTTTGATGGCATCGATGCCATATTGGGAACTGAACCGTTCGACAATTCCTGTTGCCATTGACTGTCTCTTCGATGACACCAACATCTGGACGGTCAGTGACATCGAATCAACCCCGACTTATAAAAGTTCTGGTGAGGGTGAAAAGCACATTTTTTTGGGGTTTTGTTTGTCTTCCTCTCTCATTACATTTGGTGGTGTCGTAATGCTTGTCTCATGCTTAAATCAACTCTGATCTTGGTAAATCTCTTATCTGTTCATCCCATTTACATCGATAGGTTGATTATTGGGTGTCTTTCCTCTCAGGATTCCTGCTATTTTGCATAGAAATTTCTATCTTATTTTCTTCAAATGGCTAAAGATAAAGGTCAGGTTCCTACACGTGGTGAGTCATCCGAATGCAAGAAAACCAAGAAACACATGCCTGTCTTTGTCTCATCTCCTTCTTCCGACTCGTCTTCGGACATAGAACCAGTGGTTGAGCAAATTGTCCTTAGTACATGTATTGAACCCTTAGGGGTTGAACATCTTCTAGGGATGAATGGATGGTACAATATCATTAATATGGGTGGAGAGTTTCAGTATGACATCATACATCTGTTTCTAAACTCTTGTTACACTGTTAAACATGATCCCCCATCCATCAGCATCACATTCATGAATCAGACCAAGCGCGTCACTCCTGTGTTGATAGGTTGTCTCCTGGGTCTGGAAGTTACTTGTATCCCCGTGACTGAACTCAATCTAAACTCGTTAGGACTTTGGGGAGAAGTGACTTGAGCTCTGTTTAATAGATCGACAATATCCAGAAATGAGAGAAACTTTCTCCATGCTGAATATCTAGACCCCACATTTAAAATACTTCACAATATCTTTAGTACAAATGTCTATCCGTGTGAGGTTACTGGCAATGAGCTCTCCCTATATACTCAACATTCTATATGATGTCCATCAAGGGATTCAAGTGTGTCTACCTACTCTTATTCTACAACAGTTAATCCGTGTTGTCGAAGGAGAGCATCTTACAACACTTCCATTTCTGTGTCTTATGTCCAAGATCTCTAAATTTGTTGGACTTCCGCCTTCGTTTGATTTTGAGTAACCTTGTGCTTGGTTCAATCATGAAATCGTACATAGTCTGAATGTGATTGACAATGCATATCCCGCCAGTCTGCTTAGTCAGACTTAGGCGAGGGAAAGGCTAAGCACAGCCCGGTACCAACTCCCGGAGACTCCACTTGTACTGTTGTGCCTCTGTACAATCCGAACTCTGTCAGCACATGCAAGATTTTTCGACAGAATGATCACACCAAACATCTTCTCAACAGTCAATCAGATATGGCGGATCGACTTGGGCAATGTGAAACCCGACTCTTTGGAATTGAGCAGATGGTGGCAGCCTTGCAACATATAATGCAACAAATCCTTGATATGTTATCCTGCCGCCGTGCTGATGCAAGCTCTCCTGCTTCATAGCAGATCTTCTTTCCATTACATACATATGATAATTGATTATGATTAAGGTATAAATATCTTTTTGGATGCCTTAAGTATGTGTGTATGTATGTAATGGTCATTTTTGTTTAGGGTATACATGTCTATGGGTGGTGGATGAGCGTGCCCATGAATGGGCTGAATATTTTGGTTTGGGATTATGTTTTGGATATTTCTTTGAATACCTTGTTCGGTGTTAAATTTCAGATATTCTCTCTAGTGTTTCTCCTATGCAATTTACATATCTTCAATATTTTGAATATCTTGTGAAATTGTCTATTAACCCATTACGAATGACTGACAAGAAGGAGGAGAACAATCCCACCATGTAAACCTTATGGTTGTATGCTTTAAGAGCATGGTGATGCAGGTTGATAGGGGGAGCAGCTGCAGGATGATAGGGGAGCAGCTGCAAGAAAAGACATTATGTTGTGTGTGTGTTAGCTAGAATCCTTGTAAAATTGTGGAAAGTTGATGTACACACAATTTAGGTTGTTGTTCTAGTTGTTCTGTCACGTAATTGACAAAGGGGGAGAATAAAAGTGCCTTCGTTTGTCAATTAGCATGACAGTTAAGTCAGTAAATCAAGTGAGCCCCATGTGCAGAAAATACAAGAGGCTGCCTCAACCGAATGGGTGATTGTAACGCCCTAGATTTCGAGGGCCGAGCAAAGCTCAACTGTAACATTCCGACTTTTTAGGACCCGAGTATATGACCCATTTCCCAAAAACCCGAGTGTTAACCTTAAAGGATGGTCAAATTCAAAATTTTCTTTTATCATAGTTAACAGATGAGCATAGGATGAATAAATCAACATAAAAGAAAGTCTTCATTTACATTTAGGATATACAATTAGCTGCCCATAATGACTTATACAAACCAATGTCCTCAATACTTACAATTACAAGTGAAATAATGTTATATGTAAACAAAGCAAGTTATAATAAATCTGGGGCTATAAAACCACGTAGCCACTCTAGGCCATACGATCGTGCATCTTCAATAGTGGTACTCTGCTCTTCATTTGACCGAACCTGAAAATCACTTAAGCCACCTGTGCTACCTGTATGGTTATATATTTGATGGATGAGTGGCCAACTCAGTGTGAATTCCCCTCAAGATTACACACTGTCGCATTAGGTAAGCATAATTATAAAAACATGGCAAGCCATATAAAACAATACATGATGCAGTCTTATTAAATGCATGGATGCGTGCACACGCTCACAGACCTGGGGATGCACATCTAGCTGGTAAAAAGTCACCCAAGGAGAACTTGTAACGCCCTGAAAATCGAGGGTCGAGCATAAACTCAACTCCCGAGTTCCAACGCATCACTTATGCAACAAAATGAATGATGATTGAATGTGATCGGTATTAGTGCAATGAACATGAGTGAGATTAAGCCAAAACAGCATATCATACTCCAGAGACAGTTAAATTTGCAAGTGGAAGACTGTGATAGATAGATAAAATATATAAACTGTGGTGAGTCTCCAGAGTGTGATAAAGTTACCAGGTTAAATAATTATAAGTATGATTTTAAATTATACCAAGTTGTGTAGTGTGATCTAGTCAACATCCCTGTAGCCCCGACAATCAAGGCATGACTCTCACGAAGCCGCCAGAAAACAACATATACGAGGAAGCATTCTCGTCGTCATAGAAGTCCGGCTCCGCCTCAGAAGTAGCGTCGCCATCTGCAATCAGACAAAGTCTGGTGGGTGTTCGGAACACCGTCCCGTATCGTGGGAGTGAGTGATCAACTCAGTGGAACAATAAAGCATAGGTTAACATGTTATCAATGCGTAAATCAAGCAAGAATGATAAAGCAGTACAATCAAACAATTTTAACTACTCTTATTTAATGCAAGTATGAAATGACATGATGTATGCCCTTGCCAAACCACCCTCATGCGACATCATCTTACGTTTGCGAATGCGTCCATCCCTCAGTGCTCCACATCTACCAGGCACATGCAGTGCGATGATGAGCATGATTACCGAGTAATTATTAGTTCATTTCAAACAAAGAAAGATTGGGAAACTAAGGTACCTCCCTTGTATCATTCCCAAACATGATCCATTCTAGGGTCGTCAGTCCTAGTTAATCTCATACGATATTATGGTTTGAGAGGTGTAGCAAAGGCATCATAAAGGGCTCGTCACCCGTCAGCACGGATACAGATCTCACCGTATGCGGCTCAATTATTGACCGTCAGCTCGAGTACAGGTCTCACCGTACTCGGCTCAATCACTAGCCGTCAGCTCGAGTACAGGTCTCACCGTACTCGGCTCAACTCATACTCTAGTTGCTGTGAAAGACTCGTCGCCAATCATAGACCTTGGAGTATACTCGAAGATACTACAGAGGACTCGTCGCCCGTCAGCACGAGTACAGGTCTCACCGTACTCGGCTCTCGCCGTAAGTATCGACAGCTCGAATACAGTGTCCCATACCACCGTATTCGGCTCACGAATTTGGGTTGCTCAATGGTCACTACGGGGAGGCACATGGCCCCAGCGTAGGCCGACGGCTCGACCACGGTGTCCCATACCATCATGCCCGGCTCATGAGTCTTAGCGGATCGAGGTACCATGGTTAAAAGGGATTTCACTGGTAAGTTTGGTACCCTAGGTTCAAGCGGTAGCATACAAACATGGTGAACATACATAAGACAGATCGGGTTGCTTGACGAGCTCAGCTAGCTTGAGCGCACAACAAGTTGAACGATATGAAGCGCATAAGCACTTCGTGTGGTCAACCACTATCGTCAACCGTAGTACGACTCGGGTTCGTCAAACACATCTCACGTGGCAAATGGATCATAGCCACAAATCCAATTCGGGTACCGATTGTCTGGACTATAATCATAGCCCCAAACACAATCAAGCGCAAATAGATAAAGCAGTAGTGGATCAAGATTCAACACATACAGTCAAGGTCTAGTATTATCCGTTTAGGGCTGCCAGGGCTGTTGCACGCACTCGTTGCTCCACTCCCCCATCACCCATGACGGATCATACGACGTAAATATAAATTTAAACATATGCATTATATAGTTAAAATCATAAAGCAGTTGAGCATATTATGAAGCACAACACAAGCATGAATTTGTACATGTTCAATTCCTAATCACACAACTATCCAAGGAGATCATACACATAATTAAAAGAGGTTGAGAATCATATCTCAACACCCTTATACATTACAATTTGCTAACTACTACTCATTCAGACATTTCAAGAAACACTTAAACAAACATACATCAACATACATGACATATGTCGATCACATAGGCATTAGGCCAAATCCTTTCACTAGGGAGTTGCCCCAATCATAACACGCGTACATCCACGACGGATAGTCATGGCAAGCAGGAATCCAAGTTCCATATTCATTCAGTCATTTCCACGAACACTTGGGCCACACATTTTTAGCATATATAGTGTATATTGGCCGTGGCGTGATTTAGGGCAAATCCTTTCGTCAAAGGGGGATCACCAATACAACAATCATAAATCCATGACAATTAGTCATGGCGAGCACGAATGAGAGTTCTATACTCATTCAGTCATTTTTCACAAACACTTAGAATACACTATTACAACATACATGGTGTATGTTAGCAAAACATGTATTAGGGCTATCCTTTAGCCAAACGAGTATTTTATCCATGTATAATATATTACTACAACAAATAATCATGATAAATACATCTCCAAAATATACATGTATACGGTACTTCTTATGTAAGACCCGTATCCTAGCCTATATTATTCCGTAGGCTTCCGCGGTCCTCCCGGTTGAATTCCGATGACCTGCGACGCGTATATAACATTGGCGCATGACCTTGAGTGTCATCCTTTAATTCCTAGTCAGCTTGACCTAAGACCTATGTCATCGCGACCGCACCGTCGCTGCGGTTCCAATGCCGCGTCTCGTGCGCCAATCTGACGAGTAGATCAAAAGATGTACCGTCTACAATATTTGAGCCCTTGATTGATGTGGGGTCCACTTTGAAGGGGTGCACACGTTTCCCTAGGTGGACTCACCCTAGGAGCACCATTTCCCATGAGAGCTTTTAGTCAACTCTTTCTTACGAGTCATTATGAGGTTCTCTTCCCCATGCTCTTACAACTCATTATTACCCTCTTACAACCCATCATTTCACTTTCTCTTATCTCTCTACTCTCTCTCTTCTTCTTCATTTTTCTTCCCTAGCAAGTGAGGAGCTAAAAACGTCCATGGCAATCCCCCATTTCCAACCACCTTCTAGTTAGATCTCTCTCAATCCAACCCTCCAAACCCCATCTCGACCGTTAAATCAACCTCCTTGGAGCTCTAAGATCTATTGGAGGAAAGTGGAGTCCAAGATCTAGAGGTGGGTGCTTTTCTTATCTCTTTCCCTTTCTTTTTGATAACTGGCCCACCTAATGATATATGTAATATCCAGACCGTCCATCTAGTGGCATCGGTCCACCTTGTTGCCCACCATCCAACAGCTTTGTTGCTTGATTTTTGGGCCAACCTGGTTATGGAAAACACAAAGTTCAGCTTGGTCCAGGGCCGTGTGGACCACCTATGTGGACCCTTCCATGATGTATGTATTTGCTCCACGTTGTCCATCCAAAGGGGCAGCCCCCGACTCTGTCAGGACGGCCCGTTTGACGTCCGACGGCCCATCTTGCTGCCATTTTGAAGAGACCCTGTTTGAAGAGAAACCACAAGTATTTGCTTGGTTTTGAAGTGAGGTGGCCCATTGACGTGGACCCACCTTGTTGCGTGTGTGATGAATCCAGACCATCAAACTAATGAGGCAGATTCAAATCTCAGGCGGCGTACACCGTTGGACCGCACCCTGTCCAGCGTATTCTCTAATGCTGTGGGGCCGACTGCAGGGTCCCATCCTTCCTGTGTGATACTCACACCGTCCATCCACTTCCTTGAAGTGCGGTCCACGTTGTAACACGTGGGACCCGCCAGATGAACAAGCGAGAGCTCGCACGGATGAGGATTGGCTACTGACTGGTTGTTAGAAGTGACGTCACCAAGTTCTATGGGCCTGCGTGATGATGTGGACCATTTGACACCCATCCAGACTGTTCAGGTCACGTGGACCCCACCTGTTTTACATCACGGCCGTCCATCTGTGGACGCAGGGCCTTCGGTGATGCGTTTTATCCACGCTGTTCTGCAGCCGTGGGACCATCCGTTGTGCGTGTGGTGTCCGCACCGTCCAGCAGTTGGGATGGTGGAACCCACCTAATGTATATGTTTTGTCCCCACCTACCATCCGTTTTGATGGTGGGGATGTATGGTTTCATCCAGCCGTTCATTGGCCAGGACGGTGGATTCCACCCTAATGCATAGCGTTATCCAAACCGTTCATCTTTTGCTGGTGGGGTCCACCTTACCCTCTGTATCCACGCCAATCATCCATCTCTGGGCCCCACCATTTGGTATGTGTTAAATCCATACCACCCAATACCTCTGACGGTGGGACACACCCACAGTGTATTGCACCATCACCGTCCAATCTCTGAACGGTGATTGACTGGACGCTGGAGGTCTTTTACATAATAATAATAATAATAATAATAATAATAATAATAAAATAACAAGATAATGTTATGGTGGGCCCACATGGGACCCACCTTGAGATGTGTTTTATCTACCACCTACTTGATGGTACCCCACCATGATGTGCTCCAGATCTACGACGGTGGGTCTGGACATGAGGTATATGTTATATCTTTGCCGTCCACCCATTGGACGTGGACCCCACAATGGCAGAGTGTGGGGCCCACCTTGATATATGTGTTCTTTATCTACACCGTCCACATCCGGACGGTGCTATATGGGCCTCCAACATGATATATGTGATCCTCCACCTGTCCGTCCATTAGGCAGACCGTGGGGCCCACCACACGTATTGCCCGTGTGGGGTGTGGCCCACCTTACTAATGTGTATATTCACACCATACATCTGACGATAGAGTATACCTTTGATGCATGTGCTGTACATGCACACCGTCCATCCGGATGGTGCTGCATGGAGCCCACCGTTGATGTATGTATTGCATGTTCATGTCATCCATCCGTTGGGCCCCACCTTGATGTATGCATTACATCCAAACCGTCCGTCTAATTGGCAAGCTCGTCGCATCGCCTGAGACTAAAAATAAGGCAGATCTAGTATCAAGTGGACCACACTACATAAAATAGTGTTGAGAGATTGTCCACCGTTGAAACCCTTCTCGAGGTCGCAACGGTTCTGGATCAATTTGAAATTGGTTTTTTCATCTTAATTCAGGTCTGTGTGACCTTATGAACAAATTGTATGGGAAATAAATGTTATGGCGGGCCTTGAGAATTCTAATGGTGGGAATCATTATCACCACTGTTATTTGGAGTGCAGTCCATGTGATTTAATTATTTCTTGTTAATACTCTAAAATGATCCCTAAGAATAGATGAATGGGGTAGATGGTGCGACCCCCCTCCCTTGATGAAGGTTGGGCCCACGCCATGTAGCCCTTGTGAGGTGTATTGGGCCCATTGGTGCGGCCCATGTAATGCGGCCCGCTTGATATTCAAGGCCCATGGGCGAGGCCCAATGTGATGTATTCAAGGCCCATGGGCGGGGCCCATTGTGATACACTTGAGGCCCTCATATGAAGCCCAATGCAATGTATGTGAGGCCCAATGTGATGCATGCGTAGCCGCAGCGTTATGTATAAATCCCTCATGTGGGCCACTCCTTGGGAACAATGTTGGTTACATGTCCACATTGATGGGCAATGACGGTCGAAAGTCCTCATGTGACTTTCTCTTAGGCTTTTGGTTAGGTCAACTATTGATTTCGACTAACGTGACTGATTTGTCGATTCTAACTATCGATCAGTGCGATTGTCGTGACCGACTTGCTGATTCTGATTACCTTAATCGATTATCGATTTCGATTAACGTGACCAATTAACCGATTCCGACTATCGATCGGTGCGATTGTCGTGACCGATTTGCTAATTCTGATTACCTTGACCGATTGCCAATTCTGATTGACGTGACCGATTTGCCGATTCCGACTATCGATCGGTGCGATTGCCGTGACCGATTTGCTGATTGTAATTACCTTGACTGATTATTGATTTCGATTAACGTGACTGATTTGCTGATTCTAACTATCGATCAGTGCGATTGTCGTGACCGACTTGCTGATTCTGATTACCTTGATCGATTACCGATTTCGATTAACGTGACCGATTTACCGATTCCGACTATCGATCGGTGCGATTGTCGTGACCGATTTGCTAATTCTGATTACCTTGACCGATTGTCGATTCTGATTGATGTGACCGATTTGCCGATTCCGATTATCGATCGATTTCGAGTATCCAGGCCAATTCCGATGATTTCGATTACCAAGGCCGATTGTCGTGACCTTTATGATGTACATGGGACCCGTAGTTGAGGCCTATTATAACATGTAGTAGGCCCATGATGAATGACCCATTTGATATATTCGAGACCCATGTGTAGGGCCCACATGTCATATATTTGAGGCCCATGGGCAAAGCCCATTGTGATGTGTTCATGGCCCATGGGTAAGGCTCATTATGACGCATTTATATATGGCCTATGGGGCAAGGCCCATTGTGATATGTATTAGACCCATGAGCAGGGTCCACATGTTGTGTATATGTGGCCCTTGAGTAAGGCCCATCGTGTTGTATATTAGGCCTTTGTGTGAGGTCGTGGGCTCATTATATGTTTAGCTCTATGTGGCCATTCCTTAGGGGCAGTGTTGGTTAAATGTCCACATTGTCGAGGCCGATGGTTGACGCCGGTTATTGATACCGATTATGAGTATGTGACAGCATAGCATCATAATACATACCCATATGCATCATCTGCATGTTTGTTATGAGATGTGATTGACCATTGCATATGCCATAGGGCAGGTTGTTCATAGGGCTCCCTGATAGGCGGAGTTGCCCCATATGAGAGCATGGCATGCACAGGATTGATGCATGACTGGATTGTATGACTCATGCATCTTGCATTATGATTACTGTACGCCCTAGCGACATCAGGGCTGTAGCCTCCACAGGCATATCGTGGATGGCCGGACGGGACACCGGAAATCTGTTCAGATCGGGCTGCCATAGATGGCCCTGGGTGAAAATCCCTAAAACCCTCTTGGTACCAGAGGACGCCCCAACGTCGGGACCGAGTGGATACACATGAGCGCCCGAGTGCCGAATACCAGGAGGCCGCGTCTCCCACTGTGCGATGGTCGGTTGGGAGGGGGTGTGGCCTTACCCGCCCGAGCGTAGGGGGTACTGCTAGGCTGAGTCTGACCAGCTCGAGGAATGGGTCCGTTATCGACGTGCCGAATAGGTATTGCGGTATTGGCCAGCGGATAGTGAGGTTTCTTACGCTCACTTGGACCATGGTCGGGGAGAGCGGCAAGTGCCATTTGTAGTGTACTAAACCCCGGTGATGATCCCAGAGAGGAACCGTACTGATACGTGGACTTATTGAGCAGGATTTGCATACTCATACATTCATTTCATTCACTATCCACTCGGGCTGGTGGTGCGCAACTAATTGTTGTGTACCTTCGCATGACAAGGATTTCAGTTGGGCGCGCGACTAACCTGAGATCAGGAGTTTACCACATTGAGTTTGACTATCCAAATTTAGGTATGGGACTGGTTTGGATAGAAGTTCTTTGTGATAAACTCCATAGCTTGTGATACTACGTACTATCATCCCGACTTCACTTCAGCTTGGTCATTTCACTCGCACCGCATATTGCATTACATCCGCGACATATGACATTTTGGGTTGTTATGTTTTAACACTTATTAGCCTAGACGGACTTAGCATGATTTGTATATTGCCTTGCATCCTCAACATATAGTATTTGGCTTACTGTCTTCGCATTGCATAGCTGATCTATATTGCTTCCTCAGTATATTGGTTATTATATTTTTGTATCGCATAGCCTTGGTACGGCTGATAGCATTCATGGATTTATAGATTGCCAGTATTTCCGCTTACTCTGATATCGTATTATTCATGATCTTGCCTGTATTACCGATGTTATATGATTTATGGCATTGTATTGCATTCTTGACACTTACCTTGTACACATACTTTCACCACTCACTAAGCTTTTTATAAGCTTATGCACGATAGATGCGTGCAGGTGGCGTTAGGTTGCAGCAGTGTCGAGCTTGGAGCGTGCAGCGGTCTTCTGGAGCTTGATTTTCAATTTATGTATTTCCCTTTCAGCATTGTACTTAAATGATTATATTAGTGGATATGTGATGATGATGTTGCCTTTGTGAATTGGGTAATCTTGTGGTTATGCTTATTTTGAGCTAAATGTACATTGGAAAAAAAAAAATCCTCCTTGTAGGATCCCAGGATCGGAATCTGGCGTATGGACGCTAGGAGCCGAGAATGGGGTACTACGGAGGCTGTCGGCACCAGATTCGGCGATCGGGATTCCTGTGAGTCCGATCTCCGGGTTTGGGGCGTGACAGAACAATACCGTATTTCTACATACATAGTGTTTATTAGTAAACATGTATTTAGGCGAATCCTTTCGCCAAATAAGTATTTTATCCATACGTCATATATCCATACGACAAATAACCATGTCAAACACATTTTCAAAAAAAATACGTATACGGTATTTTATACGAATACCTAGAGTATGTGAAATTCCAAATTCTACAATTTTAATCGAAACAGAAAACAGAAAGCACTTTGTACATGTGCAATTGCATGCAGATCATGAATCTACCATTATCTGACATTGAAAGCGTCGAAAATTAACCGTAACCTATACACCTAAAGTCCTCACCTTGTATTGTAGAATCGTAACGGAGTCGATAGGTTTGTCTAGCTTCCGTATACGGTAACTAGGCAACCTAGAGAAGGTAACAGGTTAGCTATTTCATAACCTACAACAATCAAATCCCCCAAACAGGTTAGGGTTAGGGTTTATTACCTAGAAATGACGCCGGAATCGCCGGGAAAGCGACAAGAATGAGGTGGTTAAGCACCGATAGCAGCAGGGTAGAGCGGCGGGGAGATCTTCCCACAACTCCCACACATTCTCCTTCTTTTCCCTCTCTTAAATCCCAAATTCGTATGACTGCCATGAGAGAGGGTTTAAGGTCCTTATATAGTCTCAAAACTCACCGAAATAGACTCCTGTTCAAGGGGTACGACTATTATAGGTATTTCGGCACTTTTCCAGCTCAAAAGAGGGTTTCTGATGGCCCTCCTCGAGCCAAACATCAGGCTTAAGCTCTCAACACATGGATCTACGTGAGATTACGCTTTCGACTCGATCGGATTCCCAGATCGCACGTGGCAGACCATTTTCAGTTCGACGGTCGGTGGGCCACGATCCGAAATTCCAAGTACATATAAATGTTCCTGAAATTTTTTTTGATCCGAGGGTATAATCTGGTCTGATTCGGCGACGGTCAAGCTATCTTGATCCGCAAGTGAATGGTGCCAGATCACTATTCCGGATATTTATTTTGTAAAGGAAAGAGTGATTTTCACACTCCCTCGCTCCGGACTCAAGCGAATGGCCGTGGGACATCGACTGGACCTGATTTCCGATGTGGTTGTCAAGCCCAGTGAGGCGGTCTTAGTTCCTTAACTTCGTGTTAATCGGACTTCTGATGTGCGGTATAGACCTAATACGAAGTTTCGAGATGCTCCCGTGAGCAGCCGGGTAATGAGATTGATCCTAAGTTTTAGGGTAACCTAGCGTCAATGATTCTATAAGTTTTGAGTCTTGCAGTTAGTATTTAAAGTGATTTGTGCTAATTTCACAGGCACTCTAGTTTAACACTAGCTAAATCTCACTTAATTTCTAAAGGGTTTAGTCCCGTAAGATTTCTGTCTGAGGTGGCACCTGGGCCTTTGTAGTTTGTATATAAAGTGATCCAAGTTATACTACTTAGCTAGTTTAGGATAGTGTCTAGGATGAAAGTACTTTGAAAATTTTAAAGAAAAAGGTGGTGAAGGGTGGAATTTGTGAAGAAAATGGTTAAGGAGCGATTTTTTTAGACTGTGGGATTTAGTTCTGACAAGTTAATAAGGTCTTAGGATCGACCCATTGCCTAAGGACGTCTAATTCCAGGTTGGCAAAAATCCGGAGTGTTACAATCTACCCCCCTTAAAATAAAATTTCATCCCCGAAATTGGCTAAGGGTAATAAGGAAAGATTTAATTATTTCTTTTGCCTAAGTTTCATTGATTTCAAGTTTCTACGCGTGGTAGGGTATGTACTAGCTAGTTCATTTTAGTCTACCCCCCTTAAAACTTATTTCTTTATCCATTTCTCATACCCTGATGGGTTGCTACAATTTATTTCTTTACCTATTTGGAGTCTTGACGATAATTCCCACCAATTTAGAGTAAGATAGCTGTTTTCATTATTTGACCAACACGGAGAGACGGTAATAGTGGGCTCGAT
The DNA here is from genome assembly GCA_030180095.1 of Magnolia changhungtana. Lineage (NCBI taxonomy): Eukaryota > Viridiplantae > Streptophyta > Magnoliopsida > Magnoliales > Magnoliaceae > Magnolia > Magnolia changhungtana. The sequence goes on along the minus strand of JASAUF010000557.1, from coordinate 1,613,015 downwards.
ACCGATACATCGATCATCTACCGGGCCAGGGTAGGAAGCTCATCGTATTACTTCCGAATCCTGGTGGATCCTGGTCTTCTGTTCGGCCAAGCAGTGAGTCCATTGGTAGTCGCCCAGGATTGAGAATTGGGTCAAGCCGCGAATGCTTCGCAGTTGTATATTTCAGTAACTCCGTAGTCCAATCACTCTAGAAACGTAGGAAATGTCCATCATTGAAAGGCTTAAATTGTCTATTCTAAGGTTGCCCTTTAGGTCTTAGTCTAAGAGAGTCCTCGTTATTATCTATGTCAAAGGAAATTGGGAATCAAATCTTACTAGATCATCCTAAAACGGTTTCTCATAGTAGAACCTGCTAGGGCTTCTATAATGTGCGTATGTTAACGAGCACCGTTTCGATCCTGGGCCAGTGGAGTAGGGTCCACCACGCTTCCGCTGCGCCACCCAGATCAAAGAAATGCAATAGGTGATCTAAACAGATTGGGCTCATAATGTTCTACCCCTCTTAAAATTTTATTTTCACCCTCAAGGCTCAAGATTTATGTTCTGCTCCGTATATCGGAACAAGGTGTAATTTAGGACCTATCATTAAATCCAAGGGATATAGAAATTTTCTCTAGGTATAATCCAAAGTCTATTCTTATACACTAGCTGATTTCAGATCATTTCTAATACAAGAAATTATTCATCGTGTAGGGTCAAACGTTGTCTAAGTGGAATTGAGTTGTCCGTACTTGACGCTCGAGCATTTCACACATGCTCACACCAGCTAAGAGGGTCATAGGGTTCACATTATTAACTCGTTGGATTTCCTATACGGTCAGGTCATTGAAATCTAGGAGTACCGCTCTAGGTCCAAAACTCCAAGAGTCTATTTGTCAAACAACCATTTACTCAAAAGCTTAAGTCATGTGAGTGTGGTGGGTTAATGTATATCAAGGGACTTTATCACTGCATCACTACTTGGCCAATGGTCTTAAGTTGTATTAAAATGGGACTGTATTGCTAATCCCACTTCGGAATTGGGAATGGCATATTTGGCAGGAGGGTGGGAGGGGATTAAAATTAATGGTATAGGCTTTGGAAAATGAGCCTTGTGTCGGAAAGTGTGAGATGGGATTTCCAAATCCCAGGAATCGGAATTTCTAAGTGTTAGTTGAAAGGAAATCTCGGAATTTACTTTTAATTGCACACACTCCAAACATGGTATTGGAAAACATGGGATACACCAATCTAGGAACCATATCCTACACGTACATTTATTATTACTTATACGATTCTATCCACCTGAAACTCACCTAATGCAGTTGGTCGAACGGGCCCTAAACGTCCTCGAATAAAGCCATGGAAAAATGAAGGAAAGGGAGAAAAGGGCTGGGATCATTGGGTCTCCACGGATTGGAAGCTCAACAGGTATTGCAGGGGCCCAAAAGAGAGGGGTTTACGAAGGAGAATGGAGAGAACAGGTGGGTGAGGAAGCTCCCACGAGTTTTGAGTTCCAATGGGCGTGTGGGGGGTCCAAATGAGAGAAATGAAGAGGGAAAGGAGAGGAGGGCTGCAATGCACGATGGAAGTGGGTACACTGTGGTCGAAAACAGTAGAGAAGAGGATTGGAAATGCGATTTGTGAGAGAGGGCAGCAATGCAAGAGGGAAAAACGACTTGGGGAGGGTGTTTGTGAAGGAGGTGCGATTTTGGGTAATGAAAATAGGTCGGGAGTGGTACCAGGGGGTTTATAAAACCCCCAAAGTGAATCGGCCTAAGCGCTGGACCCAACCCAAGCCAAATAGTGGCGAGGCCTCGCCGACTAACTTTCAGATTTTTGAAGGGCCCCATGGGCGTGTTCCCCAGGCCCCTTAGGCTCCAAAAAGTACTGGGTCCCACCTTAGATCCTTCCGGAAGTGCTCCGTTTGGCCCCCCGATCCCGATTCGCTCCATTTCAGGTATTTTCGGGACAATCAGACATATCTTGCAATCCGGAATGAGTTATCTGACATAAAATATATGAATTTGGGGTAGAACGAGCTAATGAAGCCAACCAACCCAGCTATGTAGGGTTGCGCTGCCCGGAATTGTGAGAAAATCCTCTGATTGACGGTCATTTCCCTGTTTTAATTTCGTTTTGCTAAAAATGGTAGTTTTAGTTTAATTACTCTTCATCGGTTGAGCTTTAGGAGTTAAGCCCATCATGTAAAGGACTTTAGAATAATTAGGAGGACGGTTTGGCGAAGCCAAATAGGACACCTAGTACTTTTGGCTGAGAACCTTGCGCACTAGTAGACATCACGACCTTATAGTAAGTCATGAATTCTAGGGGTTTAGTCGTAGTTTGTTTCCGATTTCTTTCCCATTGCTTGGTATCCCTATTTAAAGGGTTGTGAACTCATCTTTTTTTTTTTTTTTTAGCATTCATTAATCACTTTTGAATGTATTAGAATTTATTTATATTGTCTACTTTCCTTTCCTTGTGGATTCGAGAAGTCTCTGTGAGGAGTCCAGAGAAGCTCCGAGGATTCGAAGTAGTTATCATCATCACGCTTATCCCGTATTATACCAATTTTTAACAGTTAGGGTGAGGTGGATTGTAATCTAGAAGCATCTATAGACAGTTAGGAATGTTTCAAGGTCGACCCGTGCGACCATGGTTGAATACAGACTCGATTTCGGCGTTCGTTTTCAGCGAACTAGCCGTTGGACGAAACAGGGATGCCTAAGACTGTTTCTACATTCCGTCGCTCTCTCCTAAGTCAGAGTGCGTCAGTGTGCGTCGTGTGACCATAACCCAGGTCCGGTTTAATCCAAATCATGCTATGATACCATCTTGTAACGCCTTGAAAATCGGGGGTCGAGCATAAACTCAACTCCTGAGTTCCAACGCATCACTTATGCAACAAAATGAATGATGATTGCATGTGATCGGTATTAATGCAATGAACATGGGTGAGATTAAGCCAAAACAGCATATCATACTCCAGAGACAGTTAAATTTGCAAGCGGAAGACTGTGATTGATAGATAAAATATATAAACTGTGGTGGGTCTCCAGAGTGTGATAAAGTTACCAGGTTAAATAATTACAAGTATGATTTTAAATTATACCAAGTTGTGTAGTGTGATCTAGTAAGCATCCCTGTAGCCCTGACAATTAAGGCACGACTCTCATGAAGCCGCCAGAAAATAGCATATACGAGGAAGCATTCTCGTCGTCATAGAAGTCCGGCTCCGCCTCAGAAGTAGCGTCGCCATCTGCAATCAAACAAAGTCTGGTGGGTGTTCGGAACACCGTCCCGTATCGTGGGAGTGAGTGATCAACTCAGTGGAACAATAAAGCATAGGTTAACATGTTATCAATGCAGTCAAGCAGTAATGATAAAGCAGTACAATCAAACAATTTTAACTACTCTTATTTAATGCAAGTATGAAATGACATGATGTATGCCCTTGCCAAACCACCCTCATGCGACATCATCTTACGTTCGCGAATGAGTCCATCCCTCAGTGCTCCACATCTACCAGGCACATGCAGTGCGATGATAAGCATGATTACCGAGTAATTATTAGTTCATTTCAAACAATGATGATTGGAAACTAAGGTACCTCCCTTGTATCATTCCCAAACATGATCCATTCTAGGGTCGTCAGTCCTAGTTAATCTCATACGATATTATAGTTTGAGAGGCGTAGCGAAGGCATCACAAAGGGCTCATCACCCGTCAGCACGGATACAGATCTCACCGTATGCGGCTCAATTATTGACCGTCAGCTCGAGTACAGGTCTCACCAGTACTCGGCTCAATCTACTAGCCGTCAGCTCAGTACAGGTCTCACCGTACTCGGCTCACTAACTCATACTCTAGTTCTTTGTGAAAGACTCGTCGCCAATCACAGACCTTGGAGTATACTCGAAGATACTACAGAGGACTCGTCGCCCGTCAGCACGAGTATAGGTCTCACCGTACTCGGCTCTCGCCGTAAGTATCGACAGCTCGAATACAATGTCCCATACCACCATATTCGGCTCACGAGTTTGGGTTGCTCATTGGTCACTACGGGGAGGCACATGGCCCCAGCGTAGGCCGACAGCTCGACCACGGTGTCCTATACCACCATGCCTGGCTCATGAGTCTTAGCGGATCGAGGTACCATGGTTAAAGGATTTCACCGTAAGTTTGGTACCCTAGGTTCAAGCGGTGGCGTCCAAACATGGTGAACATACATAAGACATCGGGTTGCTTGACGAGCTCGGCTGGCTCGAGCGCACAACAAGTTGAGACGATATGAAGCGCATAAGCACTTCGTGTGGCCAACCACTATCGTCAACCGCAAGACGACTTCGGGTTCGTCGAACACATCTCACGTGACAAATGGATCATAGCCACAAATCCACTCGGTACCGATTGTGCTGGACTATAATCATAGCCCCAAACACAATCAAGTGCGAGATAGATAAAGCGATGGTGGATCAAGATTCAACACATACAATCAAGGTCCGGTATTATCCGTTTAGGGGCTTTGTGGTACAGACGCACTCGTTGCTTCACTCCCCCATCACCCATGACGGATCATACGACTTAAATATAAATTTAAACATATGCGTTACATAGTTAAAATCATAAAGCAGTTGAGCATATTATGAAGCACAACACAAGCATGAATTTGTACATGTTCAATTCCTAATCACACAACTATCCAAGGAGATCATACACATAATTAAAAGAGGTTGAGAATCATATCTCAACACCCTTATACATTACAATTTGCTAACTACTACTCATTCAGACATTTCAAGAAACACTTAAACAAACATACATCAACATACATGACATATGTCGATCACATAGACATTAGGCCAAATCCTTTCACTAGGGAGTTGCCCCAATCATAACACGCATGCACCCACGACGGATAGTCATGGCAAGCAGGAATCCAAGTTCCATATTCATTCAGTCATTTCCACGAACACTTGGGCCACACATTTTTAGCATATATAGTGTATATTGGTCGTGGCGTGATTTAGGGCAAATCCTTTCATCAAAGGGGGATCGCCAATACAACAATCATGAATCCATGACAATTAGTCATGGCGAGCACGAATGAGAGTTCTATACTCATTCAGTCATTTTTCACAAACACTTAGAATACACTATTACAACATACATGGTATATGTTAGCAAAACATGTATTAGGGATATCCTTTAGCCAAGCGAGTATTTTATCCATGTATAATATATTACTACAACAAATAATCATGATAAATACATCTCCAAAATATACATGTATACGGTACTTCTTACAATGCCGTATTTCTACATACATAGTGTTTATTAGTAAACATGTATTTATGCGAATCCTTTCGCCAAATAAGTATTTTATCCATGCGTCATATATCCATACGACAAATAACCATGTCAAACACATTTCCAAAAAAAATACGTATACGGTATTTTATACGAATACCTAGAGTATGTGAAATTCTAAATTCTACAATTTTAATCGAAACAGAAAACGGAAAGCACTTTGTACATGTGCAATTGCATGCAGATCATGAATCTACCATTATCTGACATTGAAAGCATTGAAAACCGTAACCTATACACCTAAAGTCCTCACCTTGTGTTGTAGAATCGTAACGGAGTCGATAGGTTTGTCTAGCTTCCGTATACGGCAACTAGGCAACCTAGAGAAGGTAATAGGTTAGCTATTTCATAACCTACAACAATCAAATCCCCCAAACAGGTTAGGGTTAGGGTTTATTACCTAGAAATGACGCTGGAATCGCTGGGAAAGCGGCAAGAATGTGGTGGTTAAGCACCGATAGCAGCAGGGTAGAGCGGCGGGGAGATCTTCCCACAACTCCCACACATTCTCCTTCTTTTCCCTCTCTCAAATCCCAAATTCGTATGGCTGCCATGAGAGAGGGTTTAAGGTCCTTATATAGTCTCAAAACTCACCGAAATATACTCCTGTTCAAGGGATACGACTATTATAGGTATTTCGGCACTTTTCCAGCTCAAAAGAGGGTTTCTGGTGGCCCTCCTCAAGCCAAACGTCAGGCTTAAGCTCTCAACACATGGATCTACGTGGGATTACGCTTTCGACTCGATCGGATTCCCAGATCGCACGTGGTGGACCATTTTCAGTTCGACGGTCGGTGGGCCACGATCCGAAATTCCAAGTACATGTAAATGTTCCTAAAATTTTTCCTGATTCGAGGGTGTAATCTGGTCTGATTCGACGGCCTGCTTTGCTTATCTTGATCCGTGGCGAATGATGCCAGATCACTATTCCAGATATTTATTTTGTAAAGGAAAGAGTGATTTTCACACTCCCTCGCTCCGGACTCAAGCGAATGGCCGTGGGACATCGACTGGACCTGATTTCTGAGGTGGTTGTCAAGCCTAGTGAGGCGGTCCTAGTTCCTTAACTTCATGTTAATCGGACTTCCGATGTGCGGTCTAGACCTAATATGAAGTTTCGAGATGCTCCCATGAGCAGCCGGGTAATGAGATTGATCCTAAGTTTTAGGGTAACCTAGCGTCAATGATTCTACAAGTTTTGAGTCTTGCAGATCGTATTTAAAACAATTGGTGCTAATTTCACAGGCACTCTAGTTTAACACTAGCTAAATCTCACTTAATTTCTAAAGGGTTTAGTCCCGTAAGATTTCTGTCTGAGGTGGTACCTGGGCCTTTGTAGTTTGTATATAAAGTGATCCAAGTTATACTACTTAGCTAGTTTAGGATAGTGTCTAGGATGAAAGTACTTTGAAAATTTTAAAGAAAAAGGTGGTGAAGGGTGGAATTTGTGAAGAAAATGGTTAAGGAGCGATTTTTTAGAGGCGTGAGATTTAGTTCGACAAGTTAATAAGGTCTTAGGATCGACCCATTGCCTAAGGACGTCTAATTCTAGGTTGGCAAAAATCTGGGGTGTTACAGAACTAGTCACGCAGAAAAGACTATGATATATAGATCGCCTAAGGAGGACTAGTCACCCAAAAAAGTGTACAAAGGTACATCCAATGAGAACTAACCACCCGGAAAAGATCGTAATAATACATAGATCGTCCAAGGAGGATTAGTCACCCGGAAAAATACACAAAGGTACGCCCAAGGAGAAATAACCACCTGGAATAGACCGTAATAATACATAGATCGCCCAAGGAGGATTAGTCACCTGAAAAAATACGCAAAGGTACACCCAAGGAGAACTAACCACCCAGAAAAGACCATAATATATGCCATGAAAATGCATGATTAGCCCAACCGTTATTATTCCAAATTCGAACAATCAATTTAGAAAAGCTCAAAGGTCACTATGGGGGGTTGGTCACCCAGCATAGGCCGACACCTCAGGCATAGTGTCCCATTCTACCATCCCTGGCTCATGAGGCTACCACCTTAAGATGTTTAATGGGTCCCAATAGACTAGTGGCCAATCATATTTAGTATATGGGGCTTACCATCGTATGGTTGTGCAAAATATAACATCGAACCCAAATAGAGAAAACACCAAAATAAAGCCACGTAGGGCCAATATCAAAACAAGCTACATAGGGCACATATAAAAAAAACATGCGACAGAAAACCATCTTTGGAAACCACTTAAACACAACAACCTTGGATGGTAGGCCCACATCAATGATCTATTTAGATCACTACTCCATAACCACTAAGCCGAAGGTCCATTTCAATCACAACCAGTTAGGTTACATCCCAGGTATAGGTGTACATTTATAGGTGGGGGTTTTTCACTAATGTACCAATTTAAATCCCATAATAAATTCACAAATAATTCACAATCATGAGATAAATATGCAGGATAAATATTAAGCTTGCAATATAACAATTCAATTCCATCAATTAACAGATGTGATTATAAGAGAAAGATATCAATTATAAATTTAAATAAAAACTATAACTTAAACTAATGGAAAAATGGAAAGCTCAATGGGAAGAATCATCACCTGATGGATCGCCACTAATGTTGCTAGGAAGCACGTGTGCTCTTAGAATCAATCCTACCATAAATTGTAAAATTGTATGGTCAGATACAAGTTTTATATGTTCCCTATGGTTAAGACCATAACCTAGGGTTTGGGTTACTTAGGGTTTTTATGTAGGATTAGAGTTTTATGCTAGAGTCTAGCCCCATACTTGGGTTTTAGGATTTTATTCTAGAGTTTAGTTCTAGGCTAGATAATTAGGGTTTGAACCCTAGTTGGTGTGCAATTAACCTTAATGTTAATTTAGTGATTATAAAGTGTTTATTAACATTAGTGTTATGTTTTATATTAGCTCACATTTTAACAATGACGGTGCACGAGCCCATAAATATACCGATATTATCTATTATTCTTATAATGAGTAATAATCTGCTAAATAATAACAGTAATAAGATAATATAATGAGGATTAACACTAATAGTCAAATTAACAAGGATTATACTTATCACATAATGAAAATAATAATATTATCTAATGATAATGATAATAATAGCTACAATTAACGAATCTAGTAATGATAGTATATACTATGATCTATCTTTAAGAATAATATTTAAGAGAGTTAAGTGAGATTCTCCTTATTTGATAACTATAACTTTGTTTATAGTACCTAGGTTGAGTACAATTTATTTACTAATGGCTAACCATGTCCAATGTTATCAATTCTCACAAGGCAAAGGTAATAGTGGTACTAACACATTAAATGAGTCTAGCACGGGGAAGAAGTGTTAACTCACCTTCTAATGTTGTGAGGAATACGCACATCCTCATTCACTAATTACCCTAGCCATCTAGGCTCATTTGAAATGGGATCATACTACCATGATTATGATAACAATCCTATAGCTTTAACCCTCAATTTAATGGACCTATGAAAGCGCACTCAGTTAGTTGGACGTACCTTACTCTGCAAGACTCGACCCAACCCGATCTTGGCAAGGCTAGGTCCAGGCCCATGCACTACTCGGTCCAGCTGGACCCAGCTCGGTAACCATCGACGACCCAACTCGATCTCTCTCTCTCTCTCTCTCTCATTCCTCTGTCTCTATCACCCACCTTGCTGTTGAAAACCTATCAGCACCGTGTGGATGCGATTCAACTCACCCAACACAGTGAATCAGTCCCAACTCCATGGCTAACAATCCCACTCAGCTAAGGCGGAACCCGGTCAGAACCTGACTCGGTTCGCCCAGCAACTCGCCCCACAACTCTCTCTCTTTTCTTCTCTTTCCTTCCTCTTTCTCTTCTCTCCCTCTGGACGACATTAGTAGGACCAAACCCAGGCCCAACTCAGCAGACTTGGCCTGACCCGGCCCAAACTTAGCTCAGTTCGAGCTGCTATCGGGTCTTGCAGACGCTCCTGTCCTCTCTCCTTCCTCCCTCTTTCGCTTCTCTCTTCTTCTTCCTTTCTCTTTTCTCCCTTTCCTTTCTCATTTCTCCTCCTTGTTCTCTCTGTTCGCTCTGCTGAGTCCACCCAACTTAGCCTCCACTCGATCCAGCGACGTGGTTTGAACTGCGGTAGTGCGGCCCAGCAATGGCCGCACCACTCCCCTTCTTTCTGCTTCTTTCTCCTTTGTTTCTTTTCCTTTCTTACATGCCTCTCTTGTTCTTTCCATTCCCCGTCTGCTACTGAAAATGCCCAGCAATGTAGGCATCAAAACGAACAGACTTGGCCGAGGAAGACAATCCGCCATTAATGGCGGATCACGAGTGGAGGCTTCTTCCTCCGATCCAGCTTCTGTGGATGATTTGGATGAGCTCCATGGAGCTTTTGGATGGCTAAAATTGAAGCTCTAAGGAAGTTGGGAGGGGTTAGCTCGGTGGGTTTGCAAGGAGATGAAAACGGCTGCCCTCTCTCTCTCTCATTCTCTTTATAAAGAGAAAACCTAGCATGGAGGGCTGGGATTGGTTTGAAATGGACGGTCGGGATGAGAGGATTTGCTCTCACGCGGATCGCTGAGCTGGACGGAAGACAGGTTTCCATTTTCGGAAACGTTGTGCTAAAAGGGTCGGTTTGCACCAGGGAGTGTGTGCAAGAACACGTGCTGAATCATGTGAAATTTGTAGGTTTTGGTTGAGCCCACGTTGCTAACATGATGGACGGTCTGGATCATCAAGGTGGGGCCCAGGTGGGGGGCCATGGACGTCTCAAACGGACAACGTCCGTTTACTGTGAAAACAAAGGGAGAGAGAGAAATCTCTCTGCTTTTAGAAAGAGCACGGGTCAGCCCTTGCTGACCGGTCTCCCAGGACCCGTGCACGCCCTCTCCGTGCATACACACCTCGTGGTGAGGTCTGCCGTGATGTTTGTGGGAAATCCACCCCGTCTATTTCACTTGGAGGTCCTAATAGGGGTCCATGACCGGAGATCAAGCCTATCAAAGGTCAAGGTGGGGCCCACAACTCAATTTGGGTCATATTGGTGGATTCTCATCGATCTAATAGTTGGATTGTTCCGAAATTGAACGTCAACGACTAAAAGGGTCTAAGGGTCCATTTAAGGCTTTCATTAACCAATACTAATATCAATAGGTATTTACTTGTAATTAAAATAATCAAAAACTCATATATATATATATTAAATATAATCTTTAATATTAACATGCTACTAATCACATATTTATTAATATATAATTCCTAATATACAATATCATATTACACATATGTATGGTTTGAAAATTGTATAATGTCTCTTTTAAAATCGCATTGTTAAATAATATACCATCTTATTTAAATATCTAATAAATTTTTGTACATATGTTTAATACTATGTTGATATTTATATTTCTATTATATATTGAAAAATTACTATCCACTATGTTTAGTTGATATATGTATCACTCTATTGAAATTCACTTTCATACATTTTTATATGTTAAATAGGTTATCGAAATATATCTGTAATAATTTTATTATTATTATTATTTTTTCTATTTTGTATAACGTTTATAATGTAATAAATAAAGAAAATATACTTACTAAATATTATTGGAGCACCAATTAGACAAATGGGTCCACATATGGATGGGGACTATTTCAATGATCGGATTTAAACTAAGATGAATGCGAACGTTTACTTAGCCTGACTTGTTTATGCTAAGTTTGGTTATATGGCAACACCCGAGTACTGGAAAGTACAGGGTGTTACATCAACTCTCGAGACCCAGCACATCACTTATGTAACATATATAATGATGGTTAAGTGTTGTCCATATTAATGCATTAAACATGAGTGAGATTATACCAAAACAACATATCATACTCTAGAGATAATGTAATTTAGCAAGCGGAAGTCTGAAATATATGTATTGAAGTAGTAAGCGGTTCAAGGCCTCTAGAGTATGATAATGTTACAGGGTTTAATATATACAAGGTTTGTTTCAAAATATACAAAATATCAAAATGTAGATGTTCAACTAATCCATGTAACCTCGTAATCCCATCGAATCAGTACAAGGTCTACATAGACCTGCCTGATAGCTGTACATAGGAGAATTCCTCCTCCTCGTCAATGAAGTCCAAATCAGCGGCATAGACTTCGTCGTTACCTGTATCTACAAGAGAGTCTGGTTAGTGTTTTAAAACACCGTCCCAGAGTGAGAGTGATTGATCAACTCAGTGACACTATAAGGCAAAGGTTAACATGTTATTAATTCAGTCAAGCAGTAATGATAAAGCAGTACAACAATCATATCCTAAGTACTCTTGTTAATGCAGGGATGGTCACTACGGGGAGGCTCGTCACACCAGCGTAGGCTGACAGCTCGACCACGATGTCTCATACCACCATGCTCGGCTCATGAGTCTTAGCGAATCGTGGTACCATGGTTGAAACAGGTCTTTACATTGGTAAGTGATACCTTAGATTCAAACAGTAGTGTCCATACAAGGTAAACACACAATAAGCCAATCGGATTATTTGACAAGTTCAACTGGTACGGGCACACGCCAACTTAATCTATATGGAGTGCACAAGCACTCCACGTGGCCTAACCACTGTCGATAATTGCCGTACGACCCGGATTCATCGAAAGTATCTACTATGGCAAAACTAGTACGGCCACTCAAACAGGAATCATTACTGATTACCTGGACCACATTGTAGTCCTAATCTTACTCAGATGTAGCATGTGAATACATGTGATAATCATATAAGCATTTAACGAACAATCCAAATACAACACTCATTTGAGCATTTTATCAACACATTGAACATATCACCAATCACTTGCATTTTATTCATAAATTGCGTAACAAGATAAAGAGTATGTGAAGGAAACTACACATATGGACAAGGTAATTGAGAATCCTATCTCAATACCCTTATTAAATACAATTTATCAATAACTTCTCATTCAGACATTTTATCAAACACTTAAACTACACCTTACTAATTATATAGACTAAATTAGTTACGACATGCACTATAACAATTCATTAAACAACATCAGTTATAAAGCATATAACATGCATGAATCTTAGATTAGAAATCATGACAAGCAAAAATTAGGATTTCACACTCATTCAAACATTTCAACAAACATATGAAATGCATCTTATATTCAACTTAGTTTACACACATGTATAATTTATCGAAAACGTCGTAACTAAGATCATATGGCAGTAATCAAGTTAGACATAAATCATTACTGACATTGAAAGCCTTGAAAACCATAACCTAAATGTTTATAGTTCGTACCTTTCGTCGGAATATCCGATTTGAACTCAGTTCCAACACAACGTTAACGAAAACGGAACGACGACACCTATACGATGAAATAGGTTAGCCATTTTGTCCATTACTCTATTTAGATTTCTAAACCAAGATTAGGGTTAGGATTTCTTACCTAAATCATAGTTGAAGCGGTTCATGTAGCGATGGTGGGGAGGTAAAACAACACATGGAGTAGTGGGAGAGAATCCCAGCAACAATCTCTAGGAATCTCTCTTCCTTCCTCTTTTCTCTCCTTTTTTTTTCTGTCTCTATCTCTCTCTTCTAGGGTTTGGAGCAAATTCATATGAGAGAGGGGTGGAGTGGTTTAAGGCCTTTAAATAGGCCTAGAACTGATGTCAATGGCCCTAGGGCCATGGTATACTTAGGTTATAGCCAAAGAACGTCTATTTTAGGCAAACGGGCCTCACCTGAAGGTCCATTACTCACCTACGTTGTAGGGTAAGTCCCCTGACGATGGATCTATGCTAGGATGTGGTTTCAACGCGATTAGAGAGGTCGATTAACTGTGAAGACCTGTATCAGATCAACGGTCGTTGTCACTCAATCAGGGTCACAAGTATACAGATATGTGTAAGGAAATTTTCCTGATCCATGGGTGAAGTTCGGGCAGAAACCGACGGTCCGAAATTCTCAATTTCGTGTGTGAGTGAATGGCCCAATTCACTCAAGTTTTGATACATTTTCTAAAACTATTTGGGTTTCTCACACACTTCACTCAGGGCTCAAGTTGTGCATTTCTGGATACTATTTGAGCTCGATTCCCGCGATGGTTGTCAACCCCAATAAGACGATCATAACCTTATAGTTTTGCGGTTATCGGACTTTCAATGTCAGGGCTCAAGTTGTGCGTTTCTGGATACTATTTGGGCTCGATTCCTGTGATGGTTGTCAACCCCAATAAGATGATCATAACCTTATAGTTTTGCAGTCATCGAACTTTCGATGTGCGGTCCAGGTCCAATACGGAGTTTCAATATGCTCCCGAGAGCAACAAGCTTTTTGAATTTTTCCTAGGTTTTTAAGGGACATTGAGTCATTAGTATTAATGATTTTGGGTCTTGTCATTTGTGGAAATGGTGGTTCGAGTTAAATCCACCAATTATTTAGTTTAGTACTTAACTAAATTCTGCCCTAATTACGACAGAATAAGGTCCTAGGGTAGTTCTATGTCTTTTTTTTAGCACTTTTAGTTAGTATATTATTTTAATTATTTTTTTAATAGTTCATCATAAAGTCTACTTTATCTCCACTAAATTTCATTAGATTTCGTGTTCTAGAAAAATTCTAAAAATTCTAGAAGTAGCAGCTATCCGAACTAATAATTTTTAAATAGTCGTCACATCAACCTATATTTAATTATATTAAAATTTTTATTTTATTTTTTACTTATTTTTATATGAAACTAGACTTATCAAGCTTCAATCTGGCTTTAGAATTACCTAAATCGGAGTTATATTGAGGGAGATATGACTTTTTGAAGTTAATTAAAAAATGTAGAAAATTGCAACGAGGGTCCACCAAAATTTGGTGCACCGGCGGTGCGCCGCCGACCGAGCGGTGGTGCTGCGCCCCTCTGGTGGTGGTTTTGCTACTCGATATTTGAAATGAGTGTATTTTACAAATCAGAATGGGTTATTCGACATGCAATATATGATTTTGGGGTAGGAGAAGTTGCTCTATCTAAATAACCTATTTATTTTGTGCGATTCCATAAGGTTAATGGTAAAAAACCTATTTTATTTATATATTTACTATTTATAGTAAATTTTAGTTTAAGTATTGTTCTTTATCATTTAAACTTTAGGATTAGTGTCTAATATAAAAGTACTTAGAAAATTTGAAGAATAAGGTGGTGAAAGGTGAGATTTTTAAAGATGGGTTGGAATGAGATTTGAGACTTTGGGATTGAGTTTTGAGAAGTCGATAAGGTGTTATGATAGACCCATTGTCCAATGACGTCTAACTCCAAGTTGGCAAAAATCCAGGATGTTACAGTGATTCAGGAACGTTAAAGGTAAATTAAGCCTCACATCCCATGCCCAAAACACCCCAAGTATATAATTCCCTCTAAGAGTCTTAAGAACAACAAGGAATTTAATGTTTGAAAACTTGGTTCGAGTAGGTAAATTTTTTAAGTTTTCCGCATGTCACTTCGAGTCATCGAGCTTGGGTCGATGACATCGGACATGGTTTGATGACATTGAAAAGTGATCCTCATATGTCCAACAACCACATATATTTGGACAAAAAATTCAATTAATCAAACATACCTTCAATGACATCGAACATATGCATTTGATATCATCGGTGGTGATTCGATGACATCGAAGAACTTAGAGTTTTGTCCAGTAAGCTTCTTGGAAACACTAAAAAAAAATAGGGCAAAGCCAACGGATCTTAGAAGGCTTCCCTGATGGATATTAGCTGTTGGATATGGCTACGGATTTAAGCCGTAGCCGAAACCAAATAAGCCATCTGCAAAACCAAGTTTTTAACAATGGACGTCTAGTCACTTGTTTTTCGCATTGTGTAGTTCACCCAAGCTTGAGTTTAGCCTCAATTTTTGGGATCAATGATAAAATTATGTTAAGAAATGAATGGACGGAATGGATGAAACAAATCTATCATGGTGGGGCCCACATAGCCATACCAGATCCAAAGCTCAAGTTACCATTTTTATTTTATAGTGAAAGAATGTGAGTTTTGTATTTGATTTAAAATAATGGTGACTCATTCATAACAATAGTGACAAAGATTTAGAGTTATCCAGACCATCCAAATAATTGGTCTAGTTGTAAATGGTAAATATTTATACATTTTACTATAAAATATAATCTCAACCATCCAGAAAATGGTCCCATGCATGTATGACTGTTAATATAGCTTGTGTTATAAATAATGGAAAACTCACGTAATTCGGATTTAAAGTCATTATCATATCCAAAAGAGGATTTCCGCGAGCACCATTTCATCTTCCATCCAAAATCATTTTCGAGCGCCATTTCCATGGAGCACCATTGCCGAGCATCAGCTTCCATCAAGTGTCTTCTTCCATCGAAGCACAATCTTCAAATAGGTGAGCTTCTCTTTTATTGTGTTGTGTCATTTTTGAGGCCATGGACTCCTATAAGCCCCACCCTCAATCTTCAATCTGGATTTGAAAGACGATGCTCTAATGAAACACATACATTATGATGGCACTTTGTAACTAGCTCCATAAAAACAATAGATGTCCCTCCTACCTCAGTTATACCTCAGACGTTTTTGTTGATGAGGGCCTTGGTGGCCGTCAATGGCAGTTTTAACCACTAGTAGTACAAGTAGTCATGATGTTTTTGGGCTTCATCAGCGGCTCGATTTCCATGGGAAACATCTTCCACAGGAATAACAGTGGCAGCATCTTCCAAAGCCAGATCTTGATCACGATCCTCGCTGACATGCTTGATTGATGCTCCTACACGATGATCATTATTAGACATTTGCAAATGTGTGCGAGATATGGATGGTTCATCAGGTGGGCCTCACCATTAATGGCCAAAATCAGGTGTCACATATTCATTCAAATTCATGTGACGTGTGCGCTACCAGGTGACCAGACAGGCCTAATTCTCGGGCTACTGCAAAGACAATCGGATGGCCCACCTGATGAATGGTCAAGATTTCAATGCTCCTATGGATGATCATTATCAGAAGAGATATGCAAAGGTTTTTGTTGAGCCAATATGGAAAATGTGGTAGATATACGGATGGTTCATTAGACAGGCCTCACCATTAATGGCCAAAATCAGGTGGCGCATATGCATGCGTTCAAATCCATGTGCACGTGTGCGCCATCAGATGACCAGACAGGCCTGATTTTCAGGCTACTGGCAAATACAGTCGGATGGCCCACCTGATGAATGGTCAAGATTTGGCACCCAGATTACTAGATGCATGATTTTCGGGCTGCTGCAAATATACTGGGATTAGTCCAACTGATGACCGGAGAGGCCTGGTTTTTGGGCCACTGAAAATGCACTGGGATGGCCCACCTGATGAATGATCCAGATCTGGCACACCCCTAGGTTTTTAGTTGGAAATCATTGTTGGATATGTCAGGTAAGGGAGATTCGCAAGAAATGAATGAATAACATACCTTGCTCATCCTCTGGCTTTGGAAGATGCTGCCACTGGTATTCCTGTTTGTTTCCAAAACTCTACCATCCTAGTAGTGGACAAAGTGGATGATTTTCCCACTACAAGAAAACTGGCCTTTACCGGCGGTCAAAACCGCCGGCAAAAGCCAAGAAAACCGCCGCCAAATCCTTTACCCGCGGTTAGCTAACAGCCGGTGAAGCCTCGGTCGGTAAAGGCTTTACCGGCGGTTAGGACTTTACTGACGATTGTGCTGGATGCCGCTAAATCGCCAGTTTTTGCTACACTACCAGAAAATTGGTCAAAAGCTACGGATAAAATCCGTAGCTAAAACTAGCCCCACAGTGCAACCGTAGCCAAAGAGCAAATATTTCTCATTAAAAAAAAAAAGAAAAAAAAAGGAGTGAAATTGAAGACAAAATTCTGGCAGAAATGTACAGGAAACACAGATTGTAAAACAAAAATAATGGATTCACTTACCAAGGAGTAAAGCCATTAAATGGATTTTTTCCACTGCTTTTGAATCGCTAATAGATTCCTAGCATTTCGAATATATGATGGAGAGTCTCTTAGGCACATGTGCATACGATCCGATGCTCTTCTTTGCTTGTTGATGTAAGATTTGAAAGCATAATTCCATTTACAAATACCTTGATCTTTCGGTGCTTCAACCGCTCCAATGCTAACAATGACGATCCATGCTCGCTAGTCGAACTCATCTCGTCTGTCTTCTTGCTTCTTGGGTTTGAAATGAAGCAAATTTTGGCGATGAAAGATTATATAAACAGACAAGGAAAGATGGAAGGTTACAAAAACTAGAGGCGGATTTTTGGCAAAGAAGGTCCCTAAAATTTGAAAAAGCAAACCTCTTCTTTGGTTTTACTTAATACAAACTTTCACCCTAATAACTAAATGCCCTTTCTTTTGCTTAAAAATTCATGTCATGTGCCCTTTTATATTGCATAGTTTAACAATCTAGAATTACTAATCATTGCAAATACAAGGAAAAAAAGCACAACATGTAGTGAGACCAAATTCCCTTCTCATGGATACAGTGACATGCTATCAGAAAACATTACTTATTGAGGAGGAAACATCCATACCAGCTTGGGTTGTGACAGGGTGTTGGTGGTAGTGGGGGGATACTTTCTAAGAGGAAGACAGATGAAAGTAAAAGGAAAAATTAAGGCTTCACTCTTTTTCTTTTTGAGAGGTAATTAAAGCTTCATTCATATGCTCTCTTGAATTGAATTGTGGTAATTAGTTCTCTAAAGAGGAAACAACCAAATGAAATTACCTTCGTTTGTATTCATAACAAGGAAGTAGCCTTTAAATCACAGTGACATTCGTTTCAAAATCAACTAAAAGCAAAGATAATCACATCTTCAAAAAAAAAAAAAAAGTAGCATAATCACAATGTGGAACCCAGTCCCTCAATATGAAATAATACCACGGAAAGTGCAGTTTGGTCATTTCCACTTCGTTGAACTAATTATTGCAATTTTTTCATTCACAATGCACCTAAAGAAATGTTATTGCTACCATCTCCCGCCACTGGCTTGCTCATCACTCACGTACCTTAATCGGTTCATAACTCAAAGGTGTCTTCCCCCTCAAAAGCAAAAAAAATACAATTGCGGAGAATAAGCACAAGCAAATAGGTGAGAAGACTATTCTTTTGAAGGAACAAATACGAATGTAGAACATGACATGTTCTTTGCAATTCCAAAGAATATACTTTAAATGTAGCATAATGCGGTTAACTTACCTCAAGGTACTTAAATGTAGTTTGATCAAAGGGGATAACGCTTATTTTTCTTGCCTCAACTTCAACAACCATGTTGCACAATGTCATCCTTTCTTCCATCTTGCAACACTAAAAACCAATGAGTGGTCATATACTTGTCGGGCATTAATTTGAATGACCTCAAATAACTCGGTAGAGATGTGTTTTCAAAAGTGTCGACTTCTGACGATAAATTCTCAACAATAGAGCCAATGAACTCCATGGATTTGTATGTTGCCCCGATACAGTAATTTCACCAATGATCTGAAGCCAAAAATTGTATTTTGTGCCAAAGATACATGCATTAGAAAGTGGTATTCATAAACGTTGAAATAAAATATCGAACTAAGGAAGATCAAATTGGATCATCTTTCAAAGCACAAGTTTTACTAAAAACTATGAAAAAGAAGGAAAAATAGGGTCATGAAAATCCCTCTCCCAAGAACCACAAAGCTTACTTGCAAAATCAAATCCTTGGCAAGCAAAAAGTTGGGCATTTCTCCATCCAAGATAAACCTCAAAGTTGGGGGCACTGCAATTTCAATGTTTAAGAATACTCCAGTTGATGACAAACATAAGTCGAGAGTGCTAAAATAGATAAAAAGTTCACCTAGGAAATGATAGCAATATTACCATTAATGATGACAATGGGAAGGAAATGATACCAATATTAGGATATTACTGGTAATTTTTTTTTTTAAAAAAAAACATATTATTATTTTTTGTAAGGTGGATAGAAAACTTCATTGATTCAACAGTGACTTGAGTTCTCAGTAAATACGATCTATGTATCATTTTTAGGTGGGGAAGAAGATGTGCATCAGAACATGCATTTAAGATTATTAAAATAGAGACATGCTTATAGTGCTCCTAGTTGCAATGGGACACTTGGACAGTAGAATCCATTGATCTAGAATGTTCAATAGTTTCGAGCACATTTCATATGCTACCATGCAAAAATACACCAATCTAACAAATATGAACCATTTGATCCATGGTCTTTAATATAGACGATCAAGATACTTTACACAAAAGTAATTGCAATCAACAATTTGATCCTTCTATTTGTTAGGGCATGTCATGGATTGTGTGATAGCCTATCGAATGTGTTCGACTTACCGATCGTTTCGATCGATTCCAAGGAAACGATCGACTAGGAGCATGATAACTTAGTGCTCTGAGAGCACTCTAGCATGTCTCATTAAAACAAGGTGAAATATTGATGTAGTGTTGGTTGTCAGAAAGGCTATGATGCCCAAATATGGAGATTGACATGGACAGAGACACAGGGATGCAAATATAGCTCCCCATTTCCCAAAACTTAGTTTTATGATGATATATATATATATATATATATATATATATATATATATATATATATATATATGGGGAAATGGTACTATGAGGTCGAGCTGTTTGCGCTCCACCGTGATGTGTGTCGAACATCTACCCCATTAGTCAGATGCACCATTCCATGGTGAGCCACGGGCTTAAAAATTGAGTCAATCAATGACTTGGGTGGGCCACACCACATACAACAGTCGAGAGAGGTTACCCTCCCATTAAAACATTCATAATTATTTATTGGGCGCACCGAGATGTGGTTCATAAATCCAGACCATCCATTGTGTGTCCCACTTGGATGAAGGGCCAGACCAAGTTTCAGCTACATCCAAAACTCAGGTGGGCCCCACCAAGTACTTTTATATGTTTTAGGCATGTCTTCACATGGTTTTAGATGGTATAGCCCACTTGAGTTCCATATACGGCTGATTTTTGAGATATCCCATAACCTAAAGGGGACCCATTAAATGCACAGTGTTGATGTTCGATACACATCACGGTGGGGTCCCCACAACTCGATCTCATGGGAAGTTCCACAAAGCTACTTCAAAATTTTCTCCAATGTAATACAGGAAGTCTACAAATAATTCAACGGGATACAGACCAAACACCGCCTTAATATGGTTTCCCTGACTTGTCGCCTCCTTTTATAACTTTTATTCCAACCCTACTCCCAAGTTTGCTAATTAATCCAATCTACCCCACTGTTAGAGAAGGGACGTTACTATTTTTATTTATTCCTATTGTACCCTTCTAAATGTCCAGTTCCTCTACTGGTTGTCATAATCTTATTGTATAAGTATTGCATGTGGAGCCTATCAAGGTGTGTGACTAGAGTCTGACCTTTCCATCAAGGTTGCCCCACCATGAGATTTGAATGCGCAAAAAATCAGGTTGATCCAACCATCATGTGGCCACCACGTGAATTTAGAGATTTTTTTATGGTTATTCATTGTTTTCTACAGTGGGCACATCATGTGTGTATATATCATCCAACCCATGCATTCCATGAGTACCACCATAATGATGGATGACTCAAAAAATAGGCATGATGGTTGGATTGGCCTAATTTTTTGCCATCCGAGTTTCATGGTGGGGTGACTTTTTGAGCGTGTTCGATTCCATAGACACACCCAATGGGCCCATGCACCATGCAATTGGATCATAATCGTCTATAACACCTGTATTACACTACATGTAAAACACCCAAGCTCTATGGGATCCAAAATGTTGCATATATAAAATCCACTCCATCCATCAGGTGAGAATTGTTATTTTAAGCATACATACAAAAGATAAGCCTGATTAAAACTAATGTTCGCCACACTAGGGGGAACAATGTAAAATTGCTCCCAAAATCACAGCCCACCTGAGTTTCTAATCAGGCTGATTTTTTGTATCTTCTTTTCATCTTGGTGGGTTACACCTGATTAACGGTTTTGATGAAAGACGCGCACTATGGTGGCTCCACACACAAACCTACGGTTGGCATCCCATCCCCATTGTTCCATGTGGTGTGGCCCATTTTATTTGTAGATTGATGCATTACAACAAGGTCTGTCAGTTCTCAGTTGGATGGATAAGATTGTTCGGAGGAGATTTTAGTCAATCCCTATCCATGGTTGTTCCCACTAGATGGACGATTAGGATCGCTAAAATACAGGACCCAAATGACATGTTGGCAGGTCAGTTGGAGAATTAGAAAACACCCCATAAATAAAATAGAATAATTTGCAAGCAGATTTGACAATAAATGCCATAATGGGACCACTACAAACCTTAAGTAAGAGCTTCCCGAGCGCCATAACAAAACACTCGCATCGGTGTTTCCAATTCTGTCGCAACGGCCAAATGCTCCAAAGATTACACGTGTGTGAATCTGTGCCAAGCAGGACCTAGAGGGCAAGTTGAAAGGCTTTAAAGCAGGAACCTTAGAAAATAAAGGCACCCAACTAAAACAATATTAAGGGCATGTTTGATACAGTGGGAAAAGATAGCTTTCCATTGACAAGACATTTTTGGTTGTTCGATATGCAAAGAAAACCATGGATTTCATGAAGTAATCATTAGCCTTTCTTCATACTCACATTTCTCTGGCACGAGAAATAAGGTGACTGTTGTCTGAGTAACAAGCAGAGCCTAGGATTTTTGCTGGGTTATTGCATATCAAAAACATATAAGCAAGTAAAAAGCCAAAAAGAAAAAAGAAAAAAAGAAAGAAACATGGTCCCCATAAGAATCACAAGCTTGCTACTAGGGTTTTTGCTGGGTTTTGTCACTGTAAGTGACTCCATTGCAAATGCTCAACAAGGTACATTTCTTTCTATTCTCCAAGCACTTGTAATGAATTGAAAGGGGATTATACTTGATTGCAATTGCTATTTTTAGATGCTATCTCGGCCGACATGAAGGTCATGGAAACCGGTTCGTGGCGGCGGCCACAGGTGGTGTGGTGGTCATTGATCAGGTA
This sequence comes from Magnolia changhungtana, assembly GCA_030180095.1. Lineage (NCBI taxonomy): Eukaryota > Viridiplantae > Streptophyta > Magnoliopsida > Magnoliales > Magnoliaceae > Magnolia > Magnolia changhungtana. The sequence continues at coordinate 1,590,549 of JASAUF010000557.1, read as the reverse complement.
GGCTTGCTGTAGATGATTTTCATTAGTATGCAATTTCCTTTTAAAAATAATTTTCTTTTATTATGTTATAGGATTGTTCCAATACAACCCATTGTATGGTAATCGTCATGCGTACCAATGAGAGAGAAAGCGGTCCGTGTGAGACCCGACCTGAGTTCTCATGTGTGCATGTGTGCGCATAAGTGTGCATTTCGTTCATTTTGGTCCCGCGGTCCTACCGGTCGAATCCCGGTGACTCGCGACTCTTGGATTATGTTGTGGTCATCCTTAAGTTTGGTCATATAGACCTGACTTGGATTGACCCAAGACACATGTCATCTTGTCCGTATCGGCGCCGCAATTCTAACGCCGCGTCCCATGCGTTAATCCGACGTGTACATCTCAAGTTATGAGCATTTCATCATGTGGCCCACTTTTTGTACAAATGTATGTGGACCCCACTCCTCCATGGCACAATTTTCCATGCACACCACACACACACACTACACTATTGCATGGAATAAACACTACCCACCCTAAACACTACCCACACCTAACCTACCCTAGCAACATTGTTATTGTCACCATAGGTTATGATTACTTCCCTTAAAAGGCTTTTCCCTCTCTTTCCCTCTCATTTCTCTCTCTCTCTCTCTCTCTCTCTCTCTCTCTCTCTCTTCTCTCAGCAATTCCTCCATTTTCTCCAGCCCCTTCTCCCTAAAATACCTTCTCATCTAACCCTTCTCACTTGATCTTAACCATTGATCCATGTTGCTTGGAGCCTCTAGATGATGGTGATGTAAGTTTCAAGGTTGATCTAGGTGGGTGCTCTTAGATCTTTCTTATTTCTTTCTTAGGAGCTTGTGGGACCCATCAAGTGGTGATGGAGGTCCCTCATGTCTCCATGGTTGAGGCCAATGGCCCTTTTTCCTTGCATGCATGATCCATGGATGGGGCCATTCTCCATGGACCCCATCATGGCATTTTTCTTTGATGCATGTCATTTTCCTCTCTTGTGGCTGGATTATTTTTATTTTTCATTATTCTATTCTTGATTTCCTGATGTATGTGGCCCACTTAGTGGCCTCGGAATATCCAGACCATCCAAGCAAAGTGGATGTCCATGGATGTCCATTCCTTGTACATTGGCACTCTATTTGCTCTATTTTGGGCACATGCAATGGATTTTATGGAGAGGATATGGTCTGGATATTTGTGGGGCCCACTGGGGTGGTCCATACCACAATTTCCATGGATTGATTTCCTCTTTTTATAGTGATTATAATTATTTTAATTCAGTATTATGTTGCTGGCCAAAAGCCATCTTGACAGATTTTTGAGCTGTCTTAAGCTCAGTTTTGGGGATAATTGGTGGGGTGTTTGGTCCCATTTGATATATACCTCTTAAAGGTGGGGATCTCACCTAGATGTTCTCCAAATTTCACCATCATCCATCCCTGTTTGATCACCCAAAAGAGTGGGCCAAGGAGGGTGGGTAGTCTAGATTTTCTGGACTGTCTAGCAACTATGCTTGTTGTACAAACATAATTATCAGTCTGTTTCTGAAATGGTGGGCTACCTTTGTGGACCCCACCTTATTGTATACTTGTGTAGGGATGTTTGTCCTACATTTTCTTAAAATTTGGCAGACCTGGACCCACTCTAATGGGGTGCACAAATCAGGGGCAGCAGCATTGTTTCAGCAGCAACATTATTTCAGAAATACCTTGCTGTCCATAAATTATAGGAGTTAAATAAAATACTTTTAATATCTCAAAAATTCTAAAATTTTGCAGAGAGGTGTCCCACCCATGGTAGGGCCTACCTGTAAAATTTTAGGGCCAATGGACACCATTTGGGCATCCAAATGGGTGGGCCAATATAGTGGGCTGCTAGAAATTTCTGCTATGCAGTTTAGCAGCATAGTTCCATAAAAATAAATTTTAAAAAAAAATATTTTCTTAGAAGGTGGGCCATATTTCTTGGTTTCACATTGTTGTGGGCTTGATGAGGGACCTTGGGTCCAAATTTCAAGAATTTTGGAGGCCCAGAACCCACCCATTTGATGGCCCAAATTCAGGACAGTTATATTCCAGCAGTATTTCACCCTGTACAGATTGTATTCTTTAAATTAATTAAAATACTTCTGAGTATATAAAAATTATAAAAATTTACAGGGATGTAGTAAACTCATGGTAGAACCTACCTACAAAATTTCAGGTCTAATGGACCCTTGTGCATACCGTGGCAAGGCCCGGACTGGCCCATCACATTGGGACGTCCAGGCCAGTCCGATTTTCTGGACAGCTTGTTTTATTCAAATTAATTAAATTATTTCTAGATGTCCAAAAATTCTGAAATTTTGTGGGGTTGTGGTACACCTATGGAAGGACAATCCTGCAAATTTTTAGGGCCATCAGGCTCCTGGACTGACCGTGGTATGACCTGTAAGTTGGGTCAGTTTTGGGCCAAATACCCAGGCCCAAATGACTAACCACCATGGCATGCCCCTACCTTGGGCTACTAGGCCTGCATTCTAACGGCATGGTCCACTTAAAGTAAGTGTTGTATATCCCCCTTCTTATCTGGTGAGACCTACTGTGATGAGTGTGGGTCACCATGGGTCAGTAACCCATTTAAATTAAATAAATTTCTGGACTCCAAAGAGTTCAGAAGTGGGTGGGCTGGAATTCCAGCAAGGGGCCCAAATTTGTGTATAGTTGATCTTTTGGAGCCGTGGCGGTCCACCAGATTTAAGGGAGTGTTGTACACACTCCTTGCCTTATTTATTTAGACAAATTTGGGTGTAATCAGTGCCTCTTAAGGCACATCTTTGAGGTGATTATATGGGCTAGCCTTAACCAGATTTTTGGTAGCTTTATGGAACTTTTGGGCTGGAAACCTATCCCTTGAGCCCAAGATTGTGCAAGGGCTGACCTTATTGATTCATGGGCCCAATGGGTCGTCTACAAGCTGATCATGTGCATTTATTAGCCTTGATGCCCTCATGAAGTGCTTAATTGTGGGGTCGACTTGCAAGGCCCGCATAAATGTATATTGTGGGGACCTTGCTAAGTCTTTGATGTGGCAAGGCCCACGCTGTCGATATAGGCCTTGCCCATGTGTATTCTTGGGTTTACGGAAAGTCCACCATAATGTATGAATTGAATGGCTTTTGTTTGGGCCATTTCTTTTGGGCCCATTATGTGATATATTATATGCATGTTTGTGTTGGCAAGTATGCCTTGTGGACTTAGTTCTTTTGGATAGGCCCATTGATCTTAGGCCTATAGTCTCCTATCTATTGTGATGGGCTTAGGGCAATAATACATAAGAAGTTGGGCCCTTGGTTGCCCACTAAACCGACCAACTTGGGCCAAAAGTGAGGCCCAACTCACTTGTGTTAAATGTGAAACTTGCCCATGTAAATGAATTACTGGGTTGCCCATGAAGCTCACCACAACATGTGGAATTATGACCCTTGTGGTTGGGCCCAAACCTTACTTGAGGGCCCACTATATGGCCTATGAGTTGGGCTTGGTGTATGGCCCATTAGGCCATGCATTGCTTGGGCTTTAGACCTTACATTATATGAGTAGTGGCGGGCTATCTCTTGGAAACCAGTTGAGGTTGGATGTCCTCCTGGGTGATCCTAAGGTAGGCCTATAGGTTTCTCTATGGATGGTTAAAGGCCCACCATAGACCCTAGGCCATTTGTTTAAGGCTCAATGTGTATGTATGTGGAACCTACCTTAACGCATGATTGGTCCAGGCTGTTCAAGCCTTGGATCACCCGATTATGGAAGCACTCTTTGCCTTGGGTTGCTGCTGGCCTCACAATCCAGTAGCAAGCCCACTTGATCTTTTCATGATATATACACACCCTCCATCTGGTGGGGTCCCCCAGTGAGTATAGTTGGCCTTCATGAGATCATCCTCACTTATTTGACTAATTTCTAGGCTTTCAAAGCCCATGCAAGTAAATGAGGCAATAACGTTTATCAAGGAGCCTCAGATGTACATTGTTATGGTTGAACTTTATTGGACATGGGACCCACCATATTGAGAACTTGTGTACGTGTTGTATGCTTGGGTTTTCTTATAATCTTCGGGGTTAGTCAGTGCATTCTTTTGGGTCATCTTTAATGATCACACGAGGACCCCCATCTTAGATCAGATTTTTGGGGCATCCCATGAGCCCAGAGTAGGCTAGGACGTCCCAGCTTGGCCCAACCATATATTGGGCTGACTTCCGCCATTTTGATGGACTTGTAGGCTGAGCTAAGGATAGTATTGGGCTCTTGGTTGCCCACTTGAATCGCTAGTTATTGGGCTGATGTAGTTGGGCTCATTTCATCATCCAAACTTAAACTTATTTTGGGCCGTATATTGTGTATGCGGACTGCCCATCAAGTCCAACTTATTGCATGGATTCTATGGCCATTGGGAATTGAGCCTTGGGCCTTAATATCTCTCTTGGGGCCCATGTTATTAAAAGTGGTATTGTATCTTTTTATGGCCTATTATGAGGGATGTATATATGTGGTTACCTGTGTTCTTATCTTGAATGTAGGGCCTTGGGCCTTGTATCCATATAGTTTGTGGTTGAGATGCTTCTTGGGGAATGGTGGTTAAATGTCCCCATTATGGACCCCCCTAGGCCCGATTGTATCTAAATGTGATTAGATACTCATCTTAGACTCTTGTTAGGCTCATTTCCACATTAATTAGACCCGTAGCTTGTATACTTAGTTCGTGGGCTACCCCAGGTAAATGGGCCCCTACTAGAAGTTGGATTCCTTATGGATATTGTCTAAATACTTAGTCTTGGTCCCTTCTTGAATAGGAGGAGTGTACTACTTTATATATCGCCGCATAAATGTGTCTATACCCATCTTCATGACCCATGTGCATCATTGTATGCTTGGATGACACTATGTGTGTGGTTATGATTGTGCCATTGGGCATTGCATGTTGCATTCCCGAGGGATGTAGTATTCCCTCTTGAGCACGTTGGATGCTTGGGATTGATGCATGGTTGATTGTGTGATTCATGCATCTGACATTACATAGCATATGAGCATTATCGCCCTTGCTTCATCAGGGTTGTAGCCTCCACAGATACATCGTGGGTGGCCATGTTTGGACACCGGAAATGTTACTTGAGCATACCGGGTGCATAGGATGCCCATGGGTGAAATTTCTAAAACTTCCATGGTACCAGGATCTGCTCCAACGGCGTAATCGGGTGGTATATATGAGCGCATGAGGGCCTTATACCGTTAGGCCGCGACTCCCACTGTCGTGTAGTCGGTTGATAGACTTTTGATGTAGGGGGGCATTGCTAGGCCGAGTCCGACCACTCGTAAATGGGTCTGCTACCTTCGAGCCTTCTTGGTGATTGGTCATCCGTGGGGTAGTGAGGTCTCTTACGCTCGTTTGATCAAAAGTCGAGAGCGCAGAGCCATCCATCCAACGATGAATGGACCCCTAGGTGATTTCCTTATGATGGAAATGTATTTGATATGTGGATTGGATATGAGCACCGACATTACTTTGCATTGCATTTGCATCGGTGTGTAAGCCTCATAATGCATTACAGACTCATTGCATTACAAGTGCTCATCGCATTACAGTACTCATGGCATTACAGTACTCATTGCATCATAGTACTCATTGCATTATATAGCCTTGGTATGGCTTCTTGCATTATCGTACTGCCTTGGTATAGTTTCTTGCATTCATGATAGCCTTGGTAAGGCTAGTGGTATTGGTATTGATCATGACTCCCTTCCGCATTCTTTATCTTCTTCTGAGCACTATTGTCACACACTTTCACCACCCTCTAAGCTTTAATAAGCTTATGCACGATTGATGCGTGCGCAGAGATCTAAGCAAGCGTCATAGCAGCAGAGAGTGGAGTAGAGTTGAGCTTGAGGACTCGAGTGTTGCTGACTCTTTTCTCTCTTTTTCCATTATCTTATGTATGTCCTTTTGGACCTGATGTAAGCTTGTAAAAGTTCAAATTCTTAGTGGATTTTGTGATGTGTATCCTTTGTTACTTCCAGATGTACTTGCTGTGATCTTGGGTATGCTCGTATTGGTAATGATTATACTGTTATGAAAATCCTCCTTGTAGGATCCCAGGATCGGAACCTGCCTCAGGAGCCGAGAATGGGGTACTACGGAGGCTGTTACATCCAGAACCGGCCATCGGGTTCCTTGTGAGTCCGGTTACTGAGTTTGGGGCGTGACAGTCCGATGGTCGACGACGGCTGGTAGGCATGACAAGTTACCACACGCTTGGTTGAAGGCGAAGCGTGTTCATTTCATGAATTGAAACATGTTAGCAGGTACATTCAGAACACGATGCCGCCACGACCCATGTCGGAAAGAAATTGATCAAAGGAAGAAAAATGATGACGAAGTTGTTGAAGAAGGATGAAAAATTATAGTTATATACTGAGTCATTTATAGACTGCTATTTTTACTAATCCAAAATTATAGTTATATACTCCTAATGTAGATTTACTAGCAATGTCAATATGTTTAGAACGTAGAATAGTATTCTTTGATTTATGCAACATGCAAGCACGCACACACACATATAATATTATGAATGTGGGGATAGAAAAAAAAAATTACAATATCAATTCATATAGAAACCTTAAAATATATGAAAAATATTCATCATTTCATTCTCAAATGATCCACTTGAATATTTTAGTGATTATTGTGTGTGATAGTAAACAGCTAGAAGCAGAGTTCATTAATATGTAGGGCCTAATGAAAAATCATGAGCATGCCTTGGTGGAATGCCTTTCAAAAGTTGAGTAGGTTTTTGGCAATTGCCCAGTTCGTGTTTGGATGTGGCAACAAACTAAATTTGTAGGGTTTTGATTTTTTATAATCTTCCCCAACATTGGATTTATTATTATTATTATTATTATTATTATTATTATTATTATTATTATTATTATTATTATTATTTTATGTTTATTTTCTCATCTATTTCTCCATCTTAACACATTTATATATGTATGATCCCAGAATGGTGGGAGCAAGATGAAGCCAATGGCATTGCACTCCGTCAATGTCCAAATCGCAAAGACCATTGATTCAATTTAAGGCGGCAACTCAGAATCTTCATCGACGTTGAGATCATCCATCTCTCAAGAACCCAATATTGATCATGTTGAGACAGTTGAACAGGGGAAGCTCCTCAAAGCCGCCATTGAAACCATGAACATGTTGACTAAGGATTATTCACAGAGGCCGCATCGCAAGCCTCTGATCAATAACGTTCATCCTTTGAGTGGTGAAATGGCTAATCCTTAATTAGGTCTAATAGTTCTAATCATATAGGAATAGGATAGAAAGTCCTCTTAGTTTTTTTCTTTTTCTTTTTCTTTTTCTTTTTCTTTTTAAGTGTGTGTGTGTCTAACTACAAACCTTATTTTTTTTGTTACAACTACACAAGACAAGTATAGAAATGTGCCTTTTTTTTTTCTTTTTCTTTTTTTTCTCTCTCTCTCTTTTAATTTTGATGATAGATTATATAAATGGTAAGATGTTAATTAATGTTTGTTTTAATAGGTAAAATGAAATAACAAAAACCTAACTTGATGCATCAAATGGTTCTTTGATTGATTATACAAGAAAACCTAACTAGCCCAAACAAAATGCAGCCCACATTAAAGAACTAAATTTCCCATGGCTTTTAATCTGTCAGATAATCAGCAAATGCAATGAATTTCCACATGAGTAGCTCAAAATTCTCGGATCTTTGTAAAAGTTCTTACCAAAGATTGTGTTGGTCGCCACAAATGACCGGTTTGACATTTTGGCTTGATATGTCCCAGCATAAATGCACTCGTTGCACATGCCATTCGCAACAGCACTCCAATATCTTCCAATGCTCTGCCCATTAATCCACACTTGACCCTTTTCCATACTCCCCATGTCCAAAGCCAACGGCTCATCTCCCCCGCGTGCATCAAAATAAGCCTGCATGTTGAGAAGATCAGTGATTCTGATGCTGGAATAATCGCTATAGTTCCAAGCGCATATTCAGCACTCAATTTTCTTACCTTATACCATGTCAAGGGCTGCTATTTTTGGACGGCTAATGATGCTTGCATCCATTCCACATACGCAATGCCATTCGGAGAGTCAAGATTCATGGCTTCTCCTTTCAAACCAACCTGTACAAAACATGACACCACACACATAAAAATTTAAATAAATAATAATAATAATAAAATCTACCCAGATGGAAAAACAAAAAGTGTCACATCTTTTCACCTTCGACTTGTACATTAGGGGATACAAAGGTGATGATTCATTCCTCCAGGTTTATCACCCCATGAAACCCTCAGCTACTACCAAATCCATTTTCTATTTGTACTCTCTCATGGTCGCCCAAGCTCTCAAACGCCTCTGCGCCAAGGGTACCCTGTTGTTGCATCAAGTGACCTCTCTGCGCTCAATCTCCTGCTGTCATGTTTAGATACACTGGACAGCACCATCATTGCTTCCCTAGATCCTTCTTCAACAAAATTAATGTACAGCTTCTACCTATGAATGAGAACCATTTGAAATCTTCTTTTGATCTGCTATCAGGTTGTCAATCAGATGGCTATGATCATCCAGTCTGCATAAACTCAAGGACCACAGTCCATAGCACATCCGTTATTAGTTTGGTGGAGGGGTTGTTTAGTTTGGTTTTTTTTGTTTTGCCTCCCAGTTTTGTTTGGTGAGGCCCGGTGTTTACTGTGGAGCCCACCCGTTAGTGTCCCTGTACATGGTCTTTTCGGTTTTATATGATATAGAGGCATTGCCCTGTTTAAAAAATAATAATAATAAAAACAAAAACAAAAAAGAAAAAAAAAGTACAGTCTTTGGTAGGAAGACTAATGATCTAATGGACCCTGTGTGGATGGGAGGCATATGACTCTTACCTGTATGTGGCGGTAGGAAGGCTATTCATTAGTTGTCTCTCAGTGGTATATGACTCTTACCTTTACGTGGTGGGACCTGTTTGGTTTAAAAACTACATAGAGGTGAAGTTGATGGCCAGTCCAACTCCACAGGCTGTTGCCACCACCCAAAACATCGATGTCCTAATCACACATCTACAAATGAAAACCAAGAAGACATCATAACCACATCAACAACGATTCTTTGAGGACCCTAGCTTTACTGTAGCTACTCTCATACTACAGCCATAGGTGATTTTGTATTTGTGATTGGATATCCCTAGCATTCAAAGTAGCCTCAGCTTCCTGCTTCCTGCAGAAAAAAAAAATGGGAAAAGCTTTTAATTATTTAACTAAAATGTTTCAGAAAAATATTTTTTTGTGAGAACATGGAAAGGTAAATAAGTTGGGACAATAGAACCAACTCCCATGCCAATTGAAGCATGGGAACCAGAGGTCATTCCACTTTTCATTAATAATGTAAAAGCAGTACATTAGGGAACAAAGGAAGATTAAATATGGATTTCATTAAACAAGTGAAAAAGGGCACAATTACATAGGGAGGAGGTTTTCTGGTGATTGGAATAATTTAAAATGAAGATGAAATGATACTTCTCTAACATGCTGGCCTTTGAAATTGGAGCAACCGAAAATGGGTAGATGCATTAAGTTAGAATATGTAATTCATTATTCTCTCCCTCCTATAGTACAATCTATTAATACTTTATGTTAAAAAAGCTAGACATTCCAAGGTTTTGCATCAAATTTTGGCACAAAACCTTTAAGCCATAAGACAGTTCACACTTCTAGGGAGGCTAGCAGTGCAGAAAAATCTTCAATCAACTGGTGAGCCAGTCTTTGTTGATAAAGATACCAAGGCTTGGCCATGCATAATAGTATCCTTTTGTGGCTTTTCACAGACCCCACGGTTATTTCATATTATGGTTTTGTTTTAAGTTTTAACCAACAACCTAGTCTCTTACCATCTCTAGAAATTGTTGGAGGATAGACTTATCATATTCGACAGATAACCAGGGTGCAAACTATACTAACTAGCATAAGTAGTATTAGTCCTAGCAAAATAGGAGCTGCTTAGGATATACAAAGCACCAACATCACCAACCCATTGTTTTGCTAAAATAAGAGAAACAAATTGAAAATGTTATGAACCATCACAGATTTAAAAGAAAATTAAGCAATTGGAAAATAGGAAGAACAAAGTGTTCATTCATTCATACTAAAACAAAATCTAGAAGCATAAAAGAAAGATACCGAATAACCTGTGGATCTAGGTAAGGAAAAGCATCTCAACCAAGGTTTCGCAAGAGGAAACTTATAGCAATTACTAATTCTTTTGTTTCAATTAATCTCAACAAGCCATAACAATGAATCCAAGGTAAAGGACCCTTCCAGTGCTCTCTTTGGAGGCCTCTAAAAACGTTTGCCGGAATCACTTATCAAGAAATTAACACAATTATTAAATAAACGTCACAAGCAATTAGATCAACTACGAAACTTAATGATTCCATAAAAGCTAATAAGAAAATATCTTATCTTTAAAAGCAATACAAACTGAACTGTACTTGGTCATGTCATAGGAGAAACATATTCAGTCTCCACATTTGATGTCAATTGTTATAATATTCTCATAACTGATAACTCATCCTTGTGTAAGAAAATTGTCAATTAAGACCTTCCTACAGCTTGAAATTGTTAGCCATACCCTTTTAGTGTTAACTTTCTAGAACCTATACATGAATATGCCATATGGATGCCTGTGTAGGTATAATTATCCTTGTAGATTTCTCACTGCCTTGACAACTTAGCAAGAGCAAAGTAAAAGCTTGGCCATATAATACATGCAAAGTGTTGTAAAACCTTGCTGCATTATCTGTGTGGTTCAGAGTCTTCAGACATCCGTCTATCCATTGTGTGCCTCACCTGCATGAGGGGCCACACAAAATTACAGGCCATTCCAAAACTCAAGTGGGCCCAACAAACTGATTTTAGATGCCTTAGGCATGATTTCACACAATTCCAGATGGTGTAGCCGACCTGATTTTCATATTCGTTTGATGTTTGGGAGATCCCGTATCCAGGAGGGGACCAACCAGATGCACGGTTCAAATGTCTGAGACACATTAAGGTGGTGTGTTTGTGTTTGTTTGCGCATATATATAAAGACAACTAAAAGATCATTCTATATACAAAGAGAGAAAGACGTATGCTTGTTCTTCAGTTTCCTGATGGGTGAGAGTCTCTTAGTCATGACCAACGCCCTGAGAAAAAAAAAAAAAAAAGATTTGGCGGTATCAAATGAAAGCAGTCCTAATAAGAACCAGACCCAAAATCTAGTCAGATCTAAAACTCAAGTGGAAAAAATATGACAATTGTAGTTGCTGTAATGATGAGTTATATTGCAGATCTGACGTGAACATGACAATATAAAAATATGGTTTTAAAGTTCGTCTGGAGCTTGGTCATGAAACTTCCATTGGCAGCTTTCAATATGAAAAATATGCATCTAAATATAATTGTTTCAGAGGGGAACCCACACTGATGGTAAAGAATTACAAAAATTTTTTGTTGTTTCATTTCTCTTGTATGGTTGCAATCCAGTATTATGTGACAACATTTGTCTAGCAGGTTACCATCTTCTTAAATAATTCAGGAAAAGGAGGTGCTATGCTTTTTAGTTGGTGTTTGATTACTCTTGCCGATTGTGACAGTGGAAGGGATATTGTCATGTCTGGTGGATGGATCACGGGGATGGAACAGGGAGTTCTAATGGGAGTCTCTAGTAATTTGAGTTTGATATCTTTCTGTTATTCCTTTTTGTGAAGTGATGCTCCATAGTTCCTGAACAAGGGGTTTTTTTTTTTTTTCATGGTTTGCAAACCAGAAAAACATGTATTGCATGGTCTTTTCTCTTCTCATTATTTATTCGTGATATAATTAAATAATATATATTTTTAGTTTTAGCTAATACCATTGAACTTGTGAATCAGATCAATATATCGGAAAACTGAAAAAATAAAAACTTGCATCAGCACAAATTTAACATGTATAGAGATATTTGTAGTTAGATACCCATATGAAATCATTGATAAATTTAAACTTATTTTCGTTATAATTGATCAATAAACTAGTAAATAGATGGAAATGGAAGCATGCAAAATGTAGACAACTTAGGCAAACATAAGTAAAAAATTTAAACAACTTCGTTGAACATATATGGTACAATGTAACATATATGGTGTTCTATTCTCCAATTGACAACAGTGTAAATCAAGACTGGAAGGAGTTGCGTGCTTGCTGAAACTCATTCTTATTTCTGTCTCTATCTCCGTGATATGGATAAAGATGCTATCGTCCCTGTCAATAACTAAAATCATATAAAGTAGGTATGTATTGATTTAACAAATGTTGCTTTGTATGGATAAATGAGCTAAAAAAAAAAAAGACAGGGAATCGACAATGCAAATCCCTAAAAATGGATTCGACAACGCAAATCCCTAATTAGGGATTTGTATTCGCCAAAACATACCTGAGATGGGTGAGAATCCGAGATTCACAAGCAGCAGAAGACCGAACTGCAGCAGAGGGCCGAAAAGAGAGAGAGAGAGAGAGAGAGAGAGAGAGAGAGAGAGAGAGAGAGAGAGAGAGAGAGGAATGGGGTTTTCAGAGAGAGATAGATAGGGAGAGTGAGAGTGAGAGGAGAGCAAGCAAAGAGGGAGAGGGAAAGGGAGAGCGTGTGAGAGGAAGAGGGAGAGGCAGAGAGAGGTAGGGAGAGGGAGAGGGAGAGGGAAAGGGAGAGCGTGCGAGAAGGAGAGGCAGAGGCAGAGAGAACTTAAGCACACAACATACAAAGCCTTGTATTGGATCCAATCAGTGCTCGAAATACCAGTATCACTATAAGTTTCGTTGGCCAGGGATACATAAACAATATCAATGTCGCCAATAATATCGCCAAGAACTGTAAAATGCAGGAAACACAGGGAAAACAATGGAATTTTTCAGTAAAACTTCAAAAGATGCTAGAATACACATATTTGCATATTTAGGAATAAAAAAAAAAATTGCAAAACGGAATGCATACATAATAAGTTCCATTTAATGGGAGCCTAAAAGCATGCACTGTCATAAGAAATCAGTCCAACTAACTAAAATTTTCAGTTTTTAGAGAAGAATTCTCATTTGGTTATGTGAAAGTATATGCATTCGGTGGCAAATGATATTCACAAATTATGTGCAGAGATTGCCGAACATATAAGGAAATCATAAGGACTCGTTAGTTTTTTAAGGTTTTTATCTAGGACATTATGTGCACTTTTTCCTCCTATGTTCTTGCTACTTTCTTGTATGCATTAACTAATGTTTTTGTTATTTGGGATATCTGAACACAGCCACTCGAACTCTTCCAGCCACTCGAACCGTGAGTCTTACAGCCACTTGAACTCTTCCAAGAACTGTCCCAAGCATCCAAAGAAAAGAAAAGAAAATTCGGAATTTCACAAAAGTTGTATTGATGAGCAATTGAGACTTCCACTATTCACATCAAAGAAATAAGATGTGCATTTCCTTTCCTACATTAAGAGGCCCTAAACTGCATGATGTCAAGAAGCATGAATTTCACCTGTCCAGTAAGTTTAAAACTGTGTCCGCATGTATTCCATTCCACTATATAAATTTGGTAAATGGCACCTGGAACAAGAAAATGTCAAGATTCAATCGATAAGAAAGAGACCACACTCTCAAGAGAAATTTCATTGCTTGATAATTCCCATAGCAAACAAATTAAACAACAAGATATGATCATTTGAATATGAAGGCCATTTCTCACTTGTTCCACTTTACTACCATTTTCACATCAAGCTCCAACCATGACTATTTTAATCACTGCTTCTTGCATCAACATTCGCCTTTCATGGGATCAAGAATAGAAATTATAGTGGGTTTTGCTCAAGCTCGTACTTGTACACTTGGAGCATCTTACAAATTGAATATGATAACAAATCCTTAATGTATAAAATCAAGCAAGAGACACCTTAATAACAATGGCTTACTAGCTGATGTCGAAGCACTTCATCATTTCCATAGCAGGCAAAGTGGCATCCCCCCCTAGCCATGGAGAAGTAGACATCAAACCCAGTCTTCTTGGATGAACCCAAATGGTTTTATTTTCATGAGAGGCAAGTCGTAACATTGTTGCACCATCCTCCTCCCTAAGAGAGAAAGAGGAACATGATTTTAATCATGCAAGATCTGCACCTACTCTATAAGTGAATTAAATACCTCCACAGATGAAATACACAAGAACGTCAAACTAATTTTTAGGAAAAACAAAAACAGTTGGACTGATAAAACAGTATAGCATCAACAAAATAATTTGTGGAATTCCCTGAAATTTTCACAAGCACAATGGTCATGACAAGCTCCAGTATACTATATATTACCAGACATAGCTACATCTAATTATCTAGATATGGATTTAGCTAGAGTGACATCACAAGCACCAGGAAGAAACACAACTTACATCAATTATATCAAATTTCTTTACAAACTATCAATCTTATTAGCATTTATGCAGTGAAAACTCTCAACTAATCCAGTTAAGATCAATTACAAATTTAGAAATGCAAGTAAAACATACAAATGGAAGCATGGCCATGTAAAGTATAATCGATCCATTTCACATGAACTGGTACTCATTTTCCATGGCATGATTTTCCATGCCATGGATCATACAAAGCCGTACTTGTTGAGGGATGATTTGTAATGGCATTCCTATACCCAGCAAGAGTTCCTTTTTGGCAAATGGCTCCATCCAGATCCAGATTTACACTTCTCTGAACACTACAACAGAGTATATTTGCTTATTGTTGTTGATTGAATTTGTTGGTTAAGAAAATATGTGGAATTTATATTAGCGCTATGAAGCCTTTGTTAAATATAATTCAGTATGATTTTGAGAAAATCCGAATTTGTAATTTATCTTATGATGCTTGCTGCCGTTATGCTTTGATCTCTACTTATTGCTTCTCGGTGGCTGATTTTGTTTCTTGGTTCTTTAGGGGGGTTGTTTGATAATTTGGTGCGCACAGTATGATGCTTGAATCTTGATACACAGGCAAATAAAATGGGAGACACGTTATATATTAACTCAAATTAAACCAACCAAATTGCGGAAGCCACTCTTGCTAAGTTACAGTCTAAAAATCACGTTGGTTTAACAATGTTAACCTCTGATTCACAGATACTCGGATAATTTCCATTTTAACCATCCAATAAATGTCCTAAAATCTAATATTTGGATAATCAAATAAGAGTGATTTTGGTTATGATGCATCTAAAATGTTAGAGAAAAATTTCCATCCAAGCAAGGCAATGATAGGAACCATAACCATCTTTTACAGTAAGGCATATGCATGTAGGCCATTATATGTTAAAAGATATCACAGACAATCTCTTACCCAAGTAACATTCAAAAGAAAAATAATAATAATAAAGAGGAAAATAGGGGTGAAAATCAAAGAAGATGAGTTTGAATGAGGCATTCCAATTGCATATGGATTATGATCATACCTATTACATGAGAACTTTATTGTATTAAGGTTGAGCAATTAGCATTCCTGGAAAAAAAAAATTTGGTGCAAGAAGCAAAAGCGTGTGCTACTAACCTGAACAAATAAAACAGAAGGTTTCTCATTATGGAGCGAGCTTGAGAACTTTTCTTTTGAGATTTTCCAAATATGGAAATAGCTTTGACGTGTGAGATCCATAATACAGTGAAAATATTGCATCTACCCATTTTAAATCACTACATTTATTAGATGGACATGTTTAAATCACTACATTTAGATTGAAGAGGCAACCAGTGACAGAATCATATATCAGACAATGTCAAGGAAAGGAAAACCAACATCAAACACTTGCAATGCTCCTGTAAAGTGCATCTCCATGTATATAAAAATTAGATTGTTTCAGAATGGCCTGACTCTTGGATGCCCATTCATCTGTTGCAACAAATGTTCTGAATGGATTGGAAAGCATATAAAAAACACATTGGCCCTTATGCATTCTGGAAAGTTTTTAATTGTGGATGTCCCCATCTCATTTGTTTCATGCGGTGTGGCCCACCTGAGTTTTGGATTAGCCTTATTTTTTGGGTGCCAAGGAAAGTAGGCCCCACACATCGCTTATGACGTTAAGCTTAATCTACAAAACTTTGTAGGGGAACCAGCCTCTATGAATTGATGTATCTATGCATGTACATGCATGAATTCAAGTGTTAGAAACGGTCCCATTACCGTTTTTGGCTGAATTCAGCCTCTATGCATGTATTTATTTTT
Organism: Magnolia changhungtana; assembly: GCA_030180095.1. NCBI lineage: Eukaryota > Viridiplantae > Streptophyta > Magnoliopsida > Magnoliales > Magnoliaceae > Magnolia > Magnolia changhungtana. The sequence continues at coordinate 1,574,240 of JASAUF010000557.1, read as the reverse complement.
GTACATTGTGTGTATGTATGCATGTATGATCATCCATTGACATGTATGCATGTATTCAAGGGGAATGGACACTTACAAATAAAAATGGTGGCATGGCCAGGGTCAGCGAGGTGGGCGAAGAGGTTGTCAATGGGGCCCGTGCCTGGTGTGTATATGGCTTGGAACCATGCACCCATCACAGCCAACATGGCCAATCTTCCATTCTTGATCTCCTTTGTCCTCGAGCTCCTTGAGCTTCTCGGAGAGAACCTGTTCCCCATCCAAGTTGGTTGGGATCTTTTTCTCGTATATGAAAAGCTAGCCACCAAATTACTTCATGGTGAAAAGAGAGAAGCGCCCATTAAAAAATAAGATAAAGGACCTAATACTCTGTGAAAAGGAAAGTATATACCAAAACCTAAAATTAATGTCAAAACCCTAAAAATCAAGAAAACATGAATAAATAACCATCAAATCCTCCCAATCGGCCATCAAAACCCCATAAATAAATAAAATATGAACAAATAAACATCAAATCTACTAAATCACTATCAAAACCACCAAAATTCCCAATTTCAAAAATCCTCAAGATCCCCAAAATTCTAAAATCCTCAAATCCCTAATTTGTAATATCAGAAAATCCCCAATTAGGGAATCGACACTACAAATCCCTAATTAGGGATTCAAACTCAAAAAATCCCAACACACAAATCATTGCACAATGTTACTTGAAGGATTAAAAAATGCCCAAATTGATATGAATAGATAACGAGAGAGAGAGAGAGAGGAGATACCTAATGTTGCGAGAATGCTCCTTGATGTGCGGTAGATTGAGTGTAGAGAGAGATACCGATGTTGCACAGAGGGCCGAGGAGAGAGAGAGAGAGAGAGAGAGAGAGAGAGAGAGAGCGGAGAGGGAAAGGGAGAGGGAGAGCGCGCCGAGGGAGAGGATCGGAGAGGGAGCGGCAGAGAGAGGAGAGGGAGCGACAGAGAGAGGGAGAGCGGAGACGAGAGGGAGAGGAGTGGCGAGAGAGGGAGGAAGAGTGAGAGAGAGAAGGAGAGGGAGCGATAGAGAGAGGGAGAGCGCACGAGTGGGAGAGGAGTGGCAGAGAGAGGGAGAGGGTCGTGCGGCGCCATTTGACGGAAGCAATTAGGTTACTTTTTTTTTTTTATATGTAGGACCACAGAATGTCAAACCGGCCGCCACAAGAAAGGGTTGGCCTATCGGTCGGCTAAGGGCTGTATTCTTGTAGTGTCCACATGGTTCAGTTATCCAATCGATCTAGTTTTTTTTTTTTTTTTTTGGTAGCAGCCTATACAACAGGGTAACATTCTAACAGATCTCTGGTACACACTTCACCATGTGAAGGTTAACAAATCCCTATGATTAAATAATTGATAAATAAAACTATTAAACGACTTGGAATTGATGATCTGTGTTTCCGTGACTTCCTACACATCACTATCATACTGGTGAATGAACCAGATCAAATCTCTATCAGATGGTGCAAGACTTTCCACCCGTTGTATATTCCATTAGTTATACGGTTCTCATTCACAAGTTACTAGACACGTGGATGGTGAAAAAGGAATCTGAGGGCTCTGTTACATTAGCTTCTCTGTTTCTCTTAAACAAAAAAGACAACGGTCGTTTGGATGACTGTTAAATTTTAAATTATTTTCATTTTCTAACAAATAAGTGAATAATGTTTAATAAATAACTTAACTTATTTGGCTAACTATAGAGTTTTTAATGAGTAGAAACTTAGTATTCACATATAATATAAATACAAAGCCTCAGCTTGCGTTTGGCTAGGACCATGAGAAAAATAATTCATAATTATCAGTATTCCTACTTTTTGTAGAATTTCTAAAAATTGTGAAACAATGCACATATGGATGTGAAAGAGACCTTTCTTTCCAATACAGCACATAGGAGCCCCATTTCTCAATTGTTGGAAATTCTACTAAGTGCAGAGATTCCAAAATCACAAACTATTTCCGGGCAGAGTTATGGAAGGAAGATGGTTATCATCGTACACTTGGAGAGGTCGGTGTAGGAGGATTTGTTGTTTGGCCCAAGTTATTTCTAACCATCTATCCATGATGTTTATGAATAGACATTACAATAACTGATACAATTAACTTTTGTTTTTAAACTATACAGTAACATAGACACTTGTATGCACATTATGGGATGGAATGGATTTAATTCTCACTTCATATTACACTCACATATATGGAATGGAATGGATTTAGCATCCACATTTATACATTGATATATTTGGTTGGCATTTCAACATCCCTCTGAAGAATTGAAAGATTTGTAATAATTTTCATTTCTTTTAGTGTAATTTGCACTTGGGGGAGAGAGAGAAAGAGAGAGAGAGAGAGAGAGAGAGAGAGAGAGAGAGAGAGAGAGCTGTAGGGAATTTTCATCCAGAAACTGTGGCAGCTGCTGAAGCTACACTAGCTGTGCAAATTACATGCTTCTGATTTAGCATGTTTGTGATGCCTTGATTGCTAAGTACACATTTGGGACTAATCGAGTTTCCGTTCTTGCAGGTTGGTGTAGGTGACACTTCAGGGAGAGTTAACCAGATATGTTTTTATTTTTCTTTTTAGTAGCATTACCTGCTTGCCTTTTTTTCCTTTCTTTTAATTGTAATTCTCCTTGATTGTTTTAGATCAACAAGGGATGTCCCCGTATTCAAGGAACGGTTTCAACATGACAATGATGGTAAGTTTTTTGGCTCTGCTTCCTCAGAAATTTCTTACAATATTAACAGCTGTGTGTGAAATTCTACTATAAAATGAAGTTCAAATGTGCAGGGAGGTGTATGAACATTTTCGAGCTTCCTATAAAGACAAGGAAGACATCCACACCAGGTTGATAGGAAGTACAAGGACATTCCTGAATGGTGGTTCTACCTGTTGCTCATGGTGACTGTTGGAATCTCTTTCTTTATTCCATTTGCACCCAAAAACCAAACCAGGCCTATGTTGGAGGTACCTTCAATAGTGAAGATCCCGCCAAGATCAATGTTCTTAGTTCAGGTAAATTTTTTTCTCCATTCAACCTTCAATAACAGTCTATAAGGCATTTAGAAAAGAAACAGGGAAATCAAGTAGAGAATGTTAAGATGCTCATATGATAAACCTTACTTTTGGATCAACATTTGAACATTTGAATAATGAAGGCTAGTGTATATTACTTATCCAACTTGTGCCAGTGTTTGTGTGAGAACCGACCCCACTGTGTATATGTTGTGGCCCGAAAATCAGGCTAGCCTGATCATCATGTGGGCCTCATTCATTTGGATGATAAAATGGAATCGACGAACAGTCCACATTCTATATCTGTATGTGCCCACCTGATGAATAGCATTAGTTTCAGTCAGAGCTGTTCACAAGTGCAGCTCCCAATCCAGAGTTGTTCAAAATTCTACTCCAAATCAAATCTAGACCATTGCCACCCCTAGTGTTGAAAATAACCTAGAAATTGTTCACTAGCTATAACTATAAGAAAAAAATGGGCATGATAGAATTCCTTTGTTGGTTGATTTGACTGGTAAATAGATTGGAAATGATTCATGTTAACATTTAAGGCGGATAAATTGATTTGATCACCAGCTTTTAAGTGTAGTCTGGTATCATGGTTACTATCTTTTAGAGTGCGGGTATGGCCACATGCATCTCTCCTCATGCTATCCCTATGTGTCAACCTTATTTCACGTGGGACATCCGGGAATCTATCAAGCATTTCCACTATGTTGGGTCAGAGAAGTTTGTTAAGTGAGGACCGTTGGCCTATTTTCTTTCAAAATTGTTCCTTGTTTTTATACATTTATGACCCATTTGATGAGTTGACTAGCCTGAAATTTTGGCCAGGTTGACGACATGTGGGCTTAGCAAGCTCCTACTTTCTTTTGTAAGAACTACTCTGTGTCCACCCTCCTACATATCTATATGTATATCTTTCCCAATTTGGTGAAAAGGAAACATGCCTAAATGAAAAAATATGACTCCAATCCAGGTGGGTGGACAAGGACAGTATCTGATTATAATAGGGACATATGGTGCAATGTGATCAATGGAGTGCACTTCCGATTCACAGATATTTGTTTGGTTTGTTTCAAATCTTAACTAAAATCATATCTAGCTTTGCATTATGTCTGTTGCTGAAAGGGGCAACTTCCAGGTGTATCCCCTCTCAAATTGTTCCCTGTGGTGTGACCCACCTAAATTGTATTGGCCTGATTTTGGGCCTTGAGTTATGAACCAACAGATGGTCCATAACTTTCTGTCTTTTGTTCTTAAACAACTGAAAACCAAAAAAAGAAAACGTCATTGTGCAACAGTTCTACCTTTTTTTTGTTTTTTTTTTTGTTTTTTTTTTTTTAAATGCTTCCGTAAGTTTTCTTAACCCAAAGTCCAGTTGTTTCTTTGCTATAAATGACTTTCATCAGCACAACAAAACTTGTCTCACACATTCCAATGATTAAAGTAGATTCCACATGGAAACGGCATACTCTGCAACTTAATGAAGCTAGTTTGTTGGTCATCCTGTATGTTCTGTAGACATGCTATATAGACACTAGATAATCTCTCTGTCATTCTAAATGATAAATTCATTAAGAGAATGTAAAGAATAAATTTAATAAGATTCGATATGGGGCTGAACTTGCTTTCTAGGTCATTACTCAATGTTTATATGCAACTAATGGAGGCGGGAACAAGTAGCAATTTTGGCATATTAGTTATGAAGATTCGTTTAACATTGGAGTTGTTGTCTGTTGTAGGTGTAAGAAGTACCCTTCAATGGAGCTAAGAGGTCTTTTCCAATATCTTGTTAATCAGTTGAAGAAGGGGACAGGAATTGGCCTTGTTCACTTGCAGGTATTTTGAGAGGCTAGAAGATTATGCTATTGTAACGTCTCGGAAAATCCCGTACAAAGACCCGAGTACCACCTCAGGCAGAAATCACTCAGGATCAAATCCTTTAGGAATTAGACAAAGTTAACCAAGTGCTAATCTAAATTAGCTAGAAATCCGCTTGATCCACTTTAAATATGATCTGTAAGACCCAAAACATGTAGAATCATTGACGCTAGGTTACCCTAAAATCTACGATCAATCTCATTACCCAGTTGCTCTCGAGAGCACATTGAAACTCCGTATCGGATCTTGACTGCACGTCGAAAGTCCGATGACCACGAGATTAAGCGTTTAGGACCGCCTTGCTGGGCTTGACAACCATCTCAAAAATCAAATCCAGATTATGTCCCGGGGCTATTCGCTTGAGCCCGGAGTGAAGTGTGTGAGAAAATGTGGTTTTCATTAGAAATTAAACATAATTTAAGTAATCTGAGACTTGTCGCTTGCGGGCCTGATATAAGCAATTAGACCGTCAGAATCTGACCCAAATACACCCTCGGATCAGGGGAAATTTCATACACGGGTCAGTGTACTTGTAACCCTGATCGAGTTTTGGTGACCGTTGAACTGAAACTGGTCCGCCACGTGTGATCTAGGAATCCGACTGGAATGAAACCTTAACCCGACCTAGATCCATAGTCTATGAGCTTAAGTCTGACCTTTGGTTCAAGGGGGGGCTCCGGAAATGCTTCGTTGAGCTGTCCTTGGGACATAACTTAAGTATACCTTGGCCTTGGGGCCATTCTCATCAATTTTAGGCCTATATAAGGACCTTAAACCCTCTCTCATTCACTCCATAGGAATTTGAGAAAACCCTAGGAGAGAGAAGATAGTAAAGAGAGAGAAAGTGAGAGAGAAGTTGGAATCATTCCTCGGAATTAATCTCTGCTATTCTCCATGCCTATCCATCACTACTGTATCGCTTTTCTGGCGATTCTGATTTTGTTTTCAGGTAAGATGTCACGCCCCAAACCCGAAAATCGGGTTCATAGGAATCCCGATCGTCGAATTCAGTGCTGACAGCCTCCGTAGTACCTCATTCTCGGCTCCTAGCATCCATATGTCAGATTCCAATCTTGGGATCCTACAAGGAGGATTTTTTTTAACATTTAACTCGTAATAAGCATAACCACAAGATTACCCAATTCACAAAGGCAACATCATCATCACATATTCACTAATACAATCATTTAAATACAAAGCTGAAAGGGAGATACATATATCGAAAATCAAAACTCCAGGAGACCACTGCACGCTCTAAGCTCAACACTGCTGCAACCTAAAATCACCTGCATGCATTTATCGTGCTTAAGCTTATAGAAAGCTTAGAGGGTGGTGTAAGTGTGTGCACAAGGTAAGTGTCAAGTATCCAACGTAATGTCATAATCATACAATGTCAAAATAGGCGCAAGGTCATGAATCATATGTTATTAGAGTAAGCGAAAATACTGACAAGTCCATGAGTCAAGCAATATCAAAATGTGCAATACAGATCAACTATACAAATGAGAAACAATATCAGAATACGCGATACAGATTAACTATACGAATGAGGAGTCATAAAGAGTCAAATATCAGATGTCGCATCTAAACCATATAAATGTAGAAACGCAGGTAACCCAAAATGTCATATGCCATGAATGTAATACAATATGTGGTGCAAATGAAATGACTATGCTGGAGTGTAAAGTCAGGATGATAGTACGTAGTATCTCAGGCTACGGGATCCACCATAAGGGACTTCTATCTAAACCAGTCCCATACTTAAATTTGGATAGTTAGATTCAACGTGGTAAACTCCTGATCTCAGGTTAGTCGCGCGCCCCAACCGAAATCCTTGCCATAACGAAGGCACACAATAATTAGTTGCGCACCACCAGCCCGAGTGGATAGTGAATGAATGAATGAATAAGCATGCAACTCCTACTCAATAAGTCCACATACTAGTACGGTTCATCTTTGGGATCATCACCGGGGTTTAGTACACTCCAAATGACACTGTCTCTCTCCAAGCACACAGTCCAAGTGAGCGTAAGAAACCTCACTATCCGCCTGGCCAATAGTCTACCAATACCTATCCGGCACGTCGATAGCGGACCCATTCACGAGCTGGTCAAACTCAGCCTAGTATTGCCCCCTACCTCGGGCGAGTAAGGCCACACCCCTTTCCAACCGACCACGATACAGTGGGAGACGCGACCTCCTGGTATTTGGCCCTCGTGCGCTCATATATCCACTTGGTCTCGACCTTGGAGTCATCTCCTGGCCACGGAGGTTTAGGGATTTTCCCCCAGGGACTTCTATGGCGCTCGTATGTTAGAACCAAACATTTTTGGTGTCCCGTCTGGCCATCCACGATATGTCTGTGGAGGCTACAACCCTAATGTCGCTAGGGCGTATAACACACAATGCAAGATGCATGAGTCACACAATTCAGTCATGCATCAATCCTGCGCATACCGTGCGCTCATGTGAGATAGCCTCCGCCTATCAGGGAGTCTCATATCAACATGCTCAATGACATATGCAATGGTCAACCACATCTCATAACAAATATGCAGATGATGCGCATGGGCATGTACCATGATGCTATGCTAGCACATACTTATAATCGGTATCAATAACCGGCATCAACAATCTGCCTCGATCGGTAATCAGTCAATCGGCCATGACAAGCATAATCGACAATCGGCCACGTCAATTGATAATCGGCCACAATCGGTCCCGATAATCGGCCTCGATCGGCAATCGGTCAATCGGCCACAACAAGTAGAGTCGGCAATCAACCACGTCAATCAATAATCGGCCACGATTGGTAATCGGTCACGATAATCGGCCTCGATCGGTAATCGGTCAATCGGCCACGACAAGTAGAATCGGCAATTGGCCATGTTAATCAATAATTGGCCATGATCAGTAATCGGTCAATCGGCCACGACAAGCAGAATCGGCAATCGGCCACGTCAATGATAATTGGCCACGATCGGTAATCGGTCAATCAGCCACGATAAGCAGAATCGACAATCGGCCACGTCAATCGATAATCGACCATGACAAGCAGAATCGGCAATCGGCCATGTCAATCGATAATCGGCCACGATTGGTAATCGGTCACGATAATCGGCCACGATCGGTAATCGGTCAATCGGCCACGACAAGCAGAATCGGCAATCGGCCACGTCAATCAATAATCGGTCACGATCGGTAATCGGTCAATCGGCCATGACAAGCAGAATCGGCAATCGGCCACGTCAATCGATAATCGGCCACGATCGGTAATTGGTCAATCGGCCACGACAAGTAGAATCGGCAATCGGCCACGTCAATCGATAATCGGCCACGATCGGTAATCGGTCACGATAATCGGCCTCGATCGCAAGGCAGGGTCCATATGTGGACGACCGATGATGGACCAAGCAATATCAATGGGGCCCATTCGTTTGGGTTAGCCCACTAGAGAATAATGAGGATGGGCCTTACCAGGCCTAAGGAAAAGTCATGATGTAGACATCTAACCATCATTTCCCAACAATGTGGACATTTAACTAACATCGTTCCCTAGAAATGGTCCACATAGGGCCGAACATGTAATGGGCCCCACGGTCTCACACAAGGACCTAATGTACATTGCACTAGGCCTTATCGAATGGGCTGCAACGCATCATATTGGGCCACATACTACGGTCCTCGAATACGTCATAATGGGTCGCCCCACCTGGGCCGCACCAATGGGCCTCGGCACATGAACCATAATACACCACATCGGCCTCATCATATGGACCGAAAACATATCATAGTAGGCCGCACTACATCAGGTGGGCCGTACCAATGGGCCTTACCAAACAGCCTACAAATACATATCAATAGGCCTTACCAATCGGGACATAATTACACAATAGGTGGACCATGCACATGGGCCTCAAAAGCATTGCATGGACCACAACCCATGGATTGTAAATAATCAATAGGTGGGCCCCATCATGTGGGCCTCGATTACATCACAATCGGCCACCTCACATGGGTCGAATATACGTCATAATGGGCCACAACCTATGGGCCGGAAATACACCTCATTAGGCCTAACCAAATGAATTTCAGATACATCATACCAGGCCTCATCATATAAGTCACAATGACATCGCAATAGGCCTCATATATGGGCCTCAAATATACATCGCAATGGGCTACGACCCATGGGCCTCATCATATAGGTCATAAACACATCACATCAGGCCTTACCTATGGGCCTCGAATACATCACAATGGGCCATAACCCATGGGTTTCAAATACACAATAGGTGGGCCCCATCACATGACCAAATACTCATCAGGTGGGCTACATCAATGGGCCTCGATTACATCACAATGAACCACATCAATGGGCCGCACCAATAGGCCATCATATACATTGAGTAGGCCGCATCAATGGGCCTTAACCCATGGACTACAAATACACAATAGGTGGGCCTCATCACATGGCTAAATACACATCAGGTGGGCTACATCAATGGGCCTCATTTATATCCAAATGGGCATCATCGTCGGGTCTCATATATCACATCGGGTCGAATCAATTGGCCGATCGAATGGGTCGCGCCAATCATTCGTCAATAGAGATCATTGTAGAGCATTAAATAAATAAATAAATAAATAAATAAAATGAATCATATCCAAAGATCATCTGGACCAAACTACAACTAACAGAGGTGATACTAACTTCCCACTTTCGACTTCCAGTGGGCTCACCACAACATTTAATTTCTATTCAGACTATCCCCATGGTCACAAGGACCCGAGGGAGACAAATATCATCTCGATACAAGGCTTTTATAATCCAAAAGGGGTTTCAAAGGTAGGCATCCACTCCATTATTTCCTGTAGTGTGGTCCATCTGTCAACTGGATTTGTCTCATTTTTTTTTCTCAAGCCTTAAGACGGGCTTTCAAAATGGTTGGAGGGCTTGGATGCAACCCATGCATCATGGTGGATCCCACGTCCTCAAATGGACGGTGCGGTTCTCCCATGCCACATGGTGGGCCACAAAGCTTATTGACGTCCTGCAGTGGGACCCACTGCTGGACGGTGCATATAAAACCCATTCAACATGGTGGGCTCCACGACCAGGTGACTGTGTTGGAAGGCGTGGGAAAAACACATACAGCATGGTGTCCCTCTCAGCACTGTCCAGATGGACAGTGCAAATAACACATACATCATAGTGGCCTGCCCACACTGCACCGTCCAGATGGACGGTGCAGATCACATACCTCATGGTGGCCATCCACCGCCCAGAGAGAGATGGACGGGGTGGATGAATACACCACGGCTGGCCCCACCACACCGTCTAGATAGACGGTGTGGGTGTAGGATGCATACGTTAGGTGGGTCCCACATGGGGCCCACCAGATATATCTATATATATATATATATATATATATATATATATATATATATATATATATATATATATATATATATGGGAAAAGGTACAATGAGCTCGAGCTGATTTTAACGTCCCATGAGGTTGAGCTGTGTGGGTCCCACCGTGATGCGTTTCGAACATCAACACCATCAGTCAGATGCACTAGCCCATCGTGGGCCTAGGTCTAAAAAATCAAGTCTATCCATGACTTATGTAGGCCACACCAGATACAACAGTTGAGAGCGGCTATCCTCCATTAAAACATTCATAATAATTTATTAGGCCCACCGAGATGTGGTCCACAAATCCAGCCCACCCATTGTGGGTGTCCCACTTGAATGAAGGGTCAGACCAAGTTTCAGTCGCATCCAAATTTCAGGTGGACCCCACCAAGTGATTTTATATGTTTTAAGCATGTCTTCATATGATTTTAGATGGTATGGCCCACCTAAGTTCTGTATACGGCTGATTTTTGGGAAACCTAGTTCCAAAAAGGAAACCCAACAAATGCATGGAGTAGATGTATAACATACATCGTGGTGGGGCCTATGGTGGGGCCCACCGTTCCACCTTTAAACCAGCAGCGAGGAGGCTGCTTACTGCAGCGTCCAGAGCCTCTGACAGCAATAGGGACGTTGATGCATATGCCTTTTTGCATATTTATTTAATTTTTTTTCTAGGGATTCTTATATGTGGGGCCCGCGTTAGAAAAATCCACACTGACTACTGGTCTCCTTGGCTCGTAATACAACTGACGAGTCTAATATGCAATATTTTTGGCATATAAAAACATCACAGTGGGCCTAAACCATTTAAATCACCTAAAACCACTGTTTCCTGTATTATGGCCCGCCAGGGGTTTAGATTAGCTTCACATTTTGGCTCAACGGCTAAAATAAGATGGGAAAAAGGGTGGATGGTGTGGATTAAATCCATACATCCAGGCGGCGCCTGCATGAGCATCTCACCCCAAGCTTTAAAAATCTCTTCTCTCTCTCTCTCTCTCTCTCTTTTTTTTTTTTTTTTTTTTTTCTGCTGATAGTGCACACCCATGTCAGTACACACACTTAGCCACAACCCGTCCAACATCCCTGGACGCTGGACGGCGTGGATTATAACACAAGCATCATGGGGAGGGTCCCACACGTATGTGGCCCACGGTCATCAGGTGGGTCCCACATGTACGTGGCCCACTTGATTTGGATCGATATGATATTTGTGTTCTCCCATCACCAATAAGGTAGGGTCCAAATGACTTGGACAGTTTGGATAAAACATACATCAAAGTGGGGTCCGTCCGAGTGGGCCACACACCATACAAAAATGAGAAAGAGAGAGAGAGAGAGAAGCACCCACCTTAAGATCTCATCGTCTTTCTTTCGCCAACATGATCTAGAGCTCCAAGGGGACAATTTCAATGGTCGAGATGTTCTTAGGATGGTGGAGATAGGAGATGGGAAGTGGGCCACACATGGCTTCTCATGGGGAGGCTTAGACGATTCTTGCTTGGAGAATGAGAGAGAGAGAGAGAGAGAGAGAGAAAGAGAGGGAATGAAAGAGAAGTGATGGGAGAGGGATTGGTGAAAGGTGATGGGTGTACTTATTGTAAGGGAAAGTTGACTTTGGAGAGGGGTAGTTGTACTTGGGGATGGTTATTGTACTTGACTTGATTTGATTGATTGATTTGACGTTTCGTAGAGATTCTCTCGTAATTGCAATGTGCGACGTTTTCCTCGAACTAAACGCGGGCCCACATCTCCTGGCCCGGATATCGCATCATCATGCGAGATGCGGCATTGGAACCGCGGCGACTGCGCGATCGCAGGGGTATAGGTTTCGAGTCGAGCCAACTCTGATATGTAGCACTTGGTTTAGGATCGCGTGCCAACATTGGATACAGGTCGAGGTTTCCTGAATTCGACCAGAAGGGCCGCGGAAGCCTACGAAATAGTATAGGCTAGGACACGGGTCTCACAGCTCTCCCCTCCTAATAAAAATTTTGTCCTCGAAATTTAAAAATGACACAACCAATACAGAGTTCACATGGGTGGGAAATCCTATTGCTAGAGTTATAATCAGCACAAAACATACCGACGTCATCAAACATGCAAGAGATGTGGATAACGCCCACGAACCTCAGCCTCGCGCTCCTAAAACACTTCTTCAGTACTACGATGAGTCTACTGAACCTCGGATCCTGGATCAGAAATGATCGAAACAGGAATACTATGCAGCCTTATAATCTTAACGGTAGAGAGTTATATCAGAAAATCTTTAAGTTATTCGAATGCGGGGACCTAACCATTCTAAGTTCTCAACAATCATCGAGTGCAGGGTAGCTATCAACTGATATGTGATGTTATCTTCAGGTATTCCCAAGTTATGCTCTGATACCAACTTCTGTCATGCCCCAAACTCGAAAATCGGATTCACAAGAATCCCGATCGTCGAATCCGGTACCGACAGCCTCCTTGGTACCTCATTCTCGGCTCCTAACATCCATATGTCAGATTCCGATCCTCGGATCCTACAAGGAGGATTTTTTTTTAACATTAAACTCGTAATAAGCATAACCACAAGATTACCCAATTCACAAAGGCAACATCATCATCACATATCCACTAATACAATCATTTAAATATAAAGCTGAAAGGGAGATACATATATCAGAAATCAAAACTCCAGGAGACTGCTGCACGCTCCAAGCTCAACACTGCTGCGACCTAACATCACCTGCACGTATCTATTGTGCATAAGCTTATAGAAAGCTTAGAGGGTGGTGTAAGTGTGTGCACAAGGTAAGTGTCAAGTCTCCAATGTAATGTCATAATCATACAATGTTAAAATAAGTGCAAGGTCATGAATCATATGTTATTAGAGTAAGCGAAAATACTGACAAGTCCATGAGTCAAGCAATATCAAAATACGCAATACAGGTCAACTATATAAATGAGAAACAATTCAGAATACACGATACAGATTAACTATACAAATGAGGAGTCATAAAGAGTCAAATATCAGATGTCGCATCTAAACCATATAAATGTAGAAACGCAGGTAACCCAAAATGTCATATGCCGTGAATGTAATGCAATATGCGGTGTAAATGAAATGACTATGCTAGAGTGTAAAGTCGGGATGATAGTACGTAGTATTGCAGGCTACGGGATCCACTACAAGGGACTTCTATCCAAACCAGTCCCATACCTAAATTTGGATAGTTAGACTCAACGTAGTAAACTCCTGATCTCAGGTTAGTCGTGCGCCCCAACCGAATTCCTTGCCATAACGAAGGCACATAACAATTAGTTGCGCACCACTAGCCTGAGTGGATAGTGAATGAATGAATGAATAAGCATGCAACTCCTACTCAATAAGTTTACATATCAGTATGTTTCATCTCTGGGATCATCACAGGGGTTTAGTACATTCCAAATGACACTGTCTCTCTCCAAGCAGCACAGTCCAAGTGAGTGTAAGAAACCTCACTATCCGCCTGGCCAATAATCTGCCAATACCTATCCGGCACGTCGATAGCAGACCCATTCACGAGCTGGTCAAACTCAGCCTAGTATTGCCCCCTACCCTCGGGCGAGTAAGGCCACACCCCTTTCCAACCGACCACGACACAATGGGAGACGCAGCCTCCTGGTATTTGGCCCTCGTGAGCTCATATATCCACTCGGTCTCGACCTTGGAGTCATCTCCTGGCCACGGAGGTTTAGGGATTTTCACTCAGGGACTTCTATGACACTCGTATGCTAGAACCAAACATTTCCGGTGTTCCATCTGGCCATCCACGATATGTCTGTGGAGGCTACGACCCTAATGTCACTAGAGCATATAACACACAATGCAAGATGCATGAGTCACACAATTCAGTCATGCATCAATCCTGCGCATGCCGTGCGCTCATGTGAGATAGCCTCCGCCTATCAGGGAGTCTCATATCAACATGCTCAATGACATATGCAATGGTCAACCACATCTCATAACAAACATGCAGATGATGCGCATGGGCATGTATCATGATGCTATGCTAGCACATACTCATAATCGGTATTAATAACCAACATTAACAATTTGCCTTGATCGGTAATCAGTCAATCGGCCACGACAAGCAGAATCGACAATCGGCCACGTCAATCGATAATCGACCACGATCGATCATGATAATCGGCCTCGATCGGCAATCGGTCAATCGGCTACAATAAGCAGAGTCGGTAATCAGCCACGTCAATCGATAATCGGTCACAATCGGTAATCGGTCACGATAATCGGCCTCGATCGATAATCGGTCAATCGGCCACGACAAGCAGAATCGACAATCGGCCATGTCAATCGATAATCAGCCATGATCGGTAATCGGTCAATCGGCCACGGCAAGCGTAATCAATGTCGGCCACGTCAATCGATAATCGGCCACGATCGGTGTCGGTCAATCGCCACGACAAGCGAGAATCGGTGTCGGCCACGTCGGATTGATAATCGACCACGATCGTGTCGGTCAATCGGCCAGGACAAGCGGGGAATCGGCAATCGGCCACGTCAATCGATAATCGGCCACGATCGGTGTCGGTCACGATAATCGGCCACGATCGGTGTCGGTCAATTGGCCACGACAAGCGAAGTCGCAATCGGCCACGTCAATCGATAATCGGTCACGATCGGTAATCGATCAATCAGTCACGACAAGTAGAATCAGCAATAGGCCACGTCAATCGATAATCGGCCACGATCGGTAATCGGTCAATCGGCCACGACAAGCAGAATCGGCAATCGGCCACGTCAATTGATAATCGGTCACGATCGGTAATCGGTCACGATAATGGGCCTCGATCGCAAGGCGGGGTCCATATGTGGACGACGGATGATGGACCAAGCAATATCAATGGGGCCCATTCATTTGGGTTAACCCACTAGAGAATGATGAGGATGGGCCTTACCATGCCTAAGGAAAAGTCATGGTGTAGACATCTAACCATCATTACCCAATAATGTGGACATTTAACCAACACCGTTCCCAAGAAATGGTCCACATAGGGCTGAACATATAATGGGCCCCACGGTATCACACAAGGACCTAATGTACATTGCACTGGGCCTTATCGAATGGGCTGCAACGCATCATATTGGGCCACATACTACGGTCATCGAATACGTAATAATGGGTCGCACCACCTGGGCTGCACCAATAGGCCTTATATGCATCCCAATGGGCCTCGACACATGAGCCATAATACACCACATCGGCCTCATCATATGGACCGGAAACATATCACAGTAGGCCGCATTACATCAGGTGGGCCGTACCAATGGGCCTTTCCAAACAACCTACAAATACATATCAATGGGCCTTACCAATCGGGACATAATTACACAATAGGTGGCCATGCACATGGGCCTTAAAAGCATTGCATGGACCATAACCAATGGATTGTAAATACTTAATAGGTGGGCCTCATCATGTGGGCCTTGATTACATCACAATCGGCCACCTCACATGGGTCGAATATACGTCACAATGGGCCACAACCTATGGGCCGAAAATATACCTCATTAGGCCTAACCAAATGAATTTCAGATACATCATACCGGGCCTCATCATATAAGTCACAATGACATCGCAATAAGCCTTATATCTGGGCCTCAAATATACATCGCAATGGGCTACAACCCATGGGCCTCATCATATAGGTCATAAACACATCACATCAGGCCTTACCTATGGGCCTCGAATACATCACAATGGGCCATAACCCATGGGTTTCAAATACACAATAGGTGGGCCCCATCACATGGCCAAATACACATCAGGTGGGCTACATAATGGGCCTCAAGTACATCACAATGAACCACATCAATGGGCCGCACCAATAGGCCATCATATACATCGAGTGGGCCGTATCAATGGGCCTTAACCCATGGACTTCAAATACACAATAGGTGGGCCCCATCACATGGCCAAATACACATCAGGTGGGCTACATCAATGGGCCTCATTTATATCCAAATGGGCATCATCGTCGGGTCTCATATATCACATCGGGTCGAATCAATTGGCCGATCGAATGGGCCGCGCCAATCATTCGTCAATAGAGATCATTGTAGAGCATTAAATAAATAAATAAATAAAATGAATCATATCCAAAGATCATCTGGACCAAACTACAACTAACAGAGGTGATACTAACTTCCCACTTTCGACTTCCAGTGGGCCCACCACAACATTTAATTTCTATTCAGACTATCCCTATGGTCACAAGGACCCTGGGGAGACAAATGTCATCTCGATACAAGGCTTTTGTAATCCAAAAGGGGTTTCAAAGGTAGGCATCCACTCCACTATTTCCTGTAGTGTGGTCCATCCGTCAACTGGATCTGTCGCATTTTTTTTTCTCAAGCCTTAAGACGGGCTTTCAAAATGGTTGGAGGGCTTGGATGCAACCCATGCATCATGGTGGATCCCACGTCCTCAAATGGACGGTGCGGTTCTCCCATGCCACATGGTGGGCCACAAAGCTTATTGACGTCCTGCAGTGGGACCCAGTGCTGGACGGTGCAAATAAAACCCATTCAACATGGTGGGCTCCACGACCACGTGACTGGGCTGGAAGGCATGGGAAATACACATACAGCATGGTGTCCCTCTCAGCACTGTCCAAATGGATGGTGCAAATAACACATACATCATAGTGGCCTGCCCACACTGCACCGTCCAGATGGACGGTGCAGATCACATACCTCATGGTGGCCATCCACCGCCCAGAGAGAGATGGACGGGGTGGATGAATACATCACGGCTGGCCCCACCACACTGTCCAGATAGACGGTGTGGGCGTAGGATACATACGTCAGGTGGGTCCCACATGGGCCCACCAAATATATATATATATATATATATGGGAAAAGGTGCAATGAGCTCGAGCTGATTTTAACGTCCCATGAGGTTGAGCTGTGTGGGTCCCACCATGATGCGTTTCGAACATCAACACCATCAGTCAGATGCACTAGCACATCGTGGGCCTAGGTCTCAAAAATCAAGTCAATCAGTGACTTATGTAGGCCACACCAGATACAACAGTTGAGAGCGGCTATCCTCCATTAAAACATTCATAATCATTTATTAGGCCCACTGAGATGTGGTTCACAAATCTAGCCCACCCATTGTGGGTGTCCCACTTGAATGAAGGGTCAGACCAAGTTTAAGTCGCATCCAAATTTCAGGTGGACCCCACCAAGTGATTTTATATGTTTTAAGCATGTCTTTACATGATTTTAGATGGTATGGCCCACCTAAGTTCCGTATACGGCTGATTTTTGGGAAACCTAGTTCCAAAAAGGAAACCTAACAAATGCACGGAGTAGATGTATAACATACATCGTGGTGGGGCCTATGGTGGGGCCCACCATTTCACCTTTAAACCAAGAATGAGGGAGGCGCTTCGCAAAGCGGCGTCGAGCCTCGACAAAGAACAGGGGATGTTGATGCATATGCTTTTTTGCATATTTATTTTAATTTTTTTTTATTCTAGGGATTCTTATATATGGGGCCCGCATTAGAAAAATCCACACCGACTATTGGTCTCCTTGGCTCGTAATACAACTAACGAGTCTAATGTGCAATATTTTTGGCATATAAAAACATCACAGTGGGCCTAAACCATTTAAATCACCTAAAACCACTATTTCCTGCATTATGGCCCGTCAGGGGTTTAGATCAGCTTCACATTTTGGCTCAATGGCTAAAATAAGATGGGAAAAAGGGTGGACGGTGTGGATTAAATCCATACATCCAGGTGGCGCCTGCATGAGCATCTCACCCCAAGCTTTAAAAATCTCTTCTTCTTTTTTTCTACTGATAGTAAACACCCATGTCAGTACACACACTTAGCCACAACCCGTCCAGCGTCCCTGGACGCTGGACGGCGTGGATTATAACACAAGCATCATGGGGAGGGTCCCACACGTATGTGGCCCACGGTCATCAGGTGGGTCCCACATGTACGTGGCCCACCTGATTTGGATCGATATGATATTTGTGTTCTCCCATCACCAATAAGGTAGGGTCCAAATGACTTGGACGGTTTGGATAAAACATACATCAAAGTGGGGTCCGTCCAAGTGGGCCACACACCATACAAAAATGAGAAACATAGAGAGAGAGAGAAGCACCCACCTTAAGATCTCATCGTCCTTCTTCCGCCAA
This sequence comes from Magnolia changhungtana, assembly GCA_030180095.1. Classification (NCBI taxonomy): domain Eukaryota; kingdom Viridiplantae; phylum Streptophyta; class Magnoliopsida; order Magnoliales; family Magnoliaceae; genus Magnolia; species Magnolia changhungtana. The sequence goes on along the minus strand of JASAUF010000557.1, from coordinate 1,555,692 downwards.
CATGATCTAGAGCTCCAAGGGGACGATTTCAACGGTCGAGATGTTCTTAGGATGGTGGAGATAGGAGATGGGAAGTGGGCCACACATGGCTTCTCATGGGTAGGCTTGGATGATTCTTGCTTGGAGAATGAGAGAGAGAGAGAGAGAAAGAGAGAGGGAATGACAGAGAAGTGATGGGAAAGGGATTGGTGAAAGGTGATGGGTGTACTTGTTGTAAGGGAAAGTTGACGTTGGAGAGGGGTGGTTGTACTTGGGGATGGTTATTGTACTTGACTTGATTTGATTGATTGATTTGACGTTTCGTAGAGATTCTCTTGTAATTGCAACGCGCGACGTTTTCCTCGAACTGAACATGGGCCCACATCTCCTGGCCCGGATATCGCATCATCGTGCGAGATGCGGCGTTGGAACCGCGGCGACTGCGTGGTCGCAGGGGTATAGGTTTCGAGTTGAGCCAACTCTGATATGCAGCACTCGGCTTAGGATCGTGTGCAAACGTTAGATACAGGTCGAGGTTTTTGGAATTCGACCAGAAGGGCCGTGGAAGCCTACAGAACAGTACAGGCTAGGACACGGGTCTCACATAAGAAATCCTAACCCTAATCAGTTCTAGAGAGTCGACTAGTGTAAGTGATGAAATAGCTAACCTATTTCATGCCATAGGTTGCCGTTCTACCGTTGATAAAGACTTGGTGCTTAAACTAAGTCCATTACTCATTCATACGACAGAAGGTGCAGACTATAGACGTATATGTTATGGTTTTTAAAGGTTTCAATGTCCGATAATGATAGATTCATGATCTAGGTGTCATTTCACATGCAAAATGCGATGTTCGTTTTGCGATTCAGTTACGTATGCAAATTATGGCGTTTAGTGTATTCTGTATATTTGTAGAAAATACCGTATACGTATAAAATATGAAAGTGTGTTTGCCATGATTAATTACTGTGTGTATATGCTATATATATGTGTAATACTTACTCGGCGAAAGGATTCGCCCTAATACATGTTTTGGCTAATATACGTTATGTATGTTAAATAAGTGTATTCTAAGTGCGTGTGAAAATGCTTGTATGAGTAAGTATTTAGATGATAGTGCTTAGAGTAGGCGTTGAGATAGGATTCTCAACTACCTTAGAGATGTATATGATTTCCTCCATGTAAGTTGTTTAGTTTAATCGCTTACTTATGAATTGTATGTGTTTGTATTTCCTGTTTATGTTGTGCTTTATAACATGCTTGTTAACATGTTTGAATTACTTTGTTAACTCTACTTTAACTACTATACATGCTTTCTGGTTAAGGATTGAATGTGATTGGGGCTATGTTATAGTCCAGGCAATCAGTAATCGGCTTCGAAGTCGTGGCTGAGATTCATTCGCCACGTAGGACGTGTTTGACAAACCCGAGTCGTGTGTTGGTCGTCGGCAGTGGTTAGGCCACACGAGGTATTTATGCACTTCATGTCGATCGATACAATGTGTGCTCGTGCTAGTCGAGCTCGTCAAGTAACCCGATGTGCCGATGTATGTTCACCATGTATGGATGCTACTGCTTGAACCTAAGGTACCAAACTCACCAGTGAAATCCCGTTTAACCTTGGTACCTCAATTCATTAAGACTCATGAGCCGGACAAGGTGGTATGGGACACCATGGTCGAGCTGTCGGCCTATGCTGGGCCGACGAGCCTCCCCGTAGTGACCAGTGAGCAACCTAGACTCGTGAGCCGAATACGGTGGTATGGGACACTGTATTTGAGCTGCTGACCTACACTGTTTGGTGACGAGCCCTTTGTAGTAACCTCGAGCATACTCTGAGTCTACGTAGAGGTGACAACCTTTCCGTAGCATCTAGTGTATAAACTAGGCCTGCACTGATTTGGTGACGAGTCCTTTACAGTGACCTAGAACCGCAACATCGTATGAGATTTACTAGGACTAACAACCCTAAAATGGATTATTGTTTGTGAAATAAAATAAGGGAGGTACCTTAGTTTCCCAATCCTGCTGTATGAAATGGATTAATAAGAACTTGGTAATCATATGCTTGCACTGCATTACGCGTGCATTCAGGCGTAGCAAGTCAAGCACTGAGGCAGTGTTGTCATGCGCGAACGTGAGATGAAGTCACCGAGGGAGTGTAGGTGAGGGCATGCATCTTACATTCATACCATTCTCGTATTAACAAGAGTACTTAGGGATGTGTGATTTACTGCTTTATCATTACTACTTGACTGAATTGATAACATGCTAACCTATGCTTTATTGTTCCACTGAGTTGATCACTCACTCCCATGATACGGGACGGTGTTTTAAACACCAACCAGACTCTGTCTTGATTTCAGATGATGACGTGACCCCTGAAGCGGAGCCTGATTATTACAACGATCAGGACGAGTACTCTTACATGCAGTTCTCTGATAGCTTCGCTTAAGCTATCCGGATTGACGGGGCTACAGGGTTTATTACAGTTGAACTATTTTTGAGACTTCTGACTTTTGTAATATTACATGTAATGTTTCATGTACACAGTGACTCAGTGTTATATTCATACTCTGGAGACCGATCGTGATCTTTTGTTTTGTATACGATTAGTTATATCTTTCAGTCCTCCGCTTGCATTTTATAACTTGATCTGGAGTATGAATTACTGTTTTGGTATAATCCTACTCATGATTAATGCACTAACACAGACAACATTGAATCATAAACATATATATTATATAAGTGATGTTTTGGAACTCGGGAGTTGAGTTGCTACTCGACCCCCGATTTTCAAGGCGTTACAAGTTGGTATCAGAGCATGATTTGGATTAAACCGGACCTGGGTTATGGACACACAATGTACGCTGACGCAAATTCGACTTATGTGGGTGCGAAGAAATGTAGAAATAGTCCTAGGTGTCCCCGTTTAGCCAAATGGCGAAGTTCACCGAAATTGACCATTTTGCTTGAGTCCGTACGCATCCGTGATTGCATGAGGAGACCCCGGATCACTCCTAGACTGTCAAACGACAAGTCTAGACCACAAATGATCCCATCCCAACCTTTAGAAATCACTAAATGCAAATATACATCAGAAACTACTCGAATGGTCCCGAAACAACTCGAATCGGAGTCGGGGGGCCAAAACGAGCAATTCGGTGGGACTCAGGGTAGGCCCCACACATTTTTGGACGAAGGGAGATGGGAGAACCTCGCCCAGGGGGCGAGCCCTCACCAAAACCTCCAGAGGTCGGTGACAGGCTCGCCAGTTCGACGAGGCCTCGCTGGCTAACGGGCTCAGCCGGGCGGGTCGGTCGGGCCGATCGCATGTGTGGACTAGTGTGGCCCACTGATCCAGGGTTTTTTTGATTAAAACCATCTCAAACACATGCCTCCTTCACAAATCACCCTCCCAAGCTTTCTTTTCTCTCCCAAACTTCTGATTTTGCACAAAAATCGCCTCTCTAACCTCTTCCTTTTTTGTTTTCGTACACCACCTTCACCACACCTTCGGAATCTTTCTACCACAGCTGCCTACCCTCTCCATTCTCTCCTATTTGAGCTCTCGAATCCCCCATTTGAGGCTCAAATTCGTGTACCCCAACTACCCACCCTCTTTCTTCATTTTTCCTCTTCATTCCCTTCCATTTGAGCCTTTACACGCACCTTGGAGGCTCAAATCCGTAGAGACCTAACGACTCCATCCCTTTCTTCCCTTTTCTTCACTTCCTCCATGTCTCTCTTCAAAGTTATTGCAGCCATTTTCTCATTTTCCACCATTCTCTCTCATGGGAAAGAGAAAGTGTCACGCCCCAAACTCGAAAATCGGGCTCACAAAATTCCCGATCACCGAATCCAGTTCTGACAGCCTCCATAGTACCCCATTCTCAACTCCCAGCGTACGTACGCCAGATTCCGGTCCTGGGATCCTACAAGGAGGATTTTTCAACATACTTATATCTCATAATAAACACAACTATAAGATTACCCGAATCACAATGGCAACATCATCATCACATATCCACTAATATAATCATTTAAGTACAATGCTGAAAGGAAAATATATAAATCGAAAATCAAGCTTTAGAAGACCGCTGCACGCTCCAAGCTTCAGGCTGCTGTCACCTAACGCCGCCTGCACGCATCTATCATGCATAAGCTTATAGAAAGCTTAGAGAGTGGTGAAAGTGTGTGCGCAAGATAAGTGTCAAGCACACAAATACAACGTCACAATCATACAATACATGTGAAATCATGAATCATACGATGTCAGAGTAAGCGAAAATACTAACAAGTCCATGAGTTAAATAATATCAGAGTACGTGATACAGGTCAGCTATGCAAATGAGGAGTCATAAAGAGCCAAATATCAGATGTCGAGATGCAGTACCATATGCAATTCTAAAGAGCTATGAGTACCATCATCCTCATCTAAGTCATATGAATGCAGAAACACAATAACCCAAAATGCTATATGCCGCAGATGTAATGCAATATGCGGTGTGAATGGAATGACCATGCTAGAGTGTGAAGTCGGGATGATGGCACGTAGTATCGTAAGCTATGGGGTCCACCATAAGGAACTTCTATCCAAACCAGTCCCATACCTAAATTTGGATAGTCAACTCAATGTGGTAGACTCCTAATCTCAGGTTAGTCGCGTGCCCAACCAAAATCCTGGCCATGCGAAGGTACACAACAATTAGTTGCGCACCACCAACCCGAGTGGATAGTGAATAAAATGAATGTATGAGTATACAACTCTTACTCAATAAGTGTAACACCCCGTACTTTCCAGTACTCGAGTATTACCATGTGATTTAATTTAATACAAAAAAATAATAATAAATAAATAAAAATATAATACAACCTAAAAATATACTATGAAATGATATTTACATATTTTATAAATATTTAAAGTTTCATGTTAAAGGGATATGTAACTATAACCCATATCATATGCATATAGTTACAACATCATTAGTATGAATTACAAACTTTAACATATATTGGAAAATTTTATAATGAATAACATGTTTTAAACGATTTAATGATTTATATAACTTTAATTTAAAAACCTAACACATATATGACCATACAAATAATATACAAATAACATATATGTATATATATACACTAATCTCTGCTTACTAACATTCATATAATTTACATATATTAACAATTTGTGATAATGTGAATTATAGATGACAAAATATATAAGGAAAATAATTTCTAATAATAATGATAATGATAATAAAATGATAATGAAAATAATAATAATAATAATGGTAATAATAATAATTATTATTATTATAATAGTAAATAATATTATAAGATAATATTTAAGTGTTAAAAAATCAGAACAGGCCATATATCTATAATCTGACCACTGGGTCCTAGCTTAAATAGTCTCTTGGACCATTTTAACCGTTGATGTTCAATTTCGGGTTGATCCGACCAACAAATCAGTGGGAAATCCATAAAAGACACCCGAATCAAGTAGTGGGGCCCACCTAGGCCTTACATGTGCCCCAAACTGGGCCAAGGCCCCTATATAGGGACCCCTAAGAGAATGGATGGAGTGGATTCATCATAGAAATTACAGTGGCCCCCACAAGAAGCGTGCATACACCATATGCCAAAATGTAAGAAGTGCACTGGACGTAACTTGTTGGTAAAAGGAACTTTGACCGACCCATTTCACAAAAACGAGTAAAATCCTCCCGCCAAACGTGAGTTTAAATCTAGGAGAGTTCAAACCCCAAAGTGGGCCACCCTGGCCACTTTCTAGACGATCCAAATCATCCATTTCACTCATGGTGGGCCACTGAACAAAATAGTATAGGGTCCTTGAACCATGCATCAAGACAGCAAAGATCAGCTCCTACCGTCCATTTCCTTCACAAAGGGCTGGGATCCATGAGGGGGGACCATCAGGTGGCTTGTTGGGCAAGCCAACACCCCATGGACCAGGGGCTTTCAGCCTTCCTCCTTGCCAGCTGAGAAGGTCCTCTCGTGGCCCAAAAATGGGAAGAAAGAGAGTAAAGAAAAAAGGAAAAAGGAGATTTTCCCTTTATGGGAGGCAGAAGCTGTCACAACTGTGATCGTTCTGGGGCCACGTGGCACCATCCCATCCCTCCCAAGTGAAAGGTACGAGATGAGATAAGCAACTCTCTCATCTCATGAGATAGAGGGGAGAAATCGGAAGATCTCATGAGATGGAGCAAGATCTCATCTGAGATCCGAAAAGTAGGCCCTACACCGCTAATGAGACCTATCCAGACCGATCAAACGGTCCAGATTGCCCTAAAACCTAATGGGCAGCAACCTTCCATTGGTGCTCGGGTCATCTTCCTCGTCGACCCAACAAAGCCTGATCGCGAGATGGGCCCCACAGGACCCTGGGAATGTACTTTCGGATTGGCCAAGGTGTTGTCAATCCATCCCCAAGCATGGATGGGCCCCATGCAAAGTCATCCTTCGATCCTAACCGTTGCATGGGGAGAGCCTCTTTCCAACCGTTGGAAGCTCTCTCCCACGCCTATAAATTTGGGCACCTGTGTCCCCAGTTTTCGCACCAGAGAAAGAAAAGGGAATAGAAGAAAAAGAGAGAGAGAGAGAGAGAGAGAGAGAGAGAGAGAGAGAGAGGTGGACGTGAGGGCACCAGTCCGGCCAGGTAAAAACGGCCAAACTCTATTTTCATTTTCTTCCATTTTCTTCCATTTTCTTCTTCATTCATTTTCTTCCATTTTCTTCCATTTTCTTCTTCATTTTTTCCATATTGATAGCCACATTTTGGGCCGGAAGGCAGGCTGTAAATGGGGCTGATATAACCTCTGGGTGGGCACCTAATCTCAGCTAAAATCAGGCCTGAAAAACGGGCTGAAGTCAGGCTGGGAACACGCCAAATCCTGGCCGTTTCTAGGGTGGAAATGGGGCAGGAAAGGTCTCTGTTTGAGCTCCGATTTAGACCGAAACAAGCCTCACAAACGGGCCGAACAAGGTGCTGTTTCTAAGCCTGAAAGATAGGTGAAAGCTGGCAATACAATGGCTGATTTTCGGCCTTGAGAACGGCTGGGAAAACGCAACACATTAACGACTGAAAGTTGTTGGTTTTCAGCCTAAATAGTGGCTGCAAATCAGCCGACAATTCGCCTGCAAATAGTCCATGAAACAACACTAGCTGATTCACAAACACGGCTGAAAAATCAGTTGCAACGACTGATTTTTTTTTTCTGCTCTAAAGAATAGTTGAAAAACCTGATCTGTTTGAGGCCACAATCCGCCCACTTCATATGACTATTGATTGGGCTGAAGGCCAACCCAGACCTGGGCCTAAAAAGTGGCTCCAGCTGATGGTGGGCCGCACCTGAGATGAATCTCAGTGGGCCACAACACAAATCCCAGCCAGCCCAGCCCTTTGAAAACAGTATGATGGGCCCAACTCCTTAGAAACATGCATTGAGCCCAGCTCTTTTGAAACACAGCCGTGGGCCGAAACCAGCCTATGTTCAGGGATGAAATCAGCCATGTCTTAGGCTGAGAAAAGCCCTCCATGAGGCCCATCAAACCTACACTAGACTCATTTTGAGCATTACCATGATTATCATTATTAGGAATTTTACTATTAGAAATGTATGGCCTTTAGTAAATTATCTATACTGATGTTAGATAATACATATAAAGATTTTTATTATTAAACATTAATGTTTTATTCCATCATTATTAAATATTATCCTTAAGAGTAGAACATATTATGTAATTTCATCAAAATGATTAATAGCGTCATGTTAACTAATATTGGGTATATTATTAATATTAATGGTTGTTTTGAAATCATTAGTATCAGTCCTTATTATACTATCACTAATGAATGTTCTGTTATCATTACTTAGGGGTTATTAGTCCTTAGATAAGGACAGTACATTCAAATGTGAACTTGCGAACCCTCACTATTAAGATTGATGCATTAATACTTATGAATATTATTCGACTCATGGTATAATAATAATAATAATAATAATAATAATTTATGATTTAAATCCTAAAATCTAAGTATGGGACTAGACTCTAGAATGAAACCTTAATTCTACATCAAGACCCTAAGTAACCTAAACCCTAGGACGATACCTTGAACACAAACAGTGAAGTTAATCTAATGGTACAAATTCATAACTTATGATAGGATCCAAGTCTAAGGGCGTGCGCTCTTCCTAGTAACATTGGAAGGTGAGTCGAGAAATAGGGTGATGATTCTTCCCCTTGAGCATTCCATCTTTCCATTAGCTTAAGTTATAGTTTTTATTTAATTTTATAATTGATATCTCTCTCTTATAATTACATGTGTTAGCTGGTGGAAATTGAATTATTATATTACATGTTTAATGTTTACCCTACATATTTATTCATGCTTGTGGGTTATTTGTGGATTGCTTATGGAACTTAAATTGATACACCAGTGGGAAACCCCCACCTATATGTGTACACCCATACTTGGGATGTAACCCGACTGGTTGTGATAGTAATGGACCTTCGGCTTAGTGGTTATTGAATGATGATTTAAATTAACTATTGATGTGAGCCTACCATTCAGGGTTATTGTGTCCAACAGTTTTCAAGGATGGTCTTTTATCACATGGTTTGATACTCGCCTTACGTGGTTTTGTTTTGATATTTTTCCTATATGGGGTCGATGTTTTATATTGTGCAACCATGCGATGGTAAGCTCCATATGTTGTAGTATGATTGACCACTAGTCGACGGTTTTTCATTAAACATCCTAAGGCGGTAGTCTCATGAGCCGGGGATGGTGGTATGGGATACTATGCCCGAGCTGTCGGCCTACGCTGGGTTCTGAGCTCCCCGTAGTGACCTTGAGCTTACTTAAATTGGCTGATTGTAATTGGACTAATAACGGTTTGACTAATCATGCATCCATAGCATGTTGGCGATGACGGGTGGCTAATCTGGATGCTGTAGCACATGCCCTTAGGATCTTCGGGGTATCGTTTCGCTAGCTCCCAAACCACCGACTATCGACCCCTGTCCGACTGGATGATTTTCCCAGGTCGTGATTTGCATGGGCGACGAGCCCAAGTCCGGCTGGATGTGCATCCCCAGGCTGATGTGCATTCATACATCCATGCATTTAAAAAGACTACATCATGTACTGTTTTGATTGCTTTGTCATTTTATAACTATGCTTACCTAATGCGGCGGTGTGTAATCTTGAGGGGAATTCACACTGAGTTGGCCACTCATCCATCAAATAAATATAACCATACAGGTAGCACTGGTGGCTTAAGTGATTTTCAGGTTCGGGCTGATGAGGAGCCGGGTTCAAGTACCAGAGTTGCATGATTGTATCTATCTTGAGAAGCTGAGGGGTCTTGCAGCTCAAATTTACATGCATTCTACTATTTCTCATGTATTGTATCATGTAATTCTTGTATTCGTAAATTTTGGAGACATTAGTTTGTATAAGTCATTATGGGCAACCATTTGTATATTCTAAATGGAATTTGAAATTTCCCTTTTTGCTTACTTGTCCATTCTACGCTCACTTGCTTACTCTGATAGTTAAATATATATATATATATATATATATATATATATATATATATATATATATATTTGACTATCCTTTAAGGTTAACACTCGGGTTTTTGGGAAACGGGTCCTGTACTCGGGTCCTGAAGATTCGGGTTGTTACAATAAGTCCACATATCAGTACAATTCCTCTCTGGGAAATCACCGGGGTCTATTACACTACAAGCCAGATTGTCGCCTCATCGCACGCAATAAGGTGGGTGGAAGAGACCTCACTATCAGCCTGCCAATATCGGGCCCGGCTCATCGATAGCGGACCCATTCCTTGATCTGGTCAGACTCAGCCTATCATTGCCCCCTCCTCTTGGGCAGGTAAGGTCGTACCCCCTTCCAACCGACCACGACATAGTGGGAGACGCGACCTAACGGTATACGACCCTCATGCGATTATGCATCCACTCGGTCTAGACATTGGAGCAACCTCTAGAACCAAGAGGGTTTTGGAACTTTCACCCAAGGATATCTATAGCACCTTATGTAGAATAGATTTTTGGTGTCCTATCTGGCATCCACGAAATACATGTGGAGGATACGGCCCTGATGTCGCTAGGGCGTATAGTAATCTCAACACACAATGCAAGATGTATGAGTCATACAATCCAGTCATGCATCCATGCTACGCATACCATGTGCTCATGTAAAATAATCTCCGCCTATCAGGGAGTCTCATAACAACATGCAGATGATGCGTATGAGCATGTATCATGATGCTATGATATAACATACTCATGATCGGTATTAATAACCTAAATCAATCGGCTTCGACAATGTGGACATTTAACCAACATCACCCCCAAGGAATGGCCCACACAGAGTCTAACATATAGTGGACCCATGGCCTCACACAAGGACCTAATGCACAACACCATGGGCTTCACTCAAGAGTTTAATATACGTCACGATGGGCCCCTCACATGGGCCTAACATACATCATAATGGGCTCCATCACCTGGCCCTCAAAAGCATCACAATGGGCCTCATTACGTAGGCCTCATATACATCACATTGGGCCTTAAACACGGGCAGAATAGACATCACAACAGGCCTCAAATACGAGCCGCATATACATCACATTAGGTCTCGACAATCAAAATCGATAATCGGCCATGATAATTGGCCTCGATCGATAATTGGTAAATCAATCACGATAATCATAATCGGTAATCGGCCACGATAATCGACCTCGATTGATAATCAGTCAATCGGCCACGACAATCATAATCGGCCTATACAATCAGCCTCGACAATCGGAATCAGCTTCGATACTGAGAATCAGCAAACCGGTCACGTCAATTGGAGTCGGTAATCGGTCACGACAATCAGAATTGATCGATAATCAGAATCGGTAAATCGATCACGTCAATCAGAATCGGCAATCGGCTACGACAATCGGGATTGATCGATAATCAGAATTGGCAAATCGGTCACGTCAATTAGAATCGGCAATCGGCCACGACAATCGGGATCGATCGATAATCAAAATCGGCAAATCGATCACGTGAATCGGAATCGACAATCGGTCATGACAATCGGAATCGATCGATAATCAGAATCGGCAAATTGGTCACGCCAATCGAAGTTGGTAATCGGTCACGACAATCGGAATCAATCAATAATCGAAATTGATAAGAATGGGCCTAACAAGACCTAATGGAAGGTCACAATGTGGACATTCAACCATCATTGTTCATCAATATGGACATCTAACTAGCATTGCTCCCAAGGAGTGGCCCACATACATCACGGTAGAATCACATATTTCAACGGGCCTTGATTATACAACAGGTGGGCCCTGCACGTGGGCCTTAAATACATCACATTAGGCCCTTCCAAATGGGCCCCAAAGACATCACATCGGTCCATATCAAATGGGCCACAACAAATACACCATTCATCCATCTATAGAGATCATTTTAGAGCATTATTCAAACACCGAATCATATTCAAGGTTCATCTGGACCATACCACAATTAACAGTGGTGATAATGATTTCTACCGTTAAAAGCCCACAGGGCCCTCCATAGTGTTTATTTTCCATCCAATCTGTGCATATGGTTACAGAGACCTGACTTAAGTGGAAAGACAAATACCATGTTGTTCCAAAGCTTCTGTGCACCCAAGAGGGGTTTCAGGGGTAGCCGTTCAATGCCCTCATTATTTTTGTGGGGTCGTCCACTTGATAGACGGTTGGAAATAATATATATCACGGTATGGCTCACCGTCCAACCATCTCTATGGCAGGGATAAAACACATATGTATCATGTGGGGCCCAGCTGCACGGTGTATATACAACACATTCATCAAAGTGGAGTCCATAAAGATGGATGGTGTGGATTAAACCCACCCAACTGTTAGCCACTGCAGCAATACAGCAACTAAATAGAGGTAGACTAGCCAATCCACTCCCTTCATCCATGTAATGCCCTGAAAATCGGGGGTCGAGTGTAACTCAACTCCCAAGTTCCAACGCATCACTTATGTAACATATTTAATGATGTTTGAATGTTGTCTGTGTTAGAGCAATAAACATGAATGAGATTATACCAAAACAGTAATTCATACTCCAGATCAATTGTATAAAAGCAAGCGGAAGACTGAACTGTATATATATGTATGTAAAGAAACAAAAATAAACGTTTCATTCTCCAGAGTATGAATCCATCTGAGTCACCATATACATGTCTATTTATAATCAAAATGTCAAAAATAAACTAGGTACAATCCCTGTAAAACCCGTCGGTCCTGGCAACCTAGTCGAAGCCGCCAGAGAACTGCATATACGAGAACTCCTCCTGGTCCTCGTCATAATCAGGCTCCGCCTCTAGAGTCGTCGGCTCGCCTAAACCTGAGACAGAGTCTGGTTGGTGTGCGCAACACCGTCCCGTAACGTGGGAGTGAATAGCTAACTCAGTGGAATAATAAGGCATAAGTTATCATGTTATCAATACAGTCAAACAGTAATGATAAAGCAGTAAATCAAACACTCCTAGTTACTCTGATTAATGTAAGTATGAATGCAGGTATGATGGATGTCCTCACCGACATACTCCCTCATGCTACACCATCTCACGTTCGCGGCATGCTTACATCCCACAGTACTCCACATCTTCTAGGCACATGCGATGCATGATGAGCATGATTACCGAGTTTTTAATTAATCCATTTCAAACAGCAGGGTTGGGAAACTAAGGTACCTCCATTGTATCATTCCCAAATATGATCCATTCTAGGGTCGTCAGTCCTAGTTAATATCAGACGATGGTGTGTTTTCTAGGTCACTGCAGAGGTTGCCAGTGGTCATTACGCACAAAGGTTGCACCACTCCCCCATCACCCCTTAAACGATTCATCACTATACGTAAAACAGGCCTAGTTCATACTCTATATATCGCGGCGAACCCTAAGGCGCACTGCAACTTCAGAATATGCTCGCGGTCACTACAAAGGGCTGCCAGGGCTGTTACGCACAAAGGTTGCACCACTCCCCCATCACCTTATCAATGTAGGCCGACAACGCGAATATAGTGTCCCCTACCACCATAATCGGCTCACGAGTTAAGTTGCTCACTGGTCACTATGGGGAGGCACGTAGCCCCAGCGTAGGCCGACAGCTCGACCACGGTGTCCCATACCACCATGCTCGGCTCATGAGTCTTAGCGGATCGAGGTACCATGGTTAACGGAATTTTCACTGGTAAGTTTGGTACCCTAGGTTTAAACATTAGTGACCAAACATGGTGAACATACATAAGACACACGAGTTACTTAACGTGTTCGGCTGGCTCGAGCGCACAATAAGTTGGGCGATATGAAGCGCTGAAGCACCTCGTGTGGCCAACCACTATCGCCAACCGAAGTACGACACGGGTTCGCCAACACATCATGTGTAGCGAAACGAATCTCAACCACAATTCCAAGTCTGATACCGGATGCCTGGACTATGGACATAGTCCCAAGCTCAATCAATTCCTAACCATAACATGTGAAGTACAGTATGATAAACAAGGTAATTCAGGAACGCTAGCAATCATGTTATAAAGCATGTCATAAGCATGTTAATAAACAAGTTATAAAGTATGTTCAAAAGCATGTTGTAAAGCACTATACAAATAGGGATACAAATACATATATTTCATAGGTGAGTGGTTAGAGTAAATAACCACATGGAGGGTATCATATGTGGCTCTAAGGTAGTTGAGAATCCCATCTCAGCACCTACCTAAGGTTCTAACACTTAAGCACTTACATTCAGAAGCAATTTTTACAAACACTTGAAATGCACTTTTTCAACATACATGACGTATGTTAGAGGAAAGTGCACTAGGTCAATCCCTTTACCAAACTAGTATTTTATATGTATACATCATATTCATACAAAAATAATCATGACAATTTCATCAAGAAATTTTATACGTATAGGGTATTTTCTAGGATACCCAATTTCAACATACATAGTGTTTACAAGGGAACTTGTAATACGGCGATTCTTTTCGCCAAGCAATTAATTTATACGCACATAATATATTTATACAACAATTAATTATGACAAACACATCGCTAAAATATACATGTATACGGAACTTCTTACAATACCGTATTTCTACATACATGGTGTATATTAGTAAACATGTATTTAGGCGAACCCTTTCGCCAAATGAGTATTTTATCCATACATCATATATCCATACGACAATTAAACATGTCAAACACATTTCCATAAAAAATACGTATACGGTATTTTATACGAATACCTAGAGTATGTGAAATTTCAAATTCTACAATTCTAATCGAAACAGAAAACGGAAAGCACTTTGTACATGTGCAATTGCATGCAGATCATGAATCTACCATTATCTGACATTGAAAGCGTTGAAAACCGCAACCTATACACCTAAAGTCCTCACCTTGCCTCTTGGAATCTCAACGAATCAGCAAGGTTGGATGAGCTTCCGTATTCGAGAGTTTTCTAGCCTAAAGAGTGAAATCGATTAGCTATTTCACAACCTATAGCCTATACACCTCAAATCAGATCTAGGGTTAGGGTTTCTCACCTTAAAACGGAGTTGATATCGCCGGGAAAGCGCCTGGAAAGAGGCGGTGCAGCCCGTGGGGTGATTTGCAACAGTAGGAGGAAGATTCTCCCACTTCTCCTAAGCTTTCTCTCTCTTTTCCTCTCTCTCTCTAGGGTTTTATCCCAAATTCGTATGGCTGTGAGAAGGCTGTTCTAAGGCCCTTATATAGCCTAAAACCTCCCCGGAATAGACTCCGGTTCAAGAGGTACGACTATTATAAGCAATTCGGCGCTTTTCCAGCTCAAAAAAGTTTTTCTGGCGGCCCTCCTTGAGCCAAACGTCAGACTTAAGCTCACAACTCATGGATATACGTGGGATTATGTTTTCGACTTGATCGGATTCCCAGATCACACAGGGCGGACCACTTTCAGTTCAACGGTCAGTGGGCCACGATCAGAAATTCCAAGTACATGTAAATGTACCTGAAATTTTTCCTGATCCGAGGGTGTAATTTGGTCTGATTCTGACGGTCCGGTTGCTTAATACTGATCCGCAAACAAATGGTGCCAGATCACTATTCAAGATATTTATTTTGTAAAGGAAATGATGGTTTTCACACTCCCTCGCTCCGGACGCGATCGAATGGCCGTGGGACATTATCTGGACTTGATTTCCGAGTTGGTTGTCGAGCCCAGCGAGGCGGTCCTAGTTCCTTAACTTCGTGTTAATCGGACTTCTGATGTGCGGTTTAGACCTAATACGGAGTTTCAATTCGTTCCCGAGAGCAGTCGGGAAATGAGTTTAATCCTAGACTTTAGGGTAACCTAGCGTCAATGATTCTACAAGTTTTGGGTCTTGCAGATCGTATTTAAAGCGATTCTAACGGATTTCATGGCTAATATAGTTTAGCACTTAGTTAACTTTGTTAAATTTCTAAAGGATTTAATCCTAAGTGATTTTTGGTCGAGGTGATACTCGAGCCCTTGTATAGAAAATTTACGGGTCGTTACAATCCAGGTGGGCCACACGTCAAGGTGGGTCCCTACCCTCGAGAACAATAGACGGTGTGGATGACCATACACCATCAAGGCAGGCCCCACAGTACTGCACACGTCACTACAGCAGCTAAGCTTCTCGTCCAACAGATGGACGGTATGGATATAAAATACATGAATCATGTGTGGGCCCCACGTCCATGTGTGGACGGTATGGATGAAGAACTTACCTCACGTGTGGGGCTCCACAGATGGATGGAGTGTATAAAACAAGTTCATCACGGCTGGCCCCACCGTCCACGTGACGGTGGGGATGTAAACATTCATCACAGTGGACCCGCAGACACGCTGACGCTGCTGGAGGCGTACGCGTCTCTAGGTGGACAGCTTGGATTAAACCAGGCATCTAAGTGGCTTTTCATTCTCCTGCCCGTCCCAGCTAAGTGGAGGGACAGTGTGGTTGGAAGTCATCCATCAAGATGAGACCGCTGAACAAGGCACCGTCCAGATGAACGGTGCAGATGAGACACATACTACTGCGGTGGGTCCCACCGTCAATAGAAGGTGTAGATGAATCACATACGTCAGGTGGGTCCCACAGATGGGCAGTGGATAATACACGTACATCAAGTGGATCGCCACCGTCCAGAAACGCTGGACGGTGTGGATGATTCCATGCATCAAAGTGGGTCCCACGTGGGAGTGGCCCCAAATATGACTTTACTATTTTATATTATATTATATAATATATTATATATAGATATATAATATAATATAATATATTATAATATTACTATTAATAAATGTTCTTTAAGCTCCCAGTGTCCAGAGAGTCTGGACGCTGGGTCATCACGTCCAATAGGGTGGGTCCACGTGGTGTGGCCCACCCAGATATAATATTTAATATAATATAGTATATTATAATAATATACATTATATAATCAGCATATAATATAATATATTATATAATATTATATATTATATATAGATATACATTATATGTATATGTAATCCAGATCCACCATCCAGACTCCGGACGTGTGGACGGTGTGGATTCCAACCATCCATAAAAAGCGTCCCACCGTCCAATGGTGGAGACGGGGTGGATCACCACATAATTAGGGTGGGTCCACACGTGTGGCCCACATCGGCTACGTATCAAACTGATACTTGTGTTTTCCTTCAATCAGGCCTGTCCAAATGGACTGTCATGTGGGCCCACTCGGTGGATGGCATGGATGAAATACTTTCTTCATGGTGGGCCACACCCACACATACCAACATCCATAAGAGAGAGAGAAAGAGAGACGGATGGAGGAGGGGCCCTGCCACTATGGGCCCCTCAATACAATGCATACATCATGATGGGTCCCACTATATGTGGGCTCTCAAATCATCAAAATCTCCTAAATCAAATAATAAAATACACCCACCTTTGATCTTCTCCTCCTTCCGCTAAAGTATCGTAGAGCTCCAATGGACAACTTTAACGGTTGAGATTGGATCATGGATGGTGGAGATGGGAGTTAGGAAGGTGGGCCACACTAGCTCACTCATGGGAACCATGGACGTGGGTTGCTTGGAGAGGTGGAGTTTGAAAATGAGAGAGGGGTGAGAGAGAGAGGGAGTTGTAAGAGAGAGAGAGTTGTAAGAGAGAGAGAGAGAGAGAGATGTGTGAGTGATGGATGTGGTGAGTGATGGGTGTAAGACTTTTTGACTTTGGGGTAGTGGTGTAAGAATCTTTTTGACTTTTGGGGTTACTTGGGAATGGATGTGAGGTGATGGTGTACTTGGTTGAGGTGATTGATTGGTGGATTGATGGATGTGACAAGTTGTAGAGATTCTCTCGGAATTCGCACGGGTAGTGTTTTTCTCGAATAGAACGCGGGCCCACACCTCTTGGCCTAGGTATCGACTCGACACGTAATACGCGGCGCTAGAACGGCGGCGACGATGCAGTCGCAATGATACAAGTCTCGAGTCAAGCCGACTCTGAAATACGGGATACGACTTAGGGTTACTCACAAATGTTGGTTACAGATCGCGGGTCACCGGAATTCGATCGGGAGGATTGCAGAAGCCTAAGGAATGGTACGAGTTGGAATACAGGTCTTACAGAAAGGGTGCTGTGGATGAGGCTGGGCCTAGCCGCCCTACACATTTGAGAAGACCGCGAGGCGTCACCGCAAGCACGGGCGTTGACCGCGAGGTGCGTACTAAATGGGACCTCGATCCCTAGGCTCTCTCCCATGAACTCTACTGGCGGAGTTGTCCCATGGAAGATATGCGGGCCGTAGGGTCCTTTTTGAAGCTCAGGTGGACAGGTGACTCTTTGGAGAGTATTTATTGTTGGAGCGCCTGAATGAGGTCGGTTGGGGCCCTGTGTTCGAGGGAACATATCGTGCAAATGCGGGTATTGTCCATGCATTTTATGCCCACATCCAAGAGCCGACGCTGGATCCCTTGCAGTTCAAGATTCCTTCGGGACGAGGTCAGGAGGCCACAATTGACGCTGGCCTAATAGCTCGACTCATGGGCATACCGCTTGGCTAAGTCCACGCGAGCGAGACAAATTTAAAGAGTGCACGTGAAAGGGATCGCCGTACGCGTTTCCTTTGTGGTCGACTGGTTCAGTGACAACCGAATAATAGTCTCCTGGCGTCAAACATGTAGGATGAGTTCCGTCTACTCCATCACATTTTCACGTTTAACGTTTACCCCTAGTGGAGCAATCGCAATGAGTGTACGCGCTTGATGGTAGACTTCTATACCAAGCGGGGCTAGGTGAGAAGTTGTGCGTGCCTACGTATGTTCTGCGACAGATCGTTCTAACCGCACGCTCAACTAGAAGGACTGATTCACTCCCCTTTGGCCGGCTTATATGCAAGATTGCACGCGAGTTCGGTTACAGTCTTGGCGCAGAACTTCCAGTGCCGCAACACTTCATCAATGAAACCACTCTTAACCAGATGGAAATCGGGCCACGACAACGACAAGCCCGACTTGAGGAAAGTGAGGACGAGACAGAGAGTGAAGAGGAACAGAGTGAGGATGAAGACGGAGCTGAAATAGAAGAGGGAGAGAGCGAGGAAGAAGAAGAGGCCTAGGATATGGAAGAGAGCTCCCCTCCTGCGCCACCGGAGCAGGACACCGATCGGGCTACTAGGGATGCTCGTATAGCTCGACTTGAGTAGGATCATATTGCCCTACGACAGGGTCAGGCGGTCCTAAGGCAGGATATTATGGATCTTCGGGGCCTTGTGAAACACAAGTTCAAGAAAGTGACTCGCACGTTGAAGACTATCTTGTGCTGTCCGCAGGATAAGGGTGCCTCTCCTCCTTCGCCAGATTCGGATGTCTAGTCATCCATGTCATTGTCTTGCAACTTATGTTGTTACTGCTTTAGGTTATGTTTGTGTTCAGGTTGATGGGCCGAGTAGTGTAGTAGTTAGTTGAATGTTTTTGGTGTTTGAAGCTTGGGTTATATTAGCTCGCATGCATCTGCTGTCATGATTCATGTAACTATGTATTCCATGTATTATGACAAATTTTGGTAAATAAAATGCATGAAGTTGCTTTAATTTGTGTATGAATGTTGCGTATTAAGTTTGTGTGTATGCTGAATCTGATCCGGGTTGCACCCTATGTCATATAGGGCATGCCACGGAAGGTCACGCGGAGCACGGCACGCCTCGCACTTACTGAAACGATGGATCAGGGCACCTCCCCAGAGGGATGGTCATATGGACCCGGGATTGGGCCCTGTTTGTGAGACAATACCTGAGTCTCAACCATCTATTGGTCCTGCAGTTGGACCGCCACCGTACACACCATTGGTTCGTGAGTAGAATCGTGTGTCTTCTTCGACGCAGTATGTGCCTCAGCCTGCCCCACCTGCTGATAGGTTAGAGCAGTTGATGATGATGATGCAGCAATAGCACCAGCAGCTCTTGACTACGATTGCAGGAGCCCAGGGTGGAAGTGCTGCTCCACCGTCACCATCTGTACGTCCTGCTGAGACAGTAGGGACTTCTGATCAGGATGAGGGTATGCCTCCCCTTGCACCTACTACATACCCTACAGGGAATCTGGGTACGTGTGGTCTACTCGAGCGATTCCAGCGCCTGAGGCCTCCTACCTTTACGAGTTCTTACAGACCCGAGGAGGCAGAATATTGGCTCGACCGCATTACCAAGATGCTGAGGATGCTGCATTGTACCGAGCGGGAGTAGGTCGAGTTGGCCACCTTTCTGTTTGAAAAGGAGGCTAGCCTGTGGTGGGATAGTGTATTGCGGACTGTTGCGGTTGGATATATCTGGACCTGGGCAGATTTTGAGTTTTGCTTCCACGAGAAGTACTATCCCCAGACGTACCGACATGAGAAGGAGAATGAGTTTTTGCGCCTCAGGCAGGGAGGCATGACAGTGACAGAGTATGAGCATTGGTTCACGGAGTTGGGCCGTTATGTTCCTACGATCCTTGTCGACGCACAAATGCTAATGTAGCGCTTTTTTGAGGGCCTGCATCATGATATTCGCTCGAAGATGTGCTGTGCTAGCATACCATCCTACGTTGAGCTGGTACACATGTTTATGCGAGCAGAGTAGGACGGGGATCGGTTGGCACATACTTGTGGGCCTATGGTTCCTAGGCCTTGACCAGATATGCCGAGTAGGCCATTCCTCGGCAAGAGGCCTCGCACAGATTCTCCTCCCAGGATTTCAGCGCCACCAGCTCTGATGTGGCGACCGGGCGTGACTTTTACCTACTGTGGGAGGCCAGGCCACCCAGCAGAGAGCTATTTCGCGCGTATGAGAGATAGTGGGTTCTCACCGCCACAGAAGATCGACTGCACTCTTCCCTAGGCCATTTCAGCACCACCCCTGCGTACTATCCCTGCACATCCATCCTTCCAGCCCCCTGCACCTCGATTTAGGCCGCCTCAGCGACCTATGGTGTCGCAGCCTAATCGACCTCAGCAGGTATGAGTTCATGCGCTTATAGCAGAAGAGCCAGAGACAACACTTATGGCCTTCAAGGTCACTGCACTTGTTCAAGGTACTCCTATCTTTTTATTGGTAGACACTAGCTCCACTACCTCCATCATTTCATGTGCGGCAGTTAAGCGTCTAGCTTTACATACTACTCCCATGAAAGGAGTGAGACTCTCTACTGCTACTGGGACTTTTTCGGATGTCACACGGACATGTGAGGGTTGCTTAGTAGATTTGGGTAGCAGGACAGTATTCGTTGACCTCATTATCGCTCCTCTATAGCACTGCGACATTATCCTCGGTATGGACTGGCTCACCGAGATGAAGGCAAAGATTGATTGCGATAATCGGGTCGTGACAGCCAGCGGACTTGACGGCACAGTCTTTACTTTTCTAGTACAGGTTAGTTGGCCATGTCGTGTTGGATATTACGCCGCTATACTTGAGCATGTTGATGGGCCGACATTAAGAAACATGCCAGTAGTTCGGGAATTTTCAGATGTGTTCAGGACGATCCCTGGATTACCTCCTCGGCATGAGATCAATTTTACTATTGATCTTATACCCGGTGCGACCCCCATTTCATTACCTATATATCAGATGCCTCCATGTGAGATGGAGGAACTGAGGAAACAGATTGACGAACTCGTAGAGAAGGGCTTCATACTACCCAGTGTGTTTCCTTGGGGAGCACCTGTGTTGTTTGTCAAGAAGAAGGATGGGTCACTACGATTATGTATTGATTATCGTAGGTTGAATCAATTGACCGTGAAGAACAAGTATCCTTTGCCCAGGATAGACGATCTGTTTGATCAGTTGAAAGGGGCGCGCTACTTCTCGAAGATTGATCTACAGTCAGGGTATCATCAGTTGCGCGTCAGGAAAGAGGACGTGCAGAAGACGGCCTTCAGGACCAGTTTTGAGTATTACGAGTTCCTTGTGATATCATTCAGTCTTACGAACGTATTGGCCGTGATCATGGATTTGATGAATCGGGTATTTCAGCCATTTCTATACCGATTTGTCATCGTATTTATCGATGACATCCTGATATACTCTGCGAGTCGGGAAGAGCACGATGAACACCTATAAGCCGTCTTAGATACGCTGAAGAAGAACCAGTTGTTCTTATAGTACAAGAAGTGTAATTTCTGGAAAGAGGAAGTCAAGTTCCTGGGACATGTGGTGTCCAAGGAAGGGATAGCGGTGGACCTTGCTAAGGTAGCCGCGGTTCAGGATTGGAAGTAGCCTAGTTCGGTTACTGAGGTGAGGAGTTTTCTTAGTTTAGCAGGCTACTACCAACGATTCATTTGAGACTTCTCGAAGATAGCCAGACCATTGTCTTAGTTGACACGGAAGGATCTGAAGTTCGCCTGGAATGAAAAGGCGGAAGCAGCTTTTCAGGAGCTGAAGGATAGACTGACGTCCGCCCCTGTGCTAGTATTGTCAGAGCAAGGGGTCAAGTATACTATATACACCGATGCATCTCACGTTGGTTTGATTATGTCCTCATGCAGAAGGATAGTGTGATTGTATATGCCTCGAGACAGTTGAGGAAACACGAAGAGAATTACCCCACGCACGACCTCGAGTTAGCAGCGGTCATATTACATTAAAGCTCTGAAGACATTACCTCCATGGAGAGGAGTTTGAGCTTTTCTGTGACCACAAGAGCCTTCGCTATATATTCACTCAGCGGGACTTGAATATGAGGCAGCGACGATAGATGAAGACCTTGAAGGACTTCAAGTTTGAGATTTCCTACCATCCTGGCAAGGCTAACCTTATGGCAGACGCATTGAGCCTCAAGAAGGCGATAATATTTGTGGCTCTGCTGATGGTTGCAGAATGACACATGGTGGAGTTTGTGTGGGACTTTAAGCAAAAACTCACCATGGAAAAGCCATTCGTGAGTGTCGCGCACATTCGGATGTGGTCACTTATGGATGACAGGATTATCGAGGCCTACAAGGGCGATGCGCGACTGTCTGAGCTTCGAGAGTAAGCTAGCAATGATGAGGATTCTGAGTGAAGAGTTGGCACAGATGTGGGCCTACGATACCATGACCGCCTATGCGTCTGAGACATCTATGACTTGAGACCGGAGGTTCTCGAGGCTGCCCACAGATCAAAGCTGCGATGCATCCTGGTAGCACGAAGATGTATCAGGATATGAAGCGGTCGTATTGGTGGGACAATATGAAGTCTCATATAGCGGAGTATGTATCCTGTTGTCTCACGTGCCAGCAGGTCAAGGCTGAATACCGCCGACCTCCTAGACTACTTCAGTCCATGCCCATAGCTGAATGGAAGTGAGACTTCATCTCTATGGATTTCATATCGGGGCTACCGAAGACGAGGAAGGGGCATGATTCCATCTGGGTGATCATCGACCAGTTGACAAAGTCGGCTCATTTCCTTCCGATCAAAGTTTTGAACTCTGCAGACGAGTTGGCTAGATTGTACATTAAGGAGATAGTGCGTCTGCATGGAGTTCCCTTGGAGATTATGTCGGATAGAGACACGCGATTCACATTTATCTTTTGGACTTGTATCCAGGAAGCGATGGGTGTGAAGTTGAAGTTCAGTACCGCGTTCCACCCACAGACCGATAGGCAGACGGAGCAGGTGAATCAGATTTTGGAGGATATGCTGCGGGCTTGTGTTCTGGACTTCAAGGACAGTTGGGATGACTGTCTCCTGTATGAAGAGTTTGCCTACAATAACATGTAACATCACGGATTTTTGCCAACCTGGAATTAGACGTCCTTAGGCAATGGGTCGATCTTAACACCTTATTAACTTGTCAGAACTCAATCCCAAAGTCTAAAACCACTTTTGAACCCATTTCCTTCACAAATCCCACCCTTCACCACCTTGTTCTTTCAATTTTTCTAAGTACTTTCACCCTAGACACTATCTTAAATTAGCTAAGTATTTTAACTTGGATCACTTTATATACAAACTACAAAGGCCCAGGTACCACCTCAGACAGAAATCATACAGGACTAAATCCTTTAGAAATTAGGCAAGAATTAGCTAGTGTTAAATTAGAGTACTTGTGAAATTAGCACCAATCACTTTAAATACGATCTGCAAGACCCAAAACTTGTAGAATCATTGACGTTGCATTATCCTAAAATCTAGGATCAATCTCATTACCCAGTTGCTCTCAGGAGCACATTGAAATTCTGTATCAGATCTGGACCGCACGTCGGAAGTCCGATTAACACCAAGTTAAGGAATTAGGACCGCCTTGCTGGACTTGACAACCATCTCAGAAATTAAATTCAGATGTTGTCCCAGCACTATTCGCTTGAGCCTAGAGTGAGGAGTGTGAGAAATGTGAAATTAATTAAAAATAAAATACAAATTTCTGAAATCTGAGACTTGTCGCTTGCAGATCAATATTAAGCAATCAGACCATCAGAATCAGGCCAAATTACACCCTCGGATCAGGGATATTTCCCCAAACATATCTGTATACTTGAAATCTCTGATTGAGTTTCACTGACCGTTGAACTGAAACTGGTCCGCCATGCGTGATCTGAAAATTCGACTGAAACGAAAACTTAACTCCACCTAGATCCAGAGTCTGTGAGCTTAAGTCTGACCTTTGGCTCAAGAGGGGCTGCCAGAAGTCCTCCGTTGAGCTGAAACGGACACGCTTTGGTTATAACCTAAGTATACCTTGACCTGAAGTCTAATTTGGTGAGTTTTTAGGCTATATAAGGACCATTAAACCCTCTCTCATTCAGCCATACGAATTTGAGAAAACCTAAGAGAGAAAAGAGAGAGAAAGTGTGGGAGATTCTTCTTGCCGTCCTTCCCTACCGTATCCAAACTTAATCATCCCGATCTAAGCGCTTTCTCGGCGATGCCGGCTTCGTTTCTAGGTAAGAAACCCTAACCCTAATCTGTTTTGGGGTTTTAATAGTTGTATGTTATGAAATAACTAACCTAAAACATGCTATAGGTTGCCAAATTACCATATACGAAGACTTAATGAATCTATCGACTCCATTACGATTCTACGACAAAAGGTGCGGACTTTAGGCATATAGGTTATGGTTTCCAATGCTTTCAATGTCAGATAATGATAGATTCATGGTTTGCATGCAATTGCACATGTACAAAGTGCTGTCTGTTTTTCGTTTCAATTAAATACGAAGAACATGGAATTTTGTGTATTCTAAGTATTTGTAGAAAGTACCATATACGTATAAATTTTGGAAATATGTTTGCCATGATTATTTGTTGTATGAACATATTATATATGTGTATAACACTTACTTGGCGAGAGGGTTCGCCCTAATACACGTTTTTGTTAATATACGTTATGTATGTTAAAAGGGTGTATTCTAAGTGTTTGTGAAAATGACCGAATGTTAAAAGGGTGTATTCTATGCTAAAGAAGTACGTTCCTGATCCTTCCTATATCATCAAATGGGAGCAAGTACAGTTGAGCGAGGACGCTACGTATGTACTTCATCCGACACGTATCCTAGATAGGAAGGAGCAGGTGTTGCGTAGCACGGTCATCCTGCTTGTGAAGGTACTTTGGACACATCGAACAAAGGAAGAAGCTACTTGGGAAACTGAAGCGGAGGTCAGAAAGAATTACCCTCAGATTCTCAAGGAGTACGAAAAGGTATTAATTTCGAGGATGAAATTTTTCTTTAAGGGAGGTAGATTGTAACGTCTAGAAAAACCCCGTACAAAGACCCAAGTACCACCTCAGGCAGAAATCACTCAGGATCAAATCCTTTAAGAACTAGACAAAGTTAACTAAGTGCTAATCTAGATTAGCTGCGAAATCTGCTTGATCCACTTTAAATACGATCTGCAAGACCCAAAACTTATAGAATCATTGATGCTAGGTTACCCTAAAATCTAGGATCAATCTCATTACCCAGTTGCTCTCGGGATCACATTGAAACTTCGTATCGGATTTGGACCGCACGTTGAAAGTCCGATGACCACGAGATTAACCGTTTAGGACAGCCTTGTTGGGCTTGACAACCATCTCAGAAATCAAATCCAGATTGTGTCCCGGGGCTATTCGCTTGAGCTCGGAGTGAAGTGTGTGAGAAAATGTGGTTTTCTTTAGAAATTAAACCTAATTTAAGTAATCTGAGACCTGTCACTTGCGGGCCTGATATAAGCAATCAGATCGTCAGAATCTGGCCCAAATACACCCTCAGATCAGGAGAAATTTCACACACAGGTTAGTGTACTTGTGACCCTGATCGAGTTTCGGTGACCATTGAACTGAAACTGGTCCGCCACGTGTGATCTGAGAATCTGACTAGAATGAAACCTTAACCCGACCTAGATCCATAATCTGTGAGCTTAAGTCCGACCTTTGGCCCAAGGGGGGGTTCCGAATATACTCCGTTGAGCTGAAACAGATGCCCTTTGGACATAACTTAAGTATACCTTAGCCCTGGGGCCATTCTCATTAGTTTTAGACCTATATAAGGACCTTAAACCCTCTCTCATTCACTCCATACGAATTTGAGAAAACCCTAAGAGAGAGAAGATAGTAAAGAGAGAGAAAGTGAGAGAGAAGTTGAAATCATTCCTGGGAATCGATCCCTGTTATTCTCCGTGCCTATCCATCACTATTGTATCACTTTTCTGGTGATTCTGATTCTGTTTTCGGGTAAGAAATCCTAACCCTAATCAGTTCTAGAGAGTCGACTAGTGTCAGTGATGAAATAGCTAACCTATTTCATGCCATAAGTTGTCGTTCTACCATTGAAAAAGAATTAGTGCATAAACTGAGTCCGTTACTCATTCCTACGGCATAAGGTGTGGACTATAGACATATAAGTTATGGTTTTCAAAGCTTTCAATGTCAGATAATGATAGATTCATGATCTGGGTGTCATTTCACATGCAAAATGCGATGTTCGTTTTGCGATTCAGTTATGTATGCAAATTATGGCGTTTAGTGTATTCTGTATATTTGTAGAAAACACCGTATACGTATAAAATATGGAAGTGTGTTTGCTATGATTAATTACTGTGTGTATATGCTATATATATGTGTAATACTTACTCGGCGAAAGAATTCACTCTAATACATGTTTTGGCTATGTAACACTCTGGATTTTTGCCAACCTGGGATTAAACGTCCTTAGGCAATGGGTCGATCCTAACACCTCATTAACTTGTCAGAACTGAATCCCATAGTCTAAAATCGCTCCTTAACCCATTTCCTTCACAAATCCCACCCTTCACTACCTTGTTCTTCCAATTTTTCTAAGAACTTTCACCCTAGACACTATCTTAAACTAGTTAAGTATTATAACTTGGATCACCTTATATACAAACTACAAAGGCCTGAGTACCACCTCGACCAGAATTCACTTAGGACTAAATCCTTTAGAAATGAGACAAAGTAACTAAGTGCGAAACCAGATTAGCTACGAAATCTGTTTGAATCGCTTTAAATACGATCTGCAAGACCCAAAACTTGTAGAATCATTGACGCTAGGTTACCCTAAAATCTAGGATCAATCTCATTACCCGGCTGCTCTCGGGAGCATCTCAAAATTCCGTATCAGATCTGGACCGCACATCGGAAGTCTGATTAACACGAAGTTAAGGACTTAGGACCGCCTCGCTGGGCTTGACAACCATCTCAGAAATCAAATCCAGCCGATGTCCCACGGCTGTTCGCTTGAGTCCGGAGCGAGGGAGTGTGAAAATCACTCTTTCCTTTACAAAATAAATATCTGGAATAGTGATCTGGCACCATTCGCTTGAGGATCAGTATTAAGCAACCAGACCGTCAGAATCAGACCAGATTACACCCTCGGATCAGGAAAAATTTCAGAAACATTTACATGTACTTGGAATTTCGGATCATGGCCCACCGACCGTCAAACTGAAAATGGTCCGCCACGTGCGATCTGGGAATCCGATCGAGTCGAAAGCGTAATCCCACGTAGATCCATGTGTTGAGAGCTTAAGCCTGACGTTTGGCTCGAGGAGGGCCACCAGAAACCCTCTTTTGAGCTGGAAAAGTGCCGAAATACCTATAATAGTCGTACCCCTTGAACAGGAGTTTATTTCGGTGAGTTTTGAGACTATATAAGAACCTTAAACCCTCTCTCATGGCAGCCATACGAATTTGGGATTTGAGAGAGGGAAAAGAAGGAGAATGTGTGGGAGTTGTGGGAAGATCTCCCCGCCGCTCTACCCTGCTGCTATCGGTGCTTAACTACCTCATTCTTACAGCTTTCCCGGTGATTTCGGTGTCATTTCTAGGTAATAAACCCTAACCCTAACCTGTTTGGGGGATTTGATTGTTGTAGGTTATGAAATAGCTAACCTATTACCTTCTCTAGGTTGCCTAGTTGCCGTATACGGAAGCTAGACAAACCTATCGATTCTGTTGCGATTCTACGACAAAAGGTGCGGACTTTAGGTGTATAGGTTATGGTTTTCAATGCTTTCAATGTCAGATAATGATAGATTCATGATCTGCATGCAATTACACATGTACAAAGTGCTTTCCGTTTTCTATTTCGATTAAAATTGTAGAATTTGGAATTTCACATACTCTAGGTATTCGTATAAAATACCGTATACGTATTTTTTATGGAAATGTGTTTGACATGTTTATTTGTCGTATGGATATATGACGTATGGATAAAATACTTATTTGGCGAAAGGATTCGCCTAAATACATGTTTTACTAATATACACTATGTATGTAGAAATACTGTATTGTAAGGAGTGCCGTATACATGTATATTTTGGAAATATGTTTGCCATGATTATTTGTCGTATAATTATATAATATATGGATAAATTACTTATTTGGCGAAAGGAATCGCCGTAATACATGTTTGCTTGTATACACTATGTATGTTGAAAATGCGTATTTTAGAAAATACTGTATACGTATGAATATTGGGAGATGTATTTATCATGATTATTTGCTGTAGTACTATATTATACACGGATAAAATACTCACTTGGCTAAAGGATAGCCTTAATACATGTTTTGCTAACATACACCATGTATGTTGTAATAGTGTATTCTAAGTGTTTGTGAAAATGATTGAATGAGTATAGAATTCTCATTCGTGTTCACCATGACTAATTGTCATGGATTCGTGATTGTTGTAGTGGCGATACCCCTTTGACGAAAGGATTTGCCCTAAATTATGCCACGGCCAATATACACCATATATGCTAAAATGTGTGGCCCAAGTGTTTGTGAATGACTGAATGAATATGGAACTTGGATTCCTACTTGCCATGACTATCCGTCGTGGGTGTACACGTGTTATGATTGGTGCAACTCCCTAGTGAAAGGATTTGGCCTAATGCCTATGTGATCGACATATGTCATGTATGTTGATGTATGTTTGTTTAAGTGTTTCTTGAAATGTCTGAATGAGTAGTAGTTAGCAAATTGTAATGTATAAGGGTGTTGAGATATGATTCTCAACCTCTTCTAACTATGTGTATGATCTCCTTGGATAGTTGTGTGATTAGGAATTGAACATGTACAAATTCATGCTCGTGTTGTGCTTCATAACATGCTCAACTGCTTTATGATTTTAACTATGTAATGCATATGTTTAAATTTATATTTACATTGTATGATTCGTCATGGGTGATGGGGGAGTGGAGCAACGAATGCGTGCAACAGCCCTGGCAGCCCTAAACGGATACTACCAGACCTCGATTGTATGAGTTGAATCTTGATTCACTACTACTTTATCTATCTGCACTTGATTGTGTTTGGGGCTATGATTATAGTCCAGACAATCGGTACCAGAATTAAATTCGTGGTTGCGATTCATTTGCCACGTGAGATGTGTTCGACAAACCTGAGTCGTACTTCGGTTGGCGATAGTGGTTGGCCACGCGAAGTGCTTATGCACTTCATGTCGTTCAACTTGTTGTGCGCTCGAGTTAGCCGAGCTCGTCAAGTAACCCGATCTGTCTAATGTATGTTCACCATGTTTGGTCGCTACTGCCTGAACCTAGGGTACTAAACTTACCATTGAAATCCCTTTTAACTATGGTACCTCGATCCGCTAAGACTCATGAGCCGGATATGGTGGTATGGGACACCGTGGTCGAGCTGTCGGCACATGCCTCTCCGTAGTGACCAGTGAGCAACCAAACTCGTGAGCCGATTGTGGTGGTATGGGACACTGTATTCGAGCTGTCGATACTTACGGCGAGAGCCGAGTACGGTGAGACCTGTATTCGTGCTGACGGGCGACGAGTCCTCCGTAGTGTCTTCGAGTATACTCCAAGGTCTGTGATTGGCGACGAGTCTTTCACAGCAACTAGAGTATGAGTTGAGCCGAGTACGGTGAGACCTGTATTCGAGCTGACGGCTAGCGATTGAGCCGAGTACGGTGAGACCTGTATTCGAGCTGACGGCCAGCAATTGAGCCGCATACGGTGAGATCTGTATCCGTGCTGACGGGTGATGAGTCCTTTGTGATGCCTTCGCTACGCCTCTCAAACTATAATATCGTATGAGATTAACTAGGATTGACGACCTTAGAATGGATCATGTTTGGGAATGATACAAGGGAGGTACCTTAGTTTCCCAATACTGCTGTTTGAAATGAACTAATAATTACTCGGTAATCATGCTCATTATCACACTGCATGTGCCTGGTAGATGTGGAGCACTGAGGGATGGATGCATTCACGAACGTAAGATGATGTCGCATGAGGGTGGTTTGGCAAGGGCATACATCATGTCATTTCATACTTGCATTAAATAAGAGTAGTTAAAATTGTTTGATTGTACTGCTTTATCATTACTGCTTGACTGAATTGATAACATGTTAACCTATGCTTTATTGTTCCACTGAGTTGATCACTCACTCCCACGATACGGGACGGTGTTCCGAACACCCACCAGACTTTGTCTGATTGTAGATGGCGACGCTACTTCTGAGGCGGAGCCGGACTTCTATGACGACGAGAATGCTTCCTCGTATATGCTGTTTTCTGGCGGCTTCGTGAGAGCCGTGCTTTGATTGTCGGGGCTACAGGGATGTTGACTAGATCACACTACACAACTTGGTATAATTTAAAATCATACTTGTAATTATTTAACACAGTAACTTTATCACACTCTGGAGACCCACCACAGTTTATATATTTTATCTATCTATCACAGTCTTCCGCTTGCAAATTTAACTGTCTCTGGAGTATGATATGTTGTTTTGGCTTAATCTCACTCATGTTCATTGCACTAATACCGATCAGATTCAATCATCATTCATTTTGTTGCATAAGTGATGCGTTGGAACTCGGGAGTTGAGTTTATGCTCGACCCCTGATTTTCAGGGCGTTACAGGCTAATATACGTTATGTATGTTAAATAAGTGTAGTCTAAGTGCTTGTGAAAATGCTTGTATGAGTAAGTATTTAGATGATAGTGCTCAGAGTAGGTGTTGAGATAGGATTCTCAACTACCTTAGAGATGTATATGATTTCCTCCATGTAAGTTGTTTAGTTTAATCGCTTACTTATGAATTGTATGTGTTTGTATTTTCTGTTTATGTTATGCTTTTTAACATGCTTGTTAACATGTTTGAATTACTTTGTTAACTCTGCTTTGACTACTATACATGCATTCTGGTTAAGGATTGAATGTGATTGGGGCTATGTTATAGTCTAGGCAATCGATAATAGGCTTTGAAGTCGTGGCTGAGATTCATTCACCACGTAGGACGTGTTTGACAAACCCGAGTCATGTGTTGGTCATCGGTTGTGGTTAGGGCACACGAGGTGCTTATGTACTTCATGTCGATCGATACAATGTGCGCTCGTGCTAGTCAAGCTCGTCAAGTAACCCGATGTGCCGATGTATGTTCATCATGTATGGACGCTACTACTTGAACCTAAGGTACCAAACTCACCAGTGAAATCCCGTTTAACCTTGGTACCTCGATCCGCTAAGACTCATGAGCCGGACGTGGTGGTATGGGACACCGTGGTTGAGCTGTCGGCCAACGCTGGGGCGACAAGCCTCCCCATAGTGACCAGTGAGCAACCTAGACTCGTGAGCCAAATACGGTGGTATGAGACATTGTATTCGAGTTGTTGGCCTACACTGACTGGTGACGAGTCCTTTGTAGTGACCTTGAGCATGCTCTGAGTCTACGTGGAAGCGATAACCTTTCCGTAGCATCTAGAGGATAAACTAGGCCTGCACTGATTTGGTGATGAGCCCTTTACAGGGACCTAGAACCGCAACATCGTATGAGATTTAGTAGGTCTGATGACCCTATAATGGATTATTGTTTGGAAAATGAAATAAGGGAGGTACCTTAGTTTCCCAATCCTGCTGTATGAAAAGGACTAATAAGAACTTGGTAATCATATGCATGCACTGCATTACGCATGCGTTCAGGCATAGAGGTAGTGTTGTAATGCGCGAACGTGAGATGAAGTCGTTGAGGGAGCGTAGGCGAGGGTATGCATCATACATTCATACCATTCTTGCATTAACAAGTGTACTTAGGGATGTGTGATTTACTGCTTGACTGAATTGATAACATGCTAACCTATGCTTTATTGTTCCACTGAGTTGATCACTCACTCCCACGATACGGGATGGTGTTTTAAACACCAACCAAACTCTGTCTTGATTTCAGATTATGGCGTGACCCTTGAGGCGGAGCCTGATTATTACGACGATCAGGACGAGTACTCTTACATGCAGTTCTCCGATGGTTTCACTTAGGCTATCCGGATTGACGGGGCTACAGGGTTGTAACATCCCAGATTTTTGCCAACCTGGGATTAGACGTCCTTAGGCAAAGGGTCGCTCCTAACACCTTATTAACTTGTCAGAACTCAATCCCAAAGTCTAAAATCGCTTGTGAACCCATTTCTTTCACAAATCCCACCCTTCACCACCTTGTTCTTTCAGTTCTTCTAAGTACTTGTACCCTAGACGCTATCTTAAACTAGCTAAGTAGTATAACTTGGATCACTTATATACAAACTACAAAGGCCCAAGTATCACCTCAGACAGAAATTACTCAGGACTAAATCCTTTAGAAATTATGCGAGAATTAGCTAGTGTTAAACTCGAGTACCTGTGAAATTAGCACCAATCACTTTAAATACGATCTGCAAGACTCAAAACTTGTAAAATCATTGACGTTAGGTTACCCTAAAATCTAGGATTAATCTCATTACCCGGCTACTCTCAGGAGCATCTCGAAACTCCGTATTAGATCTGGACTGTACATCGGGAGTCCGAATAATACGAAGTTAAGGAATTAGGACCGCCTTGCTGGGCTTAACAACCATCTCGGAAATCAAATCCAGATAGTGTCCCAGCGCTATTCGCTTGAGTTTGGAGTGGGGAGTGTGAGAAATGTGAAATTAATTCAAAATAAAATATCTCAAATAGTAATCTGACACCTCTCGCTTGTGGATTAGTTTTAAGTAACCAGACCGTTAGAATCAGACCAAATTACACCCTCGGATCAGGAGAAATTTCATACACAAATCCATGTATTCGGAATCTCCGATCGAGATCCGCTGACCGTTAAACTGATACTGGTCCGCCTTTTGCGATCTGGAATCCCGACTGAAACGAAAACTTAACTAAATGTAGATCCAGTATTAGTGAGCTTAAGTCTGACCTTTGGCTCAAGGAGGCCCACCAGAAGTCCTCCGTTAAGCTGAAACAGGTCCGCTTTGGTTATAACCTAAGTATACTTTGACCTGGAGTCTATTTCAGTGAGTTTTTAGGCTATATAAGGACCTTAAACTCTCTCTCATTGCAGCCATACGAATTTGAGAGAAACCCTAGAGAGAGAAGAGAGAAAAGAGAGAGAAAGTGTGGGAGATGTGGGAGAATCTCCCTGTCATGCTTCTCTGCCGCTCCATGAGCTCCACCACTCCGTTCTAATCGCTTTTCCGGTGATTCCAACTCCGTTTCTAGGTAAGAAACCCTAACCCTAATCTGTTTTGGGGTTGTATAGGTTGTAGGTTATGAAATAGCTAACCTATTTCATTCTATAGGTTACCAAACTGCCGTATACAGAAACTTGACAATTCTATCGACTTTGTTTCGATTCTACGATAAAAGGTGCGGACTTTAGGTGTATAGGTTATGGTTTTCAACGCTTTCAATGTCAGATAATGATAGATTCATGACATGTACAAAGTGCTGTCTGTTTTCCGTTTCGATTAAAGATGAAGAATATGGAATTTTACATACTCTAGGTATTTGTAGAAAGTACCGTATACGTTTAAATTTTGGAAATGTGTTTGCCATGATTATTTGTTGTATTAATATAATATATATGGATAAAATACTTAGTTAGCGAAAGGACTCGCCATAATACATGATTTGCTAATATACATTATGTATGTAGAAATAATGTATTCTAGAAAGTACCGTATACGTATAAATTTTAGAGATGTGTTTGCCATGATTATTCGCTGTATGAATATATTATATATGCGTAAAATACTTGCTTGGTGAAAGGACTACATGTTTTGCTATTATACACTATGTATGTTGTAATAGTGTACTCTAAGTGTTTGTGAAAATGCTTGTGAGAGTAAGTGTGTGGATGATGGTGCCTTAGGTAGGTGTTGAGATGGGATTCTCAACTACCTTAGAAACATGTATGATTTCCCCCATGTGGGTTGTTCACTTTAACCACTTATTTATGAAATATATGTGTTTGTATTCCTGTTTATATAGTGCTTCATAACATGCTTTATAACATGCTTTATAATATGCTTTATGATATGCTTGTTAACATGCACAACTGATTGTATAATTTTATTTCTGTAAGGCATATGTTTAAATTCATGTTTATGTTGTATGATCTGTCATGGGTGGTGGGGAAGTGGTGTAACGAATGCATGTAACAGCCCTGGTAGCCTTAAACGGATAATACCAAACTTTGATTGTATGATTTGAATCTTGATCCACTACTGCCTTATCTATCTGCAATTGATTGTGTTTGGGGCTATGATTATAGTCCAGATAATCGGTACCAAAATTGAATTCGTGGCTATGATTCATTTGCCACGTGAGATGTGTTCGACGAACTCGAGTCGTACTTCAGTTGGCGATAGTGGTTGGCCACCCGAAGTGCTTATGCACTTCATGTCGTTCAACTTGTTGTGCGCTCGAGCTAGCCGAGCTCGTCAAGTAACCCGATCTGTCTAATGTATGTTCACCATGTTTGGACGTTACTGCTTGAACCTAAGGTACCAAACTTACCAGTGAAATCCCTTTTAACCATGATACCTCGATCCGCTAAGACTCATGAGCTAGGTATGGTGGTATGGGATACCGTGGTCGAGTTGTCGGCCTATGCTGGGGCCACGTGCCTTCCCGTAGCGACCAATGAGCAACCAGACTCATGAGCCAATTATGGTGGTATGGGACACTATATTCGAGGTGTCGGCCCACACTGGCGTAGCCTAGCTGTGGTCCCTAGTCGGGTTGCATCCGGGTCCGATTGTCAATAAGTGGACTGGTCGGGTTTCGAAAATAGGCTGCCAGTTGGTAAGACGTTAGTGGAGTGACCTCGAGCATATTCTGAATTTGCGATGAGGCGATGAGTTTTGCCGCAGTGTATAGAGTATGAACTAGGCCTGTATCTGTATAGTGATGAACCATTAAAAGGGTGATGGAGGAGTGGTGTAACCTTTGTGCGTAACAGCCCTGGCAGCCCTTGCAGCAACCTAGAAAATACATCCTCGTTTGTGATTAACTAGGACTGACGACCCTAGAATGGATCATGTTTGGGAATGATAAAAGGGAGGTACCTTAGTTTCCCAATGCTGCTGTTTGAAATGGACTAATAACAACTCGATAATCATACTCATTATACATTGCATGTGCCTGGAAGATGTGGAGCACCGAGGGATGAAAGTATACCGCGAACGTAAGATGGTGTCGCACGAGGGTGTGTGTGGTGAGGGCATACATCATGACTGCATTCATACTTGCATTAATTAGAGTAGTTAGGAGTGTTTGATTTTACTACTTTATCATTACTGCTTGACTGAATTGATAACATGTTAACCTATGCTTTATTATTCCACTGAGTTGATCACTCACTCCCACATTACGGGATGGTGTTGTACACACCAACCAGACTTTATCTGATTGCAGATGGCGATGCTATGAGGCGGAGCCGGACCTTTGCATTGACTATGAAGCATGCTTGTATTGGGTGTTTTCTGGCGACTTCATGTAAGCCGTGTCTTGAATGACGGGATTACAGGGATGTTGTCTATGACACTACACATTTGGTTTAATTTAAAATTGTACTTGTAATGAATTAACCTGGTAACATTATCACACTCTGGAGACTCACCACAGTTTATATATTTTATCTATCTATCACAGTCTTCTGCTTGCCATTTAACTGTCTCTGGAGTATGATATACTGTTTTGGCTTAATCTCACTCATGTTCAATGCACTAATACCGACAA
Source organism: Magnolia changhungtana (assembly GCA_030180095.1). Classification (NCBI taxonomy): domain Eukaryota; kingdom Viridiplantae; phylum Streptophyta; class Magnoliopsida; order Magnoliales; family Magnoliaceae; genus Magnolia; species Magnolia changhungtana. Next base: position 1,519,612 of record JASAUF010000557.1, on the reverse strand, counting down.
CATTCAATCATCATTCATTTTGTTGCATAAGTGATGCGTTGGAACTCGGGAGTTGAGTTTATACTCGACCCCCGATTTTCAGGGCGTTACATGGGTTTATTACAGTTGAACTATTTTTAAGACTTCTGACTTTTGTAATATTACATGTAATATTTCATGTACACGGTGACTCAGTGTTATATTTATACTCTGGAGACCGATTGTGATCTTTTGTTTTGTATACGATTAGTTATATCTTTTAGTCTTCCGCTTGCATTTTATAACTTGATCTGGAGTATGAATTACTGTTTTGGTATAATCCCACTCATGATTAATACACTAACACAGACAACATTGAATCATAAGCATATATGTTGCATAAGTGATGTTTTGGAACTCGGGAGTTGAGTTGCTACTCGACCCCTAATTTTCAGGGCGTTACAGCTATTTACTAGATTTTTTTTGAACAAGAAATTAGACCCCTCATGGTTTCTGATTAGTGAGACTGAGGCAGGAGATGATACAGCAAATGGCAAATGTCTAGTACATCGAGAACATGACAGAGGAACAGTTGGATTCCATGGCAGGGAGTGAGACCCTACAGTATCAAGCTACTTCATTTGGGATAACTAGAAATAATAAGGTGCGTACATGCATTTGTCTACCATTATGCCTAACTTCCATCTTTTATATACTTCATTTTATGTACCCAGTGTCTTTCAAAAATAAAAAAATAAAAATTACATACCTAGTGTAAAATTTGTCTACCATTATGCCTAACTTCCATCTTTTATATACTTTCCTGAACCACTCAAGTTTAATATCGACTTGTTATTTGAACCGATATCCTAACATGATGTAGCACAATAAATATATGAATTTGATGCTATATAGTCATCATGGTAAGCCCCACATAACTTTTATTGAATGGGCCTATTGTGCAAGCTACACATGAACACAAAGAAGTGGGCACAAGCTACCTGTTTTCAGATACAGATATTCAGAAGTATGTTTTCCTTTGGTGGTGGGCTAAACTTTTACAACCGATGGCCTGATTACATTTATTTACATGGATTGACTTTTAATACTTAGAAAAATGACGGGAAATTTTGTGATATGGCATAACGAATCCAGGTGTTTTTGGGTGTATTTTAACGCATCAAGATTGCCTTCTTCTTCTTATCTATTCTGTTTTTAAGCCCAACTTTGATTAAATGCTGTCTTTTTATGAAGCAATTGTTATTAAAAGAGAAAGAAACAGACTGGCAAGGAAAAATAAATAGGACAACATGCAACAGTTCACCCCTAACAACAGGGATAGTGATTAGTTGATTGCTAATTTGGTAAATACATTTTTTTAGTGTGTAAGTTGATTTTGTTTATCGCATCACCTTTTTCTGCAAAATTATTATATATCATATATGAAAAAAATTGCACTTGGAATGTCCAGGACGTGGATTAATTCTAAAAGCCCATGCTCGGAAGAAGCCTCTTGCTGCTGATGTGTATTTGGATGCCATTGGATGGAGCAAGGCATGTGAAAATCTAAGTGGGGCTGATCTTGTCGCTTTGGTATGACTTTAAAATTTCTGTAAGGCTTTCTATGATATCCAAAGCTTCTATATCTCTCTCTCTCTTGTTTCTCTTTTTAAAGCATATATCCAATCCAAATATTTGGAATTTGGATGATATATTTGATTTTGATTTCCTCTTTTTCTATTGTGTAGACTTACCTTCTCAAATAGGTTGGTTCATTCAGGGCTTTGGAGAAATTGGTATCTAGTTTTGGATGTGTGTTGATACGCACACATCCAAAACTAGATATACCCATTTCTCCATAGCCCTGAACGAACCAACCTATTTGACAACGTAAGTCTAAACAACAGAAAAGGAAGAAATCAAAATCAAATATATCATCCAAATTCAAGTAATTTTCATTTAAAAAAAAAATTAATGAGAATCGCACTCTAACCGTCGGCAACGCCTGTCAATGAGCAACGCTGACGCACCCTTTACTGACAGACCTTACGATGGCTAAAATCCGTCGGGGAAGGTCATTGCTGACGGGTTTTAGCTGTCGGCGTTGCCCTGTTTTTTTTTTTGTAGTGAAAATATTCTGGAAATGCTTGAGGAATCGAACTAGACTCGATGTCATCGGAATTTAAACTTAGATAACATCAAAACAAGTTCGATGATATCGAAAAAGGACAAGAATATGTCCAGCGAGCTTTCAAGGAAAATCTTCTAAAAAGTTTGAGGAATCGAACTGGATTCGATGACATCAAGATTCAAACCTCGATGACATCGAATCAGGTTCGATGTAATTGAAGAAGGACAAAAAATTATCTAGCAAGCTCTAGTGAAAAATCACGCATAAATTCGAGGAATCGAACTAGATTCGATGACATCGTAATTCAAATTTCGATGACATCGAATCAAGTTCGATGTCATCTATTATAAGTCAAAAAGTGTCTAACAAACTTTATCAGTAAAGTTCGTGACATCAAACTGACACTCGATGTCATCGAAGTCTACACTTGATGATATCGAACGCAGTCAGATTCTGACTGTAACACCATGAACTTTTCGATGCTCAGGCATCGAAAGTCCTCGAGCGTTACCATAAGATTCAACGTGACATATACATGTGTACGATACCAATCTAACTATTCTAACATTACACCCTTACCCTGACACTAACTTAACCTTTGGGGATGATCTTCATTCATAAATCAAGCCATCTGACAGTTGAATTTCAAGACAAGCCCATCCACCACGTGATTTGACATAAGTACTTTCCCTTAGATGATGTGACGAATAACTCCATATCTATAATGATTTAGATATACATTCTTTTGTAAGAATTGCTTAAAAATGTGTCTATAACCATGTGGAGCCATTAGATTTCCCAAAACTCATAGATTGGTAGTAATTACGAAATTGCCACTAACCTAGACCCCTGAACACTAGATCACATGGTTCTGATGATCCGCTTCATGTGAAATTTTATATCATGCCTAATTATCACAAATTAACCATACAGCTTAAATTTCAGCCCTTAGATCATAGTAAACTACCTACTTGACATGTACATCCGTCCGTACACTTATCAGATCAAGATTCTGATCCGTTTATCTTGTTCATCACCTATGAATATGCTCAACCCACCATCAAAACTATGATCTGACAAACCTACACATGTGAATAAGACACTCTAATCTGACGATACACAAGCACGAAATTGACCGTATATACACCTACATACATAGTAAGAGTGCTAACCATCAAGTTTCCTTATTTTTAGCTAGTCATCTGACCCTCCATCATATTTGGATCCACCAAACGGGCCATAAGAACATTACGATAAACCAATCTTCATGAAGATCTTAGGTTCTAAGTTTAAACCACCCGGTAACATATCAATAAAAAATGTACAAATGTTATTTGGAATTACGGATTGTGTTAGCCACTAAAAGAGCATCTTTGTCGTCCTTGATGGATTAGGGCCTAAATTTAACCTGCTGAGAGGGTGTGAAAAATAATGATCACCTGTCAAATTTCACCTCGTTTGGACGATAAAGTTGAGAGTTACGGATGACAGAAGTTTAGATAAAATAAAGGGTAAATTTGTAAATAAGATATACTATTTGCATGACACTCTATGGAAGAAAATTTCAATTGAGTTTTTAACAGTGAATGTTTTCAAGTATTAGGTTGGAGTCTGTGACCCACCTGATTTACGGAATTACTTCATTTTCAATCTCGTGTCCTAAAATAGCGCAGTGAACCGGACAGACGGAGTGGATCCCTGAAAGAAACATTCATGTGGCCCCACCTAATCCTACAGCCAATCACATGACTTTGTTGCGCTAGTTCAGTGACGTTTAACCATTAGGAAGCATCCACTTATCACACGCGTGTGGCACACCAAAGACTTGGACTTATTTTGGCCTAAGGCCTAACATGGCCTTACAAAACTATTGAACAAAGTGGATTTCTCAAAAAATAGTCACTGTGGACCCCACACCTAAGGTGCGTATGCACCAAGAGCGTGCCCACCCATAGCACATGGGTTCAACCTACCCGGTCAAACGAGCAGTGACCGTAAAAGAGGAAATTCCTCTCTTCGCGTCTTCCTTCCACCAGCAACAGACAGCCATCCACTATTTTGATAAGTGGACCACCATCCATGATCCACTTCGATGATCCAAACCGTCCATCTTGACAAGCTCTCAAAACTGACCAAAACCCAACTCTTCACACCAGTCTCTATGCAACCGTGTACACATGAGATCTAGTGCAAGCTGAGTTGTACGCACGTCTCATTTCCAAAAATGGAAATCTTCCACAGTTGCTAGGCTGGCTGTAACGCCCTGAAAATCAGGGGTCGAGCATAAACTCAACTCCCGAGTTTCAACACATCACTTATGCAACAGAATGAATGATGATTAAATGTTGTATGTATTAGTGTAGAGAACATGAGTGAGATTAATCCAAAACAGCATATCATACTCCAGAGACAGTTAAATCGTAAGCGGAAGACTATATAGATAGAAAATTATATAAACTATAGTAGGTCTCTAGAGTGTGATAAGGTTACCAGGTTAATGAATTACAAGTACAATTTAAAAAATATACCAAAGGTGTAGTGTCATCTAGACATCTCCGTAACCCCGTCGGTCAAGACACGGCTCACATGAAGCCGCTAGAAAATGGCATACACGAGAAAGCATCCTCGTCGTCATAAAAGTTTGGCTCTGCCTCAGAAGTGTCATCGCCATCTGCAATCAGACAATGTCTGGTGGGTGTTAGAAACACCGTCCCGTAACGTGGGAGTGAGTAGCTAACTCAGTGGAACAATAAAGCATAAGTTAACATGTTATCAATTCAGTCAAGTAGTAATGATAAAGCAGTACAATCAAATACTCCTAACTACTCTTATTAATGCAAGTATGAATGCAGTCATGATTGATGCCCTCATCGACATACTCCCTCGTGCGACACCATCTTACGTTCGCAGCATACTTGCATTCCTCAGTGCTCCACATCTTCCAGGCACATGCAATGCTATGATGAGCATGATTACTGAGTTGTTATTAGTCCATTTCAAACAGCAGGATTGGGAAACTAAGGTACCTCCCTTGTATCATTCCCAAACATGATCCATTCTAGGGTCATCAGTCTTAATTAATCTCATACGATAATGTGTTTCTAGGTCGCTGTAGAGGTTGCCAGGGCTTTTACATGGAATCATTGCACCACTCCCCTATCACCTCTTTAACGATTCATCATTATACAGATACAAGCCTAGTTCATACTCTATACACTGCGGCAAAACTCTTCGCCTCACCGCAAATTCAGAGTATGCTCGAAGTCACTACAAAGGGCTGCCAGGGCTGTTACACGGAATTGTTACACCACTCCCTCATCACCTTATCAATGTAGGCCGACAGCACGAATATAGTGTCCCATACCACCATAATCGGCTCACGAGTCTGGTTGCTCATTGGTCACTACGGGGAGGCACATGGCCTCAGCATAGGCCGACAGCTCAACCACGGTGTCCCATACCACCATGCCCGGCTCATGAGTCTTAGCGGATCGAGGTACCATGGTTAACGGGATTCCACTGGTAAGTTTGGTACCCTAGGTTCAAGCAATAATGACCAAACATGGTGAACATACATTAGACAAATCGGGTTACTTAACGAGCCTGACTAGCTCGAGCACACGATCAACTGAATTACATGAAGTGCATAAGCACTTCGTGTGGCCTAACCACTGTCACCAACTGAAGTACAACTCGGGTTCGTCAAACACATCCTACGTGGAGAAATGAATCTTAACCACGATCTCAAGTCTGGTACCGATTGTCTAGACTATAAACATAGTCCCAATCGTAATTAATCCATATTCAAAGCATGTGGAGTAAAGCATAATAAACAAAGTAATTTAAACATGCTAACAAACATGTCATAAGCATGTATAAAGCATGTTATAAAGCATATTATAAAGCACCATATAAACAAGAATACAAACACATATATTTCACAAGTAAGCAGTTTAAGTAAATAACCTCATGTAGAAAAATCATACATGTCTCTAAGGTAGTTGAGAATCCCATCTCAACACCTACCTAAGGCATCATCATCCAAACATTTACTCTCACAAGCATTTTCACAAACACTTAGCATACACTATTTCAACATACATAGTGTATGTTAGCAAACATGTATTAGGGAGAGTCCTTTTACCAAGCAAGTATTTTATGCACATATAATATATTCATACAGCAAATAATCATGGCAAACACATTTCCAATATATATATATACGGTACTTTCTACAATACACTATTTCTACATACATAGTGTATATTAGCAAAATATGTATTAGGGCGAATCCTTTCGCCAAATAAGTATTTTATCCATATATCATATATTCATACAGCAAATAATCATGTCAAACACATTTCCAAAATATATACGTATACGGTATTTTCTACGAATACCTAGAATATGTAAAATTCCATATTCTACGTCTTTAATCGAAACAGAAAACAGAAAGCACTTTGTAAATATGCAATTGCATGCAGATCATGAATCTATTATTATCTGACATTGAAAGCGTTGAAAACCGTAACCTATACACCTAAAGTCCTCACCTTTTGTCATAGAATCGTAACGGAGTCGATGAATTTGCTAAGCTTTCATATACGTTAGTTTGGCAACCTATAGAACGAAATAGGTTAGCTATTTCATAACCTACAACCTACACAACCCCAAAACAAATTAGGGTTATGGTTTCTTACCTAGAAACGGAGCTGGAATCGCCGGAAAAGCGATTGGAATGGAGTGGTGGAGCATGGATAGCAGCAGGGAAGAATGGTAGGAAGATTCTCCCACATCTCTCTCACTTTCTCTCTCTTTTCTCTCTTCTCTCTCTAGGGTTTCTCTCAAATTCGTATGGCTATGAGAGAGAGAGTTCTAAGGTCCTTATATAGTCTAAAAAGTCACCAAAATAGACTTTAGGACAAGGTATACTTAGGTTATAACCAAAGTGAGCATTTTTCAGCTCAACGGAGGACTTCTAGCGTGCCTCCTTAAGCCAAAGGTCGGACTTAAGCTCACCAACCTTGGATCCAAGTGGAGTTAAGTTTTCGTTCCAGTCGGCTTCTTAGATCACGCGTGGCGGACTAGTTTCAGTTCAACGGTCAGTGGATCTCGATCGGAGATTCCGAGTACATGGATATGTATATGAAATTTTTCCTGATCCGAGGGTGTATTTGGGTCAGATTCTGACGGTCTGGTTGCCTAATACTGATCCGCAAGCAATAAGTCTCAGATTATTATTTGAGATATTAATTTTAGAAATATTTTCACATTTCTCACACCTCCGCTCTGAGCTCAAGTGAATAGCGCTGGGACACTATCTGGATTTGATTTTCGAGATGGTTGTCAAGCCCAGCGAGGCGGTCCTAATTCCTTAACTTAGTATTGTTTGAACTTCCGACGTGCGGTCTAGATATGATACGGAGTTTCGGGATGCTCCCGAGAGCAGCCGGGTAATGAGTTTGATCCTAGATTTTAGGGTAACTTAGCGTCAATGAATCTATAAGTTTTGAGTCTTGCAGATCATATTTAAAGTGGATCAAACGGATTTCGTTGCTAATCTAGTTTAACACTTAGTTACTTTATCTCATTTCTAAAGGATTTAGTCCTATAAGATTTCTGTCTGAGGTGGTACTTAGTCCTTTATAGTTTGTATATAGAGTGATCTAAGTTATACTACTTAGCTAGTTTAAGATAGTGTCTAGGGTGAAAGTACTTAGGAAAAATTGAAAGATCAAGGTGGTGAAGGGTGTGATTTGTGAAGGAAATGGGTTCAAAAGCGGTTTTAGACTTTGAGATTGAGTTCTGACAGGTTAATAAGGTGTCAGGAGCGACCCTTTGCCTAAGGACGTCTAATTCCAGATTGGCAAAAATCTGGGATGTTACACTAGCTACGCACATACAGATCTCCTTCAATCTTAGCCCTCCACCTCAGTGAATCCCTACCTTACAATCCAGGTAGACTTTAGGGTTTCTTTGCAATGAAAGAGCCGCCGCATGCCAACCTCGAACCCATTAAGTAAAAATGAATGGCCATCTATTTGGAGGTCCCACAAGGTTCATTGATCCAATCCATGCCCTCCATGTGCACTGGACATCAGCTTACCCATCATATTCGAATCTGCCATGAGAGAGCTCGTCATCTTCTCCGTTCAACAGAAAAATCCATCCTTTAGGATGGGCCATATTTTCTTGATCACGGATGTCTGTGAGGTGGGCCAATGTCCTAGAAGTTTATCTATGCAGTCCGATCATAGCCATACTGTTAGAATACCGTAGGATCATCTCCGATCTTATTGGCTTATACGATTGAACCTGTAACCAATCCCACCAATTAGTTAGAATAGAAGCCTCTAGCAACGGTTTAATAAAGCCTATTTAAGGCTGCTGTTTAGGGCATTCTTTCAAAAAGAGGGAAAGCTAGAAAGAGAATCAGGGCAGAGAGAAGAGGCGCCGTTTTGGTGATGCATCAAGTCGAGTTGACTCAGATCACTACTACGAGTTGGGGCTGAGTCTCGAGCTTCATATGGTTCTTTCAACAGAAGAGGAAAAAAAGGGAGAAATCGAGGAAGAAAAGTAGAAGAGATGGAGGAAGAAGAGGAAGAAAAGAAAGAGAAGAAAGGCGGGTCGTCCACTAGCCGCACCACCACTGCCGAGTCTCAGTGAGTTAACTCAGTGATCGATTTCGTCTAGAAATCCATCTGGACATTTCATCAAATAGGAGAAGGAAGAAAGAAGAAAGAAGAAAGGAAAGAGTGGAGAGGAGAGAAGAATGGAGGAGAAAAGAGAAGCGAGAGAGAGAGAGGACTTGTGAGGGGGATGCCGCTGAGTCGACTCAGCCGAAAACCGAGTCCAGCGAAGTCAAGATTGGACATGGTCCTGGTCTAGGTCCAGCTGGAGTTCCTGTAAGAAAGATGAGGAGAGGAAGAGAAAGGAAGAAAGAAAAAGGGAGAAGCGAGAGGTTTGGAATGTTGGGCACTTGCTGAGTCAACTCGGTGGGGTCATTGGGCCAAGATTGGCTCGAGTTGGACATGAATCTGGTCAATTCTAGACCTTGGCGGGCCGAGTTTCGTCACTAGGTGAGTCGATATTCACCTCTTATTACCATTTTTGTTATTATTATGATATTATTATTATCATTAGGATGATTAGTATGCTATTAAAGTTATTATCATTATCATTATTAGATAATATTGTCATTTCTATTTTGAGTTTGTATAATTATTAATATTAGTTCTTACTAAATTATGTTTTATCATTATTAATTTTATTATCATTTATAGCATTTATTAAACTCTTAATTTATGATAATAGACATTGGTGGGGGATTTATACTAATTTGAAAATTATCATTAATAATATTATTCTATTCATTGCGTAAAAGTTAATTAGAGTTCAAGTTCTAAAACCTACACTTAAATATATATATATATATATATATATATATATATATATTGTTGGATAAAGCCCAAAAATTTACATAATCCGAACTTAAATCCTAACCATATAAATTTCGTTACGTTGTAATCTAACCGCTTAAATATTTTAACTTTGTTAGATCTTGAACTAGAGCAGGTACGATTAACTCTAGCATCATCGGAAGACGAACCAGCTCTTGAAAGGTGAGGATCACCCTTCAAGCTTTTCCACATCTTGATAATTAGCCCTGCTATTTTTCTTCGCGCATTTATCTCATTAATTGATTAATGTAATGAATTGCTTTTATGAAATTTGATTCCTTAAGATAATTGGTGAATTGGATTCAACATGAATTAAATGCCTCTAATCTAATGTGAAATGTACGCTTTAAATGTGCATGTAATATTCTGATATTGTTATAAATGATTTAGTTTATCATCCATGATTACTTGATAGTGTTTTTAGGAAATTCTCGAACTAGTGGCCACTTGTGTTGTGGATTAAATAAATTTACGTTGTGGACTTATCACCTAGTGGATCATTTATGCCTATATGACTTTTGGGGAATAATCCCTTCTTATCGTACCATTAAATCGAATATTCAGCTCTTACAGCTTTTATGGAATAAGTGCCCAACGTGACATTAATGAATTATTTTATATAACTTTGCGGTGGTAAGTTCCACTTTTTGGACAATGGTTGGCCACTAGTTGAAGAGATTTCCCTTAAAACATCATATTTATTAGTCTCATGAACCAGGGATGGTGGAATGGGACACTATGCTTGAACTGTCGGCCTATGCTAGGTGACCAACCCCCCATAGTGACCTTTAAGCTTTTCTAAATTGGTTGTTTGAATTTGAAATAATAATGGCTGGGCTAATCATGCATTTTCATGGCATATATTACGGTCTTTTCCGGGTGGTTAGTTCACCCTGGGTGTACCTTTGTGTACTTTTCTGGGTGACTAACTCTCCTTGGGTGATATATATATATTATTATGGTCTTTTCCGGGTGATCAGTTCTCCTTAGGCATACCTTTGTGTACCTTTCCGGGTGACTAAATCTCCTTAGACGATCTATATATTATTCTGGTCTTTTCCCGGTGGTTAGTTCTCCTTGGACGTACCTTTGAGTATTTTTCTGGGTGACTAACTCTCCTTGGGCGATCCTTATATTATTATGGTCTTTTCCGGGTGGGTAGTTCTCCTTGGGTGCACCTTTGAGTATTTTTCTAGGTGGCTAGTTCTCCTTGAGTGACTTTTTTACCAGCTGGATGTGCATCCCCAGGACTGTGAGCATGTGCATGCATCCATTCATTTAAACAAGATTATCTTGTGTGATTTATTTAATGAATGCGTATCTGATGAACCCTATCTAATTTCCCTAATAATCATTGTGTAATATTTGTTATATGATATTTCTGATAACTATGTTTAACTATCTTGATGCGGTAATAAATCTTGGGGTTATACCTCACTGCGATAGCCATTAACGCTATCGAACCGTACTCAGTGTACAGGAGACGCAGATGACGCACATGCAGGCGTTCATATGGAATGAGAGGAGCCAGATGATCTTGCGACTACTTATTCCTAATTTCATTTATAATTAATTTGTATTGTCATGTTTGTAAAAGTTATGACATTGATTTGTATAAGTTTTTAGGTAACCACTTGAAATCTTGGTTATGTATATTTGGACTCCCTCTTATACTTGGATTGTTTTTATTCTGCTTAAATGGTTAACTCTGATAAAGAAAAAGAAAATGTATGTGAAATTTGGGATATTTTAAAGGTTAACACTAGGGTTTTTGGAAAACGAGTAGTGTACTCGGGTTCCGGGAACCGGGGCGTTACACTGACTATTATGTTACCGTTGGACTTTTTGCTTTTATAATGAGGAGTTTGGTTCTAGTTGTTGTATTGAGAAAAAGAGTGAGGTCTAAGAGAGTTATTGCTTACATATAATCATAAACCTCTTTCTCATGAGAGTTCATCCTTCAATCCTTTCCTAAATGCAATCATTGAATATTCAAGAGATTGGATTGAAGAATTAACTTTACCATTCAAGGATTCTCTAGCTACCTTCTTAATGGCATATCATTAAGCTGGAATCTCTTGATTGCATAAATTTGGAATCTCTCTGTCTCTTAAATGATCAACATTCATTAGAGCAAATTCCACAAAATACCTTGACCCAACCTCAGCTACTTATATTGGAGCATCTTCAAATGTTGAGGTTCAAGGGAGCTGAAGAATCTCTGTCATCAAGGGAGATCGTCTTCATCATGTGCTGAACGGGGCTTACCTACTTACAAGTCATTAGAGTCCAGAGATCCTGTAGATCATTCCTTGTGTAGGATTGGGTCACAGGTTGTATCTCAAACTTACCAAGCCCTCAGTGGAGGCCTCTGACAGGAGAGTACGTTTAGGTTCTTTGTGTAGAACCTTGGTCTGTGTAGCCTAAACCCAGGTCCCTTGTGTAGGACCTTGGCCTATGTGACTTAAACCTAGGTTTTTTGTGTAGAACCTTGGCTTGTGTGGCCTAAACCTAGGCCCTTGTGTAGGACTACCTGTGTGGCCTAAATTCAGGTGCTTTGTGTAGGACCTTTGCTCTTGTGTAGGGCATAAACTATTGAGTCCTTTTGTAGGACGATTTACCTTGTGTAGGCATCCTTAGGATATAGGTCCCAGTGTCAACCTCGTGTAGGTTGTAATGGTTTGAAGTGAACCTGATTTGAAACCTCCATTAGTGAAATCTGGTACACTCAAGGGTTGAGCACGTCCGCTAGGAGTGGAGTAGGCACATAGCCGAACCACTATATATGATTGTGTTTGGGATTGCTATTTGCACACTCATTTGATTATGCTTACTTTGAATGTTTAACATGATGCATGTGAATGGTTAGAACTGATAGGAATCACATCCCACACACTCATATACATGATTCTACATAGACTAATTGCTTAAATTGTTTAACCTGAGTAGTCTATTGTTTGGATCCTCTACTTGGCTTGGAAGCCTGTAGAGTTAAGATTGCTACATCTTGATTAATTGCATATTAGTTCAAGATTAGGAGATTAGGGTTTTAAAATTGGCATAGCTTCTATAAAGTCCTATTCACCCCCCTCTATGATACTTGACCTATTCCATACTTCTATTATAGCGGTCTAAACCATAATTTCAGAGGAAGCCTCAACCCACATTAGAGGGCGACCTGGTAGATAGCTACCTCGGCCTCTGGAGGTGTATTCGGGAGCTCGCCTGGTGCAGGACCTCGAAATATCACAGAGTCAGGAACATGATACGTCGACCTAATGCACACCAGGTCGGCCTCTGTCAGTAAAGACCCTATCGGCACTTTCTCCTCTTCCTTTAACGAGGACCCACTAACCTCTTCGGCCACTGGAGCAGCCCCCTCCACGTCCTCTAGTTCTTCAGCCGAGGACCGCTTCACCATTTATGACTCATGGGATGTTTGAAAATCTCTGTCGCTCTCCATCATTAATGGTGATGGCGGGTTTGACATGGGGCGAAGGTCATCTGCCCCACCATCATAATGAGAAGTACCCTCCCGCTGGCCAAACATCTCAAGCATACCACTGGGCGGGAGGAGCATTGGAAACCCAGCGAAAAGAAGAAAAAGGAGAAGATGAAGGCTTAGGATGGAAGAATGGACCTCATCGGGGAAGTAGGCTTCCAGAAATCACCGAAAATTGTATAGAAATTGCTTGAGTTCCAGTGCGAGAAATGCAGAAGAGGCGGGCAGGGAGGAACGACAGTGCGAGTAACCCTCGCGCGATTAGGGCTCCCCCCTTTTATAGCTAACCCAATGGTGCGGGCATTTATTGCCCGTACTTAACGCGTAGCCGAAACGACTTCACAACTCTCTCGTACCAACATGTGGAGCGTCCTACTCGCCGCATGGCTCCGCAACCGAGGACAAGCCACGCGTCGACTCCCCACACCCCTGATGCCGTAAAGGCGCCCTGACAACCCATGTGACCTCGAGCCACGATATGCCACTTCGAAGGTATCGCACTTTGATGGCATATATGCCTTTATACTCATGCCTGACTGCCTTATTTGGTAATTAATGATAAGGTGACTCGATGACATGAACACATTACGGTCCCACCTGGCGAATACCGATCTACTTGTCAAGCCCACTACATGAACTTGAAAGTAAGGGGGGCTTACTGTTGTAGGGAAAATAGGCCGACCGGTGATGAAAGGTCAGGTCGAGACCTTGCACAATTCGCCAGGTCGGACATGACAGTAGGTTCTATCCCCTACTCTAAACCCAAGAAAGAAGTAAGATCGAGCTCGGAATCCCATCATTAGGTTTGAACACCTATCGACCTGCCCAAACACCTAAAAGAGTACTATCTCCATCAATTCAATTTCCAGAGTTCATCAGGAGTGCTCCGTCCCTTGGCTCGACTAAGGAGACAGGTGGGCATTACGCAGGTCGGCATTACCCTGGTCGGCCTCATCCAGGTCGGCATCACCCAGGTCGGCATGACCCAAGACGGTATGACCTAGGTCGGCGTGTCCAAGGTCGGGACACTTCAGGTCAGCTCAGCTTGCCTCTCATCAAGGTCCGATCACATTCACCCGATATCTTAGCCGAAGACGTGGGGAATCCATTGCGATAGAGATTCGTCTGAGGTCTTTGAAGGATATCTGCGACACACTCGGGATCCCGAGATCTTCGCCGAGGATCTCGAGAGATTCACCATGCATTCGAGATCCAAATCTCTTTACAATACGCACCTACGAAATAGGAAGATTTCCTCTACGTCATCACTTCTCCCAAACTATAAATAGAGATACCTCTAATGGTGAAAGGTACTCGCAATTTTTAGCCCCAAAACATCAATACTCAATCAGACCCAGATTCCTTTCCTGACCTAAACATTGGAGGGTCCCCTGCACGAGCCAGGGTATTCCTTGTCCGTTCCTTAAGTAAGTACACAAAAGCCTAAAGGGGACTAACCAGATTTTTGTATCAACAAAAATGATTTTTTTTTTCCTTTGATTTAAGCCCTTAATCCATCGATAGGGTCTCTTGAGAGCAATGATGTAAAGTGATCCAATTAATTGCGATCAAATGAATGGTTAAGAGTATAATAGGTTGCTGTCCACAATGAATGAGAGATCGGATTTGCTTTTTTGTTTTTGTTTTTTGTTTTTGTTTTTGGTGTTTTATGCCCCCGTTAGATATTTGGACAATCTAAACCAGGGTACAACCGTGCTACGTGCTTTTGAAGATTCACCTAATTTTTTAAACGGTGCAAAACTAATATAGAAGTATGGCTATCAATAGACCAGGCTGGCCCATTGGGTTTTTGAGCCTAGTCTACCTTGGGTTGGATTTGCGTTAGAGGGTCTGGCCTGAAGGCTAGGCTCAGGCTTAAAATTGAAGCATGTTTTTAAATAAGGAGTCGGGCTTGATCGTTCACAACAGCCCGTCAGCCCAGCCTGGACATCAAGGTTTGGGAGCACAATTTTATATATACCAAAAAACTCCCGTCTCTCTCTGTGGCTCGGTCTGGAATTGGGCTTGGGCCCAACAAAAACATGTTGGGCTGGAGACAAGCTGGACTATTTTGGCCTGTTAAGGGCTCGGGCGAAGCTTCGGTCTATGTTGGACAATTCGGGCCAGGCTTGATAGAGCTTTATTTATTTATTTAAGCTTGTTAGTACACCCACTGTCACTCTGTCAGCTCACACTTCACTGTTAGCCACCCCCACTAGGGAATCGATACCAATACCTCAGCGTTGAAACGAGGTATCTTTCACTCTATATAAAAGCTTTGATCCGGCCCAGTGACAACTCTACATAAAAGCCAAGACCATCGTTTACACGCCACCAATGTGCACTAAAAAAATCTGTTTGCCGCGTGTATGCGTATCAACTATCAAACAATGGCCGGGTATCTAAGACTTTGGAGGATCTCTGTCTAGTTGTACGCAAGCTGACGTTTTCTCAAATTTATTAAGAAAGACTTTGGATGGGTGCAAAATCTCGTGCAAGAAGACATTAGCATGTGGAGTACACATACGATGCATCCTATTCGAGTGGCCTCCCTTTTTCAAAAGCAGGAGATGTTCCCGTGTGAAACATGAGAAACTTTGAATATCATCGTAGTGCGTGAATCCCACCGTTCTAACCGATCACACATGTATTGGAACAGAGACTATACGATGAACCCCACAGCGCGTCCATCCTCGATCGGGCGGAGATGAGATACAGGCACATCAACGTTATTCCTTTCAAAACTTTTGCACAACGAAGGTTGCATCAGGATACGTCAGGACTACAGCATTTGGATCTGGGATTACTTTCCAATTATCTAAACCGTCCGTATCACGGGCCTCGTGTTAGATAATGGAAATCCAAAAAAAAAAAAAAAAATCTTTTAGATTAGAATATTTAAACCCTTAGATCATTTTACTCTTTTTCTTTGAAGAGGGACTTCTCCGTGAACTTATAATAATCATAGGCTGATTTATGTTAATTTGAGATTATTTTATTTATTTACTTATCTATTTTTGGTATCCCCAAATTCATGCCGAGAGTCATTCATAAAAATTGTTTGAGTTAGTTAAAATGGTCTGTTGATGTAGAAATCTGGTTAGCCCTCTCTCAACCGGTGGATACGGTCAACTCATGTTTTTCCTTTGTGTCGTAGGAAGCCCTTAATAGATCTTTAGTAGATGGATCGTTTGTAGACACGAAAGTAGGAAACAAATTTGTCCCGACCTCGAGATTTTTATTGCAATAGTTCCAATGTAGATTAAATACAGCAAGAATACAAATTTTTCGCTTAGTCCAGGTCGGTCCCTATGTATAGTAGATTTTGAGATGCTCGGCGTTCCACGGATGTGGCAGGAGTCAACCTTCCAGGTCCTCGAGTCGATACGATCCTAGTCGGCTCATGCTTGTTAATATGTAGGGTCCTTCCCAGTTCGGTCCCAAGGTTCCTAAGCCGGGTTCCTTGGTATTCTGGAAGGTTCTGTGGAAGACTTGGTCTCCAACTATAACAACCCGTATTTCAGACCAAAGTGTAACCTGTTAACATGAGCCACCTGAGTCTTAGATTTACACATTCCAGGTTTCCGATACGACGATTCTTGCTGATCTGGGCCGTTCGAAAATGAAGAATAAGGGCTCCAATTTCACCCAAGGAGATCGAATGAAATAAAGAAAACAGGGAGTCAGTTTTTCCACCGCATCTTTCCTACGTTAACCACATCCCGGAATTCACGTTCGCAAGCCCTCTGGATACGTCGTTCACGAAGTATAACGTGATCGGATCACGAATGCGGTGAGCAAAGGATCAGGAGATGATGATTTCACACCGCCCAAAGAACAAACCCAATGCAGGAAGGGACGTGAACCAATCTGCCATTAAAAACAGAGTTTCGGCTAGCTGAACGAACATCGAACGATGGGACCAAGAGTAGACGTTCGGGAATGTCCGTCTGAGGGCTCTTCATCAGAGAATCCTTCCATAATGAACGGATGGGATCAAACTTAACATCAGGAGCATGATTTTGAACCCACACAAAGGCAGCAGCGAAGCACTGTGCATAAACAGGGTGCGGGAAAAGACTCCATCTGATCAAGAAACTCATCCTTTGCAGAAGCAGAAGGCTATAAAAACCTGACGATGGAAGAGGAGAAGAACCATTAGACTTCACGCTAGGAAGAAAGGAGTAAGAAAGAAAGAAGGGAGGAGGACTTCCAGCCGCAAATCTAAGAAGAAGACTATAATCGAGTGCCGCAATCCACCGTATTTCTAAGTCACACCGAGCGGAGGTAGGTCAGCACCACTCCCCTCTAAGTTTGTTTCTTTTTCTTCCCTTCCAACAAACTGATTCAAGACACCCTAAATTGAGTAAAAAAGGGTTGAATCAGTTAGGAAATTTGAGTATGGACTCGAGTTGAGATGAGTTGAGGTTAAGTTTCTCAACCTCATTCAACCACGTTGGTAATATATATATTAATCTAAGATGAATGATAGAAGAACCTAACCATTTAAATTGTTAAAATGCTAGGTTAAGAGTCTAACTCTACGGCTCATATTCACACTCGAAGAAGACACAAACATTAAATGTCAGGAATTCCTTTAAGCTTATATTAAATGATTTAGTTTAACTTATTTTGTTTCCTCACATGCTTTGAATTCTCCCTTCAAATATTCTTACCAACCTGAATTATTTATCTTTTAGGTATAATGGATAAGATGTGATGTTAGTTACACGTGACATTTTGAATTGATGTGAAGATTGCTTTCCTTTAAATTTTGAATTGAATTTCTTACACCTAACTTACATGCTTCAAATCTCTAAATTTACTGTAAAACATTGATGCATAATTTAAAACACTATGTCACTACCTTTCACGCGAGTACTATGGTGGAGATCCCACTTCTAGCGATCAAAGGAAATATTGTGGACATAATGCAGTTCGGGTAGTGGCCCTTGGGTCGACACATAATTCCATGAATTTTGGGTAGTGGTGCATAAATCGATGTAAGTAATTCGCAATGCGTGTTACATCACTCCAGAATTGGATGTCGCAAATAATCACTCCATGAACAAATCATGTCATGTAATTCATCCAAGTCATGCGTTGTGTCATATTGGGATAACTGCGTAAATCCACGTTAACGTGTGACATGCCAGCGAATCTTCATAGAATGGGATGAGGGGCGAGCCGGATACCTCCAAACTTTTTCCACATTGTGGCGATTGATAAGTGTGATAAACCACATATACTTTGCTACGCATGCATCTCATGTAAGTTCCTTACGCATAATGATAACTCTCGTAGTAGTGGAGTATGAGACGTATTAGAACCATTACCTTACTTTTATAAACCTCTTGAATTATGAATATTTTAAAGGATAACCATCACTATGAGTAGGGTGTTGACCTCTCCAATTGTACAGATGATACAGGTGACATACAGGTTGAAGACCCAGCAGACCATCTCCCGATGGAGGACTACACTGATTGAATAAAGAAAATAGTTTTACAAATTGGTTTTATTTATATTTCTGTTGCAAACTCGATGATATAATAAGTTCCCATTGAGAGGGCATTTAATAATTGATTGAAATTTATGGAATAATAAATATAATTGATTTTACTTTTGTGAATGATTACCTTTGTAAATGTAATTGGATGTTGTCTGAATGAAAGGAAATTTGAAATAAGAATTGGAATGCATCCAAGATCTTACGTTATTAACACTTCAAAATTTGGGCACAAGTATGTACTCGAGCGCAAAATTTCGGGATGTTATAGTTGGTATCAAAGCACAAGAATGAGATTAACTAGGCCTAGGGACATGGACCATCATAAATGACACAAAGACTAGATTAACACCATAAATTAGACCCTTAGTTGCCCCCTAAGAAGAGTGAGGAAACTGAGGAATCAGAGAACATGAGTAGAATTTCCTCTACTAGAACCCTCGATCAAATCAATAAAATCCCAACAAATTGTAAAACATTAAACCTCATATAGACTCACTTGTGAAATAGAAAATCAAACCCTGAGAACACGTGACTAACAACTCTACACTTTCTGCACTTGAAGCTAGTCTTAACTATAACCAAGTTTCTGTACAGAAACCATGGCCCCCAAGAAGAAGATCATGCATGCCCATTCTGTACCTCTAGAACATGCTACTGGGAATAGGACCCCCCTAGGGATGCCTATGGGGGAATCTACAACATCCCCACCACTGGCCAACCAGGGAACCACACCCTCGGGACTACCCTTTGGAGCCGCCCCCCTGATACACAAGCTTTGGGCACTGTTCTTTGCTATCTTAGGGAGAATGGAGACCTTCATGCAAAGGACTCAGCAAACAGTGGAAGACCTGTAGCGACAGGTCCACAACACTTCCCCAAGAACTACGAGGCCTCCCACGTCACCTACTTGTGATACACCACCAGCTCCCCCTTAACAGGAACACCACAATGAGTCATTCATATTGGAAAAGTTTTTAAAGCTACGACCCCCTGAATTTTCAGGCACCCTTGACTGGGTGGCAGCCGAACATTGGTCGAAACAGATTAAGAAAATATTAAAGGCCATGGGATGTCCCGAACACTTGAAGGTCCCCTTAGCCACTTTTAAATTTGAAGGGGAGGTTGCAATTTGGTGGGAAGTAACAGAAAGAACCATTCACGACAATCACACGTGGACCTGGGAAGAGTTTTAAAAGAATTTTTTTGAAAAAAAATACTTTCTGAAACCATTCCGGGATGAGAAGATGACGAAATTCTTAAAGCTTGTTAAAGGCGAAATGACCGTTGCGCGGTATGAGGCCAAGTTCTCAAGACTATCACGATATACGCCGAAACTACTTGCAGATGAGGACTTCAAGATCAAACGGTTCAAGGACGGGCTGAGACCCTCAATACAATCCAAGATATGCTGTTTGTACCTAGCCACTTACGCTGACATAGTATATAAGGCCACCCGAGCTAAAAATGACAATGACCGAAGGACACGGGCCCGACTACAAAAGCACGAGACAGGGAAGAGACTAAGGACAAATTTCAACACACCAATGATATCGGATAAAAAGCCTAAGGTCACCATACATCCAAATGCCACCCCAAAACAAAGGAAACAGGGGGAATCTCTCTAAGTTGCAATTACTGTAAAAGAACAGGCCACGAGGTGAATAGTTACTTCAAGAAGATGAGGGACGAAGGTCATCCCATGCCGACCCAAGTTCAACAATCCAACCCAACTGCATCCCACAAATCACAAGGCCGCATGTATGCCATGATGTCACCTGAAGACTCAGATATAAGCCCTAACCTAATAAAAGGTACAACTTTTATTAAAGATATTTCGATTGTCCTTTTGTTTGATTGTGGAGCTACCATATCTTTTATCATGCCCCAAACTTGAAAACTGGGCTCACAAAATTCCCTATCGTCGAATCCGGCGCCGACAGCCTCCGTAGTACCCCATTCTCAGCTCCCTGCACCCATACACCAGGTTCTGATCCTAGTATCCTACAAGGAGGATCTCAAACATAATTTAATTCGTAATGAGCATAACTATAAGCATAACCCATGAACAATAACCACAAGAACACTATCACAAAATCCGTTATGATAAAAAATTTTGAGTACAATGCGTATGAAAGGGAAATACAAGATAATGAAAGTAACAGAAACTCCAGAAGCTCGACTGCACACTCCAACTGAGATGAGGATATGGTTGCGTCCTAGCGTTACCTGCACGCATCAATTGTGCATAAGCTTGTAGAAATCTTAGAGGATGGTGTAAGTGTGTGCATAGTATGAACGTGCTTAAAATGCAAGGTCAAAGTAATGAGGAATCATCCTAGTGGATACATGAATGCAATCAGCTGTACCAAGGCTATGCGGTGCAAGATATGCATGCTATCGGCCATATGAAGACCATGTGATGCGAGATGCAACTCAAGCATGCCAATCCTCATCTAAATCCACATATCAATACAACTCATCACTAGAGCATTAAATATCAGTACAGTTCTCATTCTAGATAATCACCAGGGTTTAGTACCCTCCAAGTGGCACTGCCCCTTTCCCAGGTGTGCAGTCTAAGTGAGCGTAAGAGACCTCACTAACTGCCTGACCAATAGTATGTCAATATCTATCTGGCATGTCAATAGTGGACCCATTCGCAAGCTAGTCAAACTCAGTCTAGTATTACCCTACCCTCGGGTGAGTAAGGCCACGCCCCTCTCCAACCGACCATGACACAGTAGGAGACGCAGCCTCCTGGTATTCGGCCCTCGTGCGTTCACATATCCATTCGGTCTCGACGTTGGAGTCATCCTCTGGTATCATCGGGTTTATGGATTTTCACCTAGTGACATCTATGGCGCCCCGATGCTAAAAATAATATTTTTGGTATCCAATCCAACCACCCAAGATATGTCTATGGAGGCTATGGCCCTGATATCACTAGGACATACAATAGTTATAATCACATAAATGTAAGTGCATGAATCACCCTACCAGACATGCAACAATCCTACGCGTACCGCGTGCTCATGTAGGGCAACTCCGCCTATTAGGGAGCCCATAAACAATCTGCCAGAAGGTATATGCTATGATTAGTCACTCCTCATATAAAGCATACATATGATGCGTATGAGCATGAATCATGGAGTTGTATTAAACATGTTATATGGTGATGGGCTTTGTTCATAATGAAGATGGGCCTAGGTGGCCTACACACTACAAGTATGGGCCTATCGATGGGCCTTGGGGAGAGTGACAATGCAGACATTTAACCAACATCATCCTTACAATGTGGGCATCAAACCATCATTTCTCCCAAGGCACAGCCTGCCATGAACATCATTACATAAACCATGGTGGATTCACACATTGCAATGGGCCTTATGTACATCTCGTTGGGTCTCGACCCAAGGGCTCCAAATACATCAAATGGGCTGCATCGCATGGGCCTCATATATATCTAGGTGGGCCTTAACAACGGACCACAAATACATCTAGATGGGCCTCTAATCACATGGGCCTTATATATATATACCAAGGTGGGCCTCAATGGAAGGCCACAAATGGCCTAATCACATTGGCCTCATGTATACATGAATCATATCAAAAGATCAACTGGACCACACTCCAAATAACAGTGGCGACCATGATTTCCATCGTTAAAAAAAAAAATCCTTTAGGGCCCACCGTTATGTATTTTTCTTTTGGGATCCGACCTATTCGTACGTTAACATGGAGATAGATGAAGTGAAAGCAAAACATCAGCTTGATTGGAACTACCGTGGCCCTTAAGAAGTTTTAAACGGTGAATGTCACTGTCCCCACTATTTCTAAATGGTGGGGTCTACTTGAACCACAGATCAGTCTCATTTTTAGTCTTAAACCTTAGAATGAGCTTTCAAAATGGTTGGATGGTTTGGATGTAACACATGTATCATGGTTGGTCCCATAGGGATGGACAACATAGATAAATCACATACCTCATGGTGGAGGGCCACATTGATGAAAGGTGTGGATACAATACATACATACATCAATGGGTGTCACACCCCAAACTCGGAAACCGAGATCACAAAATTCCCGATCGCTGAATCCGGCCCCGATAGCCTCTGTAGAACCCCATTTTCGGCTCCCAGTGCCCATACGCCAGGTTCCGATCTTGGGATGCTACAAGGAGGATTTTTAACATCAATTTAATTTGTAATAAGCATAACCAAAGGCATAACCCACAAACAACAACCAAAAACTCCACCACATTTCCACTATGATAAAAAACTTTACAAGTACAATGAGCATAAAGGGAAATACAATGAGAATGGACAAAAACTTCAAAAAGATCTGCTCTGAGCTCCTGCCTTAGCGCTGCTGCGTCCCAACGTCACCTGCACGCAACGGTCGTACATAAGGTTATAGAAAGCTTAAAGGGTGGTGAAAGTGTGTGCGCAAGGTAGTAATGTAGATATGCAGTATCAGAGTAATGCGGAACATGCTGATGAATCCATGAATACCACTAGCCATACCAAGGCTATGCAATGCAATGCATGAATGATGTTGGCCATACCAAGGCCATGCGATGCGAGATGCAACTCAAGCATACAAATCCTCATCTATATCCACATATCAGTACAGCTCAAATCTGAGATATCACTGGGGTCTAGTACACTCTAAACCAGATTGCCGCCCCATCGTGCGCAATAAGGTAAGTGGAAGAGACCTCACTACCCGCCTGCCAATATCGGGCTCGGCTCGTCGATAGCGGACCCATTCCTCGAGCTGGTCAAACTCAGCCTAGCATTGCCCCCTCCTCTCGGGCGGATAAGGCTGCACTCCCTTCCAACCGACCACGATACAGTGGAAAGCGCGGCCTTCTGGTAATCGGCCCTCGGCGCTCATTCACCCACTCGGTCTAGACGTTGGAGCAACCTCTTGGTACCATAAGGGTTTAGGGACTTTCACCCAGGGATATCTATAGCACCCCATATAGAACAAGATTTTTGGTACCAATCCTACCAACTATGATACACCTGTGGAGGCTATGGCCCTGATGTTGCTAGGGCGTACAGTAACCATATCACACAATGCAAATGCATGAATCACACTATCCAGTCATGCAGCAGTCCTGCGCATATCGTGCGCTCATGTAGGGCAACACCGCCTATCCGGAAGCCCCTAAACAATTTGCCCAAAGGCATATGCTATGATCAGTCACTTCTCATATCAAGCATACATATGATGCGTATGATCATGAATCATGGAACTATACTAAACATGTCATAAAGTAGTGAGCTATCCTTACAACGCAGATGGGCCTAGACATAGACGGCCTACACACAACCAGTATGGGCCTATCAATGGCCTTAGGGAGAGTCATAATGTGGACATTTAACCAACACTATACTTGCAATGTAGACGTCAAACCAACATTGCTCCCAAGGCATTGCCCATCGTAAACATCATTACATAAACCATGTTGGGATCACACATTGCAATGGACCTTAGGTACATCTCATTGGGCCTTAAATACATTAAATGGGCCATATCACATGGGCCTTACATTCATCAAATGGGCCGTATTAATGGGCCTCACCAATGGGCCTTATGTACATTGCAATGGGCCATAACCCATGGGCCTTATAATGCATCAAAATGGCCCTTGTAACATGCGTCTTATATATATATATATATCAAAGTGGGCCTCAACCACGGCCACAAATACATTGAATGGGCCCCATAACATGGGCCTTACATCCACATCAAAGTGGGCCCCAATGGACTACCACAGATAAATCAAGATGGGCCTCATAACATACCAAGGTGGGGTCCACTTGAACTATGGATCTGGCTCATCTTTAGCTCATGCCATAGAAATGTGCTTCTAAGATGGTTGGACGGATTGGATGCAACCCGTGTATCATGGTGGGGCCCATGAAAGCCCACCATCCGGTATATTACCTAATATAATATAATATATTTGTATATATAATATATATATATATATTATATATATATATATATAAATATATACAATAATATATATACATATATACAATAATATATATATATATAGTAAATATATATATAATAATATATACACACACACACACGCACCCACGCACACACCCACACGCACACACACACACACATGCACCCACGCACACACACGTACACACAGGGGTGGGTCCCACCGTCTAGGGTGGACGGTGGGGATAAAACACAACATCATGGAGGACTCCACCGTCCGCCTAGACGGTGGAATAAAACACATATCACTGTGGGTCCCACGTGGGGCCCACCATAATGTTTACTTCCCATCCAACCCATTCATAAGGTCACGCAGACCTAGATGAGGGGTAAAAACAAATTTCAGCTTGATCAGAAACTTCTGTGGCCCTAAAAAGAGTTTCAATGGTAGGCCTTTAATTAACAATGTTTCTTATGATGTGGGCCGCCTGAGCGTTGGATCGGCCTGATACTTAGAGGGGGCCCACTTCAGGAAGGGGCCCACCTCATGGACGGTTTGGATGACAAATATACATCATGGTGGGGTCCATGGCTGGAGCCGTGGGTTGGCTTCTTGCCGTCCGCCATTTGGCGCCGATAAGCGCAGGCGGCCTTTCTTCTTCGTTCGCCGGGACACAAAAAGAAAGGCCAGCTTCCCGTCGTATCTCTTCTTTTTATTTATTATTATTTTTTCAGAGTTCTTATGGTTTTTCACAGGTAGGGCCCACATCAAGTAAATCCAACCCGTCCATTGCACTCTGTGGCTCAAGACCGTCCAAACGAGTCCAATATCCGATGTTTTCCTACACATAAAACTATCAGGGTGACTTTCAATGGTAGAAACTACTATTTAATAGGCTATGGCCTGCCTGAAGATCGGATGGATGGACCTCATTTTTCATCTCAACGCCTAAAATAATCTGGAGAATGGGATGGACGGCTTGGATTTGAACCAAACATCAAGGTGGAGTCTCTACACGTGACTCACTCAAAAGCCAAAAAAACTCAACGTTAATGTGAGTACACCTCACTGTCGGTTCACACCTCAGTGAACACGTCCAGCGTCCAGGGACGCTGGACGGGCTGTGTTCACAAAAATTTCAAGGTGAGTCCCACACAAACATGGCCCATAAGATTTGGATGGATCTGATATTTGTGTTCTCTCCCTACATCCAGCTTGTCCAGACGGGATGCCAAGTGGGTCCATTCGATGGACGGTATGGATAAGATACATATCTCATGGTGGGGATCATCCGGGTGGGCCGCACAGCCATATCATCATCAACAACAATGAAAGGGAGGGAGAGAAAGAGAGGAAGAAGCGTGTAGGGGAGGGACCCCGCTACTATTGGGCCCTCCTTTGAACAATACATATATCAAGTGGGTCCAACAATAAGGGGACCCTTAAATCACACAAAAAAAGAAAGGAATGTGAGTCTATGATCAACCACTGCTTTCTCCTTGCTCCCTTAGCTTCCTTTGCTCCTTAGCTTCGATTCCAACGGATGAGATGAGGTTTGGATGGTTGAGATGAGAGATGAAGGGTAGGAAAAGGTGGGCCACACTTGTGGCTCTCTTGGAGTGGAAAAGCTTGGACGTGTGAGGCTTCTCTTGCTTGGGAGAGTGCTTTGAAAATGAAGGAGAGAGAAGGTTGTAAAGAGAGGGAGAGAGAGAGAGAGAGAGAGAGAGAGAGAGAGTGATGGTTGATGGAGTGATGGATGTGGTGAGTGATGGGTGTAAGAGACTTTTTGACTTTTGTGGCCATTGGTGTAAGAAAAGTATGGGCTTGTAAGAGACTTTTTGACTTTGGAGTTGCTTGCAAATGGGTGAAAAGTGATGTGTACTTGACCCTTGATGGGATTGATTGATGGATGATTGATGTAACATCTTGTAGAGATTCTCTCAGAATTTGTACGCGCGGTGTTTTCCTCACGCCGAACGCTTGCCCACATCTCCTGGTCAGAGTATTGCCTCGGTGCATGAGTCACAGCATCAGAACTGTGGCGACGGCGCGGTCGCTAAGGTACTAGTCTTAGGTTGAGTCGATTTGGGTGGACAGCGTGTAAATAGGTGTCGTGCGTAAATGTAGGTTAAGGGTCGAAGGTTGCCAGAATTTGGCCGGGAAGACCGCAGAAGTCTTCGGAACGGTACGGTCTAGGGTACGGGTCTTACAGTGGGTCCCATGTGGGGCTCACAATTATGTTTGTTTTTCACCCAACCTATGAATAAGGTCACACAGACCTGGGGTCCACCATAATGTTTAATTTCCACCCAACCTGTTGATGAGGTCACATGGACCTGGGCCCACCAAAATGTTCATTTTTCACCCAAACCATTGGTGAGGTCACACGGACCTGGGCGAAGAGTAAAAACAAATTTCATATATAATCCAAAACTTCTGCAACCCAAGAAAGGGTTTCAATGGCAAACGTTTAATCCTCACAGTTTCCAGCCTTGTGGGCCACCTGGGTTCCACATGTGGCTAATGTTTGGGGTGGCCGGCAATTAGAAGGGGGCCCATCAATTAACGATGTTGATGTTTAAAACACATCACAGTGGGGCCCACAGTTCCTGGCCAATGTTCACACGCAACGTCCTACTGCTGCAGCAACATCAGCAGCGTTAACTGCTTTATATTTTTTTAAAAACAAGTTTTTCTACGGTTTTCCCTAGGTGGGGCTCGCATCAGATGAATCCACTCCACCCATTAGATTCCGTGGCCCACCTATTTGGGTCAACATGATATCTGTGTTTTTCCTTCATCTTGGTCGTCCAATGGACTCGCTACAAGGTGGGCCTCACGATTGGACGGTCAAGATCGTCTTGCACCGTGGTGGCCACACGACATCACACAAAGAGAGAGAGAGAGAGAGAGAGAGAGAGAGAGAGAGAGAGAGAGAGAGAGAGAGAGAGAGATGGTGATAGAGGGACCCCGCTACTATGGGCCCCTCATGGTTACATCACATACATCAAAATGGGTCCCACCAATAAGTGGGCCCTAAAATAAGAATCGACTGTGGATCACCCACCTATCGGTCTTCTCCTTGATCCCTTGGACTCTTATGCTCCTTGCCTTCACTTTTGATGGTGGTTGATGGGGTTTTGATGGTGGGGATGAGAGATGAGAGGGTGGGCCACACTTGTTGTTTGAGAGAGAGAGCTTGGACGTAGGATGTTGTTGCTCGGGGGATATTTTGAGAAATGAGGGAGAGAGAGAAGTGATGGGATGATAAGGATGGGTGATGGGTTGAGTGATGGATGAATTGATGTAAGGGTTGACTTTGGGGTAGCTTGTGTAAGAGAGAGGTAAGGGTAGGGTATGGGTTACTTGTACTTGACTTGATGTGTGATGTGTACTTGATTGATGGGATTGATTGATTGATTGATGAGACATGTTGTAGAGATTCTCTTCAAGTTTGTAATGCGCAGCGTTTTCCTTGAAATGAACGTGGGCCCATGTCTTCTGACCTGGGTATCAGATCGGTGTGTGAGTCGCAGCATTGGAACCGAGGCGACGACGCGATCACAAGGATACAAGTTTCGAGTCGAGTCGACTCTAATAATGCGGGACTCGGCTTAGGATCGCGTGCAAACGTCGGATATAGGTCGAGGGTTGCTGGAATTCTACCAGAAGGACCGCGGAAGCCTACGGAATGGTACGGACTAGGATACGGGTTTTACATCTTTTATCTCAAATTTTATAGTTGAACAGTTGAATTTAAAACTAAAATGCACAAAAGAACCAATCACCGTGTCTTCACCCTTGGGGAGGATAATATAACTGAACAAGTATTGTGAGGACTGCCCCATCACTATAGTAGGCATTTAAATATCAGTCAATTTGGTAAGAATGAACATGAAAGGATTTCATGTAATCTTTAGGATGGACTAGTTCGATGATACAAATGCCATTATAAAAAGCAGAACCAGACAGATCACCTTCACCCCACCTGGGCATTCCCCAACTACGATACTATGTAAAGGGAACCCATAGAATGAATAATGAGCATAGAAGAAGTCTTTGTAGACCAGATCCCAGTGGTCAAGGATTACTTTAAAGTGTTTCAAAAAATACCAGGATTTCCTCCCAAGAGGGAGGTGGACTTTGGTGTCGACCTAATGCCCGGGACTGCCCCGATCGCATTGCCCGCCTTTTGCATGGCACCCGTTGAACTGGCCGAACTCAAGAAGTAAATTGAAGAACTCTTAGATCAAGGGTTTATTTAGCCAAGCGTGTCTCCCTGGGGCACACTAGTGTTATTCGTTAAAAACAAAGACAGATCCCTACGATTATGCATCGACTACCACTACCTGAATCAAGTAACAATAAAGAACAATTACCCTTTTCCCTGCATCGATGATCTATTTGACCAACTTAAAGGAGCTCAATTCTTTTTAAAGATTAACTTGAGATCGGGATATCATCAATTAAGAATCAAGGATGAAGATATATATAAGACTGCATTCAGGACAAGGTACGTACACTATGAATTCCTAGTAATGCTCTTTGGCCTCACAAATGCGCCAGCTATCTTTATGGACCTCATGAACCACATCTTTAAACCGTACCTAGATCAATTCATCATAGTCTTCATTGACGACATCTTAATCTATTCCCGAAGTAAGGAAAAACATGAAGCCCACCTACGATTAGTCCTGGATCTACTAAAG
Organism: Magnolia changhungtana; assembly: GCA_030180095.1. Taxonomy (NCBI): domain Eukaryota; kingdom Viridiplantae; phylum Streptophyta; class Magnoliopsida; order Magnoliales; family Magnoliaceae; genus Magnolia; species Magnolia changhungtana. The sequence goes on along the minus strand of JASAUF010000557.1, from coordinate 1,490,375 downwards.
AAAAACTAGCCATTCGCCAAGTTCTCGAAATATGAATTCTGGAAGGAAGAAGTCAAATTCCTGGGCCATGTGGTGAACCGTAGTCGACCCGACTAAAGTCAAAGCCATACTCCAATGGGCTAAGCCCGACACTGTCACCAAAGTCAAAAGCTTTCTAAGGATAGCATGATACTATCGACGCTTCATCAAAGAATTCTCTAGAATAGCCCAACCATTAACGAACCTAACAAAGAAAAATGCGCATTTCTAATGGGATGAAATACCCATAGAAGCCTTCCAGGAACTCAAGAACAGACTAACTACCTCTCCCATACTCACCCTCCCAAAAGGAGTAGAGTTTACAGTGTACACCGACACCTCTCACGAAGGACTAGGATGCGTACTCATGCAAAACAACAAAGCAATAGCATACGCATCCAGACAGCTGAAAGTTCACAAACAGAACTATTCAACTCATGATCTAGAACTAGCAGTCATAGTATTCACCTTTAAAATGTGGAGACACTACTTATATGGTGAACAATTCAAGCTCAATACAGATTACAAGAGCCTCAAGTACATATTCGGGCAGAAGGACCTTAACATGCAACAACGCCGATGGATGGAGACCATCAAGAACTACAAATTTGAAATACAATATCACCCGAGAAAGGTGAACATATTGGCCGATGCACTCAGCCACAAGAAACCTCACGTCTCGGCTGCGATGCTTACAATGGAAGAATGATAACTAATGGACTTCATAAAAGATTTCAACGTCTAGCTAGACATAAAAGAGAGGAACATACTCCTTGGGGATCTATCTGTAGAACCATCACTGCTACCCTAGATTATCAAAGCACAAGGACAGGACGAAGAACTACAAGAACGCTACTTGAAAGCGCCCCCCCCCCCCCCCAAAAAAAAAAAAAAAAAAAAGAGGATCCATAGTGGCACATTGGCTCTGATGAAGGAATTAGGTACAACAACAAAATATATGTACCAAATGTACCCAAGTTAAAACAAGCAGTGTTGGATGAAGCTCATCGATCTAAACTGACCATTCACCCCGGAATCACCAAATGTATCAAGATGTGAAGCGACATTATTGGTGGAATAATATGAAACGAGTGATACCTACATATGTGACCAAATGCCTCACCTGCCAACAGGTAAAAGTAGAACACCAAAGGCTTGCAGGACTCCTGCAACCCCTCAAAATCCCTTCGTGGAAGTGGGACTCTATATTTATGGACTTCATAGTAGGACTCCCCATGACAAGAAGGAATCATGATTCGATATGGGTGATAATAGATCGGCTAACCAAATCTGCCCACTTCATCCCCATACAAATTACTGCTTCAATGAATGAATTAGTAGAGATTTACATAAAGAATGTGGTCTAACTCCATGGGATCTCGACTACGATCATATTCAACAGAGACTCTCGCTTCACCTCAAATCTCTGGAATAAACTATAGACCGCATCGGGTATCACCTTAAATCATAACACCACATTCCATCCTCAGACAGATGGACAATCATAAAGAGTGAATCAGGTGCTTGAAGACATGTTGAGAGCCGACATCTTAAACTTTAAGGACACTTGGGACGACTACCTCCACCTCATGGAATTTGCCTACAACAATAGTTTCCAGAGTAGCATCGGCATGGCCCCATTCGAGGCCCTCTATGGACGTCCTTACCGCGTGCCACATTGCTGGGCAGAAGTGGGAGAAAGGAGCATCCTAGGACCCGAAATCGTCTAAGTTACCTCAAAAAGATCTAGATAATAACTAAACATCTTCAAGCTGTACAAAACAGATAAAAACGCTATGCAGAATTTGACGACGAGTACTTGAATTTGCGGAAGGAGACAATGTATTCCTAAAAGTTTCCCCTATGAAAGGCGTGATGCATTTTAGTAAAAAGGGCAAGCTCACGCCTCGGTACATTGGCCCATTCGAGGTACTGGAAAGAGTAGGAGAAGTGGCCCATCATCTCACACTACCCCCATGGTTGGCCAATGTTCACAATGTCTTTCACATCTCCATACTAAAAAAGTACGAACCTGACCTATCCCATGTCATCAGTTGGGAACAAATATAATTAAGGGATAACGCTACCTATACGGAAGAACCTGTATAAATCCTTAACCATAAAGAACAAATCCTTCGGACGAAGGTTATCCTGCTAGTAAAGATTCTGTGGTCACACCATGATAAAGAAGAAGCAACATGGGAACGCGAAGAAGAGATGAAAGAAAGTACCCCAACCTCTTTGACATGGACTAATACAGAAGGTAAGGAAATTTCGAAGACGAGATTTCTTTAAAGGGGAATAATTGTAATAGCCTCGGTTCTAATAGATAGCAGTATACAATTATACATATACAACTCCATAATCTTTAGAACTTAGCCTGTGATTAGTAATAAAGTAAAATAGAATGTTATCCTATCCATTCATAATAGAAGCATTGAATTTTGGGGTGAAATTCTCTTTAAGGTGTGTAGATTGTAACAGCCCGTATTTCAGACCGAGGTGTAACCCATTAACATGGGCCACCTTAGTCTTGGATTTACATATTCCATAGTCAAATGACCTAGTAGGACCTATAAAATATGATGAATCTCATCCACCATCATTGTGGGCCCCACACTTGTGGTGCATGTGCATGGAACGCATACACTTCCTCAACACACCGAACGGGAGAGCTAGTCAAACAACGTTTGACTGGGACCCGCTTGAAGGGGAAGTTCTCTTTCGCACTTCACTTTCCCGCTTTCAAGAATTCAAACCAATCAGGACCTGCATCTTTCCTTCGTTAACCACGTCCCAAAATTCACGTTCACAAGCCCTCCGGATACAACGTTCACGAAGTATAACGTGATTGAATCATGAATACAGTGGGCCAAGGATCATCAGATGATGATTTTGGACCGCCTAAAGAATAGACCTAATGCAGGAAGGGACGAGAACCAATTTTCCATTACAAATAGAGGTTCGGTTAGTTGATCGAACACCGAATGATGGGACCAAGAGTAGACATTTGGGAGATGATTGGGAATGTCCATATGAGGGCTCTTCATCAGAGAATCCTTCCACAACGAATGGATGGGATCAAATGTAACATCAGGAGCATGATTTCGGACCCATGCACAGGCAGCAGCAAAGCACTGTGCATAAACAGGGTGTGGGAAAAGACTCCCTCTGATCAAGTATGGACTCGAGTTGAGGTTAGGTTCCTTAACCTCATGCAACTACGTCAGTAATATATATATATATATATATATATATATATATATATATATATATATATATATCTAAGACAAATTACAGAAGAACCTAACCATTTAAATTGTTAAAACGCTAGGTTAAGAGTTTAACCCTACGACTCATATTCACACTCGAAGAAGACATAAACATTAATGGTGAGGAATTCCTTGAGACCTTTTAAAACCTTAGAAGATGCTTTTGAGCATCCTAGGGAGTCTTATTGATAGTTGTGGAACTTCAACTTTCGTAATGAGTTGGAAAAATCTAGAAACCGCCTCAAATTTATGCACTCTGCACAGTTTTTCAAAATAGACTCAGAGTTTCAGAATATGCTATTTCAGTTCAATTTCAGGAATATGTTTATTTTCAGGACAATTTCAGGATTCCTTTTCTTCACTTCAAATCTTTGATTCTCTTCGTTCCTCACTTGGTTTTCTTGGATCCTTGGCATGTGAATTCTTCATTAATGACTTCCAAATCTCTAAACCTTCATTTAGTAATCTTTTGAGTATAAATTTTTATTTTGACATCAATTTCACCTTAAGCTCTCGAAATCACCCGCATATGAAAACATGCATAATTAAATCGATTAAGCACTATCATGTTTATAAAACCAACGTATAAATAGGGAAAATTGTAACGACTCCAAAAATCCCGTACAATGGCCCAAGTACCACCTCGACCAGAAATCACTTAGGATTAAATCCTTTAGAAATTTGACAAAGATAACTAAGTACTAAACTAGATTAGCCATGAAATCCATTTGAATTGCTTTAAATACGATCTGCAAGACCCAAAACTTGTAGAATCATTGACGCTAGGTTACCCTATAATCTAGGATCAAACTCATTTCCCGACTGCTCTCGGGAGCACATTGAAACTCCGTATCAGATCTGGACTGCACATCAGGAATCCGAATAATATGAAGTTAAAGACTTAGGACCGCCTCGCTGGGCTTAACAACCATCTCGGAAATCAAATCCAGACAGTGTCCCACGGCTGTTCGCTTGAGTCCGGAGCGAGGAGTGTGAGAACACTTATTTTTCTTTACAAAATAAATATCTCAAATAGTGATCTGAGACTTGTTACTTGCGAACATTTTGTAAGAAACCAGACCGTCAGAATCTGACCCAAATATACCCTCGGATCAGGAAAAATTTCATAAACATATCCATGTACTTGGAATTTCAGATCGAGATCCGCTAACCGTTGAACTGAAACTGATCCGCTACGTGTGATCTGGGAATCCGACTGAAACGAAAACTTAACTCTACCTAGATCCATAGTCTGTGAGCTTAAGTCCGACCTTTGGCTCAAGGGGGCCCGTCAGAAGTCCTCCGTTGCGCTGAAACTGGGTCACTTTGGTTATAACCCAAGTATACCTTGACCTTAAGTCTATTTTAGAGTGTTTTTAGGCTATATAAGGACCTTAGAACCCTCTCTCATTCAGCCATACAAATTTGAGAGAAACCCTAGAGAGGGAAGAGAGAAAAGAGAGAGAAAGAGTGAGAGAAGTGGGAGAAGCTCCCTACTACTATCCCCTACCGTTCTACAAGCTTAACCACGTAAGTCTTGTCGCTTTTCCGGTGATTCTGACTTCATTTCTAAGTAAGAAACCCTAACCCTAATCTGTTTTGGGGTTATGAAGGTTGTAGGTTATGAAATAACTAACCTATTTCATTCTATAGGTTACCAAACTGCCGAATACGGAAGCTTAGCAAACTTATCGGCTTCGTTATGATTCTACGATAAAAGGTGAGGACTATAGGTGTATAGGTTATAGTTTTCAACGCTTTCAATATCAGATAATGATAGATTCATGATCTGTATGCAATTGCACATATACAAAGTGTTGTCTGTATTCCGTTTCGATTAGAGACGAAGAATATGGAATTTTACATATTCTAGGTATTTGTAGAAAGTACCGTATACGTATAAATTTTGAAAATGGGTTTGCCATGATTATTTGTTGTATGAATATATTATATATAGATAAAATACTTATTTGACAAAAGGACTCGTCCTAATACATGTTTTGCTAATATACACTATGTATGTTGAAATAGTGTATTATAGAAAGTATCGTATGCGTATAAATTTTGAAAATGTATTTGCCATGATTATTTGTTATATGAATATATTATATATGGATAAAATACTTGTTTGGCGAAAGGATTCGCCCTAATATATGTTTTGCTAATGTACACTATGTATGTTGAAATAATGGATTCTAAGTGTTTGTGAAAATACTTGTGAGAGTAAGTTTTAGATGATGGTGTCTTAGGTAGGTGTTGAGATGAGATTCTCAACTACCATAGAGACGTATATGATTTCCTCCATGTTGATTATTTAATTTAACTGCTTACTTATGAAATATATGTGTTTGTATTTCCTATTTATATGGTGCTTTATAACATGCTTTATGATATGCTCTTAACATGCTTGAATTACTTTGTTTAATATGCTTTACTCTACATGCTCTAAATAAGGATTGATTGAGTTTGGGACTATGTTTATAGTCCAGACAATTGGTACCAGACTTGAGTTCGTGGTTGAGATTCTTTTCACCACGTAAGATGTGTTTGACGAACCCGAGTTGTACTTCAGTTGGCGACAGTGGTTAGGCCACGTGAAGTGCTTATGCACTTCATGCCGTTCAGTTGATTGTGTGCTCGAGCTAGTCAGGCTCGTCAAGTAACCTGATATGTCTAATGTATGTTCACCATGTTTAGACGCTGCTGCTTAAACCTAGGGTACCAAACTTGCCAGTGGAATCCCGTTAACCATGGTACCTCGATACGCTAAGACTCATGAGTCGGGCATGGTGGTATGGGACACCGTGGTCGAGCTGTCGGCCTATGTTGGGGCCACTTGCCTCCCCATAGTGTCTATTGATCAACCAGACTCATGAGCCGATTATGTGGTATGGGACACTATATTCGAGTTGTCGGCTTACACTGATTGGTGTCGAGCCCTTTGTAGTGACCTCGAGCATACTCTGAATTTGCGGTGAGGTGACGAGTTTTACCGTAGTGTATAGAGTATAAACTAGGCCTGTATCCAATTAGTGATGAGTCATTAAAAAAGTGATGGGGGAGTGGTGTAACCATTGTGTGTAACAGCCCTGACAGCCTTTACAGCGCCCTAGAACTACACTATCGTATGAGATTATCTAGGTTTGATGACCCCAGAATGGATCATGTTTGGGAATGATACAAGAGAGGTACCTTAGTTTCCCAATCTTGCTGTTTGAAATGGACTAATAACAACTCGGTAATCATGCTCATCATCGCATTGCACATGCCTGGAAGATGTGGAGCATTGTGGAATCCAAGCATGCCGCGAACGTAAGATGGTGTCGCATGAGGGAGTGTGTGGTGAGGGTATCCATCATGACTATATTCATACTTGCATTAATAAGAGTAGTTAGGAGTGTTTGATTATACTGCTTTATCATTACTGCTTGACTAAATTGATAACATGTTAACCTATGCTTTATTGTTCCACTAAGTTAGCTACTCACTCCCACGTTATGAGACGGTGTTGTACACACCAACCAGACTCTGTCTTAGGTGCAGATGAGGTGACGACTCAGGAGGATGAGCCGGACTACGACGAGGACCAGGACGAGTTCTCCTTCATGCAGTATTCTGGTGGCTTTGACTAGACTGCCTGGATCGACGGGACTGGCAGGGCTTACTTCTCTAGTTGTATTTTTGACATTTTGAACGTAAAACAAATACATGTATATGGTGACTCAGATGGGTTCATACTCTGGAGATTGATGGTTTTGTTTCTTTTACATATATATATATATATATATATATACAGTTTCAGTCTTCCGCTTGCCTTTATATAATTGATCTCGAGTATGAATTACTGCTTTGGTATAATCTCACTCATGTTTAATGCACTAACATAGATAACATTCAATCATCATTCATTATGTTGCATAAGTGATGCGTTGGAACTCGGGAGTTGAGTTTATGCTCGACCCCTGAATTTCAGGGCATTACAAGTTGGTATCAGAGCATGATTTTGATTAAATCGGACCTGAGTTATGTTCCCACGACATACGCTGACGCCTTTTGACGTAAGAGGGTGCGAGAACGCTGTAGTAACAGTCTTAGGAATTTCAGTTCCGTCTAACGGCAAAGTTCACTGAAACAAATGCCGAAATCGAGTCTGTACCCCACCCCGGTCGTACGAGTCAATCCCAAAACACTTCTAGGCCTTCTATTGATGGGTCTAGATCATAATCCCCCCAACCCCAGCCATTAAAACTCCATAAATGTCAGTTTAGATCAGAGCCTTCTCGAAACTACCGGAATTTGGAACGAATGGAGTCGTGGGCCTTCCTGCGCTAATCTGGAGGGACCTAGGATAGACCCAGGGTGTCTTTGGCACCTTGGGGGGGGGGGGGGGGGTGAACACCACCCTACCGCGGAGGCACTGTGGCTGCTCTAGTGGACCGCAGTAGAATCGCGGTCACTGCGGTCAGGTTGGGCCGGGTCTGGTCAGGGTCGGCCCGACCCTAGAACATGTGTGGGGCCCGCGAAATTGTACGGGGGCCCCTATTTGAATTTTGTTTGCCTCCCAATCCTTCATTTCCACCCTTCCAAGCCCTCCAACAGCTGCCCTCTCTCTCAACTCTCCCTCCCAATCACCCAATCTGCTATTTTCGACCACAATCCACCCATTCCCATTGTTCATAACCATCCTTACCTCCCTACCCTCTCCGTTTCCTCTTGTTTGAGCTCTCACACTCCCATTTGAAGCTCAAAAAATCATGTAAGCTTCCTCACCCATCCCTTCTCTTCATTTCTCTTCCTCACTCCTTATTTGTTGGGCCTTTACAACCTCGGCTGAGGCTCAAACCTGTGGAGGATCAGCAACTCCAGCCCTTTCTCTCCCTTTTCGACACGTTTTGTCGCTTCCCATGACCCTCTTTGAGTTTGTTGCGGCCATTTTCTCCGTCTCCGCCATCCTTTCTCTTATAGGGAAAAGAAAGACCGCTGCAGATAAAGCTGGGCCTAGCTGTCCAACCCATTCAAGAAGAGAAGTGGACGTTGAAGCTAGCCCTAGCACGATTCAGGAGTATAAGTCGAAGCGGGACTTAGATCCCTAACTTTCGATCAGAGATGCTTTTTCGATAAGCTTCGAATACGGTCGTTTTACTAACAGTAAGATTGTGTTTGAAGCTCACGTGGATGAGAGAATGTTTGGGCTACACCCGGTGATGGATCGCTTGGTGGACATTGAATGGGGTCCTATTTTTTAAGGTGAGTCTCCTACATGTGAGAACACGGTTCGTGCCTTCTACGCCCATATCATAGACCCCTCGTTGGAGCCTCTTTAGTTCACGGTCTCTGTGAGGGGCATAAGGTGGATAATTACTGTGGTTGAGATGGTGCCGATCATGAACATCCCACGTGGTGAAGTGCTTCCTAATGACAACTTCTCCAGGAGTGCGTGAGAGAGGGATCGCCGTAGGTGATACCTTTGTGGTCGACGGGTTTCTTGGACGCGAGGAAACTGTCTTTTGTCGTCGAAGTTGACAGATGACTTCCATTTGCTTCACCATATTTTCACATATGATGTGTATCCACGGTCGGGTAACTGCACGGAGTGTATTCGGTTGATGGTGGACTTCCTATATAGGATTAGACATGGGGACAACTTATGCCTGCCCACGTTCGTCCTATTTCAGTTAGTTCAGGTCGTTCGATTTGTCAGGAATGACCTCTCACTCCCATTTGGCCTCCTGATATGCAAGATGGCTCGAGATGTCGGCTATAGGCTTAACATGGACAACCTTACGCCAGTCCGGGTCATAAGTGAGGCTACGCTTAACAATATGAAGATCGGCCCTCGATAACGGCAAGCCCGACTCAACGAGTCTGGAGATGAGTCAGATAGCGCAAGTGAGGAGAGTGTTGACCTCAAGGCAGGAAGCGAAGAAGGAGGTGGTGATGAGATATAGGAAGAGGAAGATGAGGCTCAGGATACTGAGGAGAGCTCTCCTCCTAGAGCACCAGAGCCGGACACTGCTCAGGCTGCGAGGGTTGCTCATATGGTTCGCATTGAGGAGAACCAGGCCACCCTGCGGTAAAAGATTGGACAGGTTCGGGCTAAGCTTGGTGAAACCCGAGCCAAGCTTGAGGTGACCGAAGCCTACATGAAGAGAAGTTTTAAGAAGGTGTCTCGCACATTGAAGACCATCCTGTGCTGTGTACAGGACAAGGATGCTCCTCCTCCATTGCCTGATTCGGATGCCTAGTCATCCAAGTTGTTGTTTGTAGTTGTTTTGGCTACTGCATTAGGCGGTTTATGTTTTCATGTTGATAGATGTATTAGTTAGTAGTATATTTTTGTTGTAGTTGAAGCCTGGTTGAATTAGCTCCCCTGCATCTTCTGTCATGATTCATATAACTCTGTATTCCATGTATTATGACAATTTTGGTAATGAAATGCATACAACCTCTTTTGCTATGATGTGTGTGGAATGCTTAAGTGATTACGTATTGTGTTGCCATGCTTTATCTCACAAGCGATGTACCCTATATTGTATAGGGCATGCCATAGAGATATACGAGGAGCACGACACCCCTCTTGCTCACTGACTCGATGGACCAGACTCCTTCCCACAGGGGTGGTCCTACGGACAGAGGTTTAGGCTCAGATCAGCCTTTTGTTAGTCCTACTGGTGGATTGCTACCTTATACACCCCCGGTTCGTGAGCAGAACTGGGCATCCTCTTCGACACGGTATGAGCCGCAGGCTGCTCCACCTATTGATAGGTTTGAGCAGTTGATGTTGATGATGCATCAGCAACAGATGCAGCAGCAGCACCAGCACCAGCAGCTTATGGCCACTATTTCTGAGGCCTTATCTCAAGGTGGGACTCCACCTTCGCCATCTACACGTCCTGCTGAGCCTACAGAGCCTCCTGGTTAGGCTGAGGATGTGCCTCTGGCCACACCTGTTGCGTACCCTGCGAGAGACGTGGGTACTCGCGGTCTACTTGAGCGATTTTAGCGCTTGAGGCCTCCGACTTTTACAGGTTCTCACAGACCCGAGGAGGCTGAGTACTGGTTGGATCGCATCTTGAAGATACTGAAAATGCTGCATTGTTCTGAGGCTGAATAGGTTGAGTTGGCCTCCTTCATGTTCGAGAAGGAGGCTAGCTTATGGTGGGACAGTATACTGCGGATCGTCGCAGTGGGATATGTGTGGACCTGGACAGCATTTGAGTTCCATTTCCACGAGAAATATTACCCTCAGGCCTACCGACACAAGAGGGAGAATGAGTTTATGCGCCTCAGATAGGGAGGCATGACAGTCACGGAGTATGAGCATCGTTTTACAAAGCTGGGCCACTTTGTTCCGACTATACTTGCTGATGAGCCGATGCAGATTCGACGCTTCACTAAGAGCTTGCGACCTGACATCTGGTCGAAGATGTGCTGTATCCGCATACCATCTTATGCGGAGTTGATTCATATGTCTATTGGGGCAGAGCAGGATGTTGATCGGCTGGCACGCTCCCATGGTGCTATGGTTACAAGACCACGACCAGAGGTTCAGGGCAGGCTTTTCCTTGGCAAGAGGCCTTGTGCTGACTCGCCTCCCAGGATTGCAGCGCCAGTGGCTCCGATATGGCGCCCCATTGTGACCTGTACATACTGGGGGAAACAGGGTCATCCTGTTAGGAGCTGTTTTGCGTGGATGAGGTATAACGGGTTCTCTCCACCGCAGATGATTGGTCGCTCCCGCCCATAGGTTATATCGACTCCACCACTTCGGATGGCACATGCACATCCGTCCTTCAGACCACTTGCACCTCGCTTCTGGCCGCCTCAACGGCCCATGGTACCTCAGCCTAAATGACCGCAACAGGCGCGTGTTCATGCGCTTATAGCAGAGGAACCAGAGACTGCACCTTCTGCGCCTATGGCCTTCGAGGTCACTGTACACGTCCAAGGTACTCCGTCTTCTTATTGGTGGACACTGGGTCCACTACCTCTATGGTTTCATGCACGGCAGTCAAGCGACTGGGTTTAGTTACTGCTCCTACGAGAGGTGTGAGGGTCATCACTGCTATAGGGACTTACTCTGAAGTTACTCATATGTGTGAGGGCTGCCCGATAGACTTGGGTGGTAGAGTGATACTAGTTGACCTGATCGTTGTCCCCCTATTCCATTACGACGTTATCTTCGGTATGGATTGGCTCACTGAGATGCGAGCCAAGATCAACTGCGAGATTAGGGTGGTGACAGCCTATGGACTTGATGGCATGGCCTTTACTTTTCCTGTTCAGGTCAGTCACGCTACTCGGTTGCAATGTTACGCTTCTTCATTAGAGGCTACTGATGTTACGATGCTTGAGGTTATGCCTGTAGTTCAGGCTTTTGCAGACATTTTTGCACTGATTCCTGGGTTGCTACCTCGGCGCGAGATCGACTTCACCATTGATCTTACGCCTGGTGCGACACCCATCTCTTTACTGACGTATCGCATGCCTCCGTGTGAGATGGAGGAACTGCAGAAACAGATTGACGGGCTAGTAGAGAAGGGCTTTATACGACCTAATGTGTCTCCCTGGGGAGCACCTGTACTGTTTGTGAAGAAGGATGGTTCACTACGGTTGTGTATTCATTACCGTAGGTTGAACCAGGTCACCGTGAAGAACAAGTATCCTTTGCCCAGGATAGATGATCTGTTTGATCAGTTGAAAGGGGCAAAGTATTTCTCGAAGATCGACTTGTAGTCAGGGTACCACCAGTTACATGTCAGAGATGAAGATGTGTAGAAGACAGCTTTCAGGACCTGTTTTGGGCATTATGAGTTCCTGGTGATGTCGTTCCGTCTTACGAACGCACCGGCCGTGTTCATGGACTTGATGAACAAGGTATTTCGGCCATTCTTATACCGATTCGTCATCATATTCATTGATGACATCCTGATATATTCCACGAGTCGGGAAGAGCACGAGGTGCACCTGAGAGCGGTGTTGGATGCCTTGAGGAAGAACCAGTTGTTTGCGCAGTATAATAAGTGAGACTTCTGGCAGGAAGAAGTCAAGTTCTTGGGACATGTGGTGTCCAAGGATGGGATAGCAGTGGACCTTGTTAAGGTAGCCGCGGTTCAGGATTGGAAGCAGCCTAGCTCGATTACCAAGGTGAGAAGTTTTCTTGGCCTGGCAAGGTACTATCGACGCTTCATTCGGGACTTCTCGAAGATTGCCAGGCCGTTGTCACAGTTGACGCATAAGGATTTGAAGTTCGCTTGGAATGAGAATGTAGAAGCAGCTTTTTAGGATCTGAAGGACAAACTGACGTCCTCCCCTGTGCTAATATTGCTAGAGCAAGGGGTCAAGTACATGATATACACTGACGCATCTCACGTTGGTTTAGGTTGTGTCCTTATGCAGAAGGACAGGGTGATTGCGCATGCCTCAAGACAATTAAGGAAGCACGAGGAGAATTACCATACACACGACCTTGAGTTGGCAGCTGTCATCTTTGCATTGAAGCTCTGAAGACATTACTTCTACGGAGAGGAGTTCGAGCTTTTCTGCGACCACAAGATCCTTAAGTATATATTCACGTAGCGAGACTTGAATATGAGGCAGTGTAGATGGATGGAAACCTTGAAGGACTTCAAGTTCGAGGTCTCCTACCATCCTGGCAAGGCCAATCTTGTGGCGGATGCATTGAGCCACAAGAAGGCTATTACATTTGCGGCTTTGCTGATGATAGCAGAGTGGGATGTGCTAGAGTTCGTGCGGGACTTCGAGCAAAAACTCACCGTGGAGGAGCCATTTGAGTGTGTCGCGCATGTTCGGGTGCGGCCACTCATTGATGATAGGATTATCGAAGCCCAAAAGGGCGATGAGCGGTTGTCTGAGCTTCAAAAGCAAGTTAGCGACGTCGATGACTCTGAGTGGAGAGTTGGCACAGATGGGGGTCTACGATACCGTGGCCGCTTATGCGTTCCTGATATACATGATTTGCGACAGGAGCTCCTCGAGACTGCCCACAAATCGAAGCTTGCGATGCACCCTAGTAGCACGAAGATGTACCAGGACATGAGACGGTCTTATTGGTGGGACGACATGAAGACCCACATAGTAGAGTATGTTTCTCGTTGTCTGACGTGCCAGCAGGTTAAGGCAGAACATCGCTGACCTCCTTGACTACTTCAGCCCATGCCCATAGCTGAATGGAAGTGGGACTTCATTTCTATGGATTTCATATCGGGGCTGCCGAAGACGAGGAAAGGACATGATTCCATTTGGGTGATCGTGGATCGGTTGACCAAATCGGCCCATTTCCTCCCTATCAGAGTCACGAACTCGCAGAGATGGAGTCCGGCTAGGGTCCGTACATCGAGAGATTGTGCGTCTGCATGGAGTTCCCCTAGAGATCGTGTCGGACAGAGACGCACGGTTCACGTCTATCCTCTAGACTCGTATCCAGGAAGTGATGGGTGTAAAATTGAAGTTCAGTACTGCGTTTCACCCTCAGACAGACGGGCAGACATAGCGGGTGAACCAGATTTTGGAGGATATGTTGCGGGCCTGTGTCTTGGACTTTAAGGACGGTTGGGATGACTGTCTTCCGTATGCAGAGTTCGCGTACAACAACAGCTTCCAGGTGAGTATTAGCATGGCTCCATATGAGGCCTTGTATGGTCGTCCTTGTAGAGCACCGCATTGCTGGGCTGAGGTTGGCGAGCGCAGTTTGATTGGGCCGGAGTTGGTACAGGCGACCTCAGAGAAGATCAACATTATCAGGCGTCGACTTCTTACAGCACAGAGCAGGTAGAAGAGTTATGCCGATATGAGGCGGCGACCGCTTGAGTTTAAGGTCGGAGATCACGTATTCCTCAGAGTTTCCCCTATGAAGGGAGTCCTTCAGTTTGGGAAGAAGGGGAAGCTCACACCGAGGTTCATCGGTCCGTTTTAGATCCTTGATCGAGTGAGTGCTGATTGAACATCCCGTTTTTGCCAACCTCGGGATTAGGCTTGATCAATGGGTCGATCCTAAGACCTTATTAACTTGTCAGAACTAAATCCCATGCCTAAAAATCGCTCCTTAACCATTTTCTTCACAAATTCCACCCTTCACCACCTTTTTCTTTAAAAATTTCAAAGTACTTTCATCCTAGACACTATCCTAAACTAGCTAAGTAGTATATAACTTGGATCACTTTATATACAAACTACAAAGGCCCAGGTACCACCTCAGACGGAAATCTTATAGGACTAAACCCTTTAGAAATTAAGTGAGATTTAGCTAGTGTTAAACTAGAGTGCCCGTGAAATTAGCACCAATCGCTTTAAATACAATCTGCAAGACTCAAAACTTGTAGAATCATTGACGCTAGGTTACCCTAAAACTTGGGATCAATCTCATTACCCGGCTGCTCACGGGAGCATCTCGAAACTCCGTATCTGATTTGGACCGCACATCGGGAGTCCGAACAATACGAAGTTAAGGACTTAGGACCGCCTCGCTGGGCTTGACAACCATCTCGGAAATCAAATCCAGCCGATGTCCCACGACTGTTCGCTTGAGTCCGGAGAGAGAGTGTGTGAAAAACACTATTCCCTTTACAAAATAAATATCTGGAATAGTGATCTGGCACCATTCGTTTGCGCATCAGTATTAAGTAACTAGACCGTCAGAATCAGACTAAATTACACCCTCGGATTAAGAAAAATTTCAGGAACATTTACATGTGCTTGGAATTTCGGATCGTGGCCCACTGACCGTTGAACTGAAAGTGGTCCACCATGTGCGATCTGGGAATCCGATCGAGTTGAAAACGTAGTCCCACGAAGATCCCTGAGTAGAGAGCTTAAGTCTGACGTTTGGCTCAAGGGGGGCCACCAGAAACACTCTTTTGAGCTGGAACATCGCTAAAATGCTTATAATAGTAATAACCCTTGAACCTGATTATATTTTGGGAAGGTTTTAGGCTATAAAAGGACCTTAAACCCTCTCCCATTCCAGCCATACGAATTTGGATTTGAGAGAGAGAAAAGAGAGAGAAAGTGAGGGAGATGTGGGGGGAACTCCCTACTGTTGTTCCCTGCCGCTATTCGGGCTCCACCGCCTGATTCTCATCGCTTTCCCGGTGATTCCGGCGTCGTTTCTAGGTAAGAAACCCTAACCCTAATCTGTTTTAGGGTTGTATAGGTTGTAGGTTATGAAATAGCTAACCTATTTCGTTCTTTAGGCTGTCAAACTCTCGTATACGGAACCTTAGTGAACCTATCGACTCCGTTACGATTCTACGACACAAGGTGTGGACTTTAGGTGTATAGGTTATGGTTTTCAACACTTTCAATGTCAGATAATGATAGATTCATGATCTGCATGCAATTGTACATGTACAAAATGCTTTCCGTTTTCTGTTTCGATTAGAATTGTAGAATTTGGAAATTCACATACTCTAGGTATTCGTATAAAATACCATATACGTATTTTTTTTGGAAATTTGTTTGACATGTTTATTTGATGTATGGATATATGACGTATGGATAAAATACTTATTTGGCGAAAGGATTCGCCTAAATACATGTTTATAATAAATACTATGTATGTAGAAATACGGTATTGTAAGAAGTACCGTATACATGTATATTTTAGTGATGTGTTTGTCATGATTAATTGTCGTATAAATATATTATGTGCGTATAAAACATTTGCTTGGCGAAGGGAATTGTCGTAATACATGTTTGCTTGTATACACTATGTATGTTGAAAATGCTATTCTAGAAAATACTGTATACGTATAAATATTGGGAGATGAATTTATCATGATTATTTGCTGTAGTAATATATTATACATGGATAAAATACTCACTTGGCTAAGGGATAGCCCTAAAACATGTTTTGCTAACATACACCATGTATGTTGTAATAGTTTATTCTAGGTGTTTGTGAAAATGATTGAATGAGTACCGAATTCTCATTCATACTCGCCATGACTAGTTGTCATGGATTCATGATTGTTGTATTGGCGATACCTCTTTGACGAAAGGATTTGCCCTAAATCACGCCACGGCCAATATACACCATATATGCTAAAATGTGTGGCCCAAGTGTTTGTGGAAATGACTGAATGAATATGGAATTTGGATTCCTGCTTGCCATGACTATCCGTCGTGGGTGTACGCGTGTTATGATTGGGGCAACTCCTTAGGGAAAGGATTTGGCCTAATGCCTATGTGATCGACATATGTCATGTATGTTGATGTATGTTTGTTTAAGTGTTTTTTTTAAATGTCTGAATGAGTAGTAGTTAGCAAATTGTAATGTATAAGGGTGTTGAGATATGATTCTCAACCTCTTTTAACTATGTGTATGATCTCCTTGGATTGTTGTGTGATTAGGAATTGAACATGTATAAACTCATGCTTGTGTTGTGATTCATAACATGCTCAACTGCTTTATGATTATAACTATGTAATGCATATGTTTAAATTTATATTTACGTTGTATGATCCGTCATGGGTGATGGGGAGCGGAGCAACGAGTCGTAACAATGTACCACAGCGACCTAAACGGATAATACCATACCTTGATTGTATGAGTGGAATCTTGATCCATTACGCTTTATCTATCTGCAGTTTATCATGTTTGGGGCTATGATTATAGTCCGACAATCGGTACTGCACTGAATTCGTGGTTGCGATTCATTTGCCACGTGAGATGTGTTCGACAAACCCGAGTCGTACTTCGGTTGGCGATAGTGGTTGGCCACGCGAAGCGCTTATGCACTTCATGTCGTTCAACTTGTTGTGCGCTCGAGCTAGCCGAGCTCGTCAAGTAACCCGACTGTCTTATGTATGTTTACCATGTTTGGTCGCTCATCGCTTGAACCTAGGTACCAAACTTACCAAAGAAATCCCTTTTAACCATGGTACCTCGATCCGCTAAGACTCATGAGTCGGGCATGGTGGTATGGGACATCGTGGTCGAGTCGTCCGGCCTCACGCCGAGGCCACGTGCCTCCCCGTAGTGACCAGTGAGCAACCAGACTCATGAGCCGATTATGGTGGTATGGGACACTATATTCGAGCTGTCGATACTTACGGTGAGAGCCGAGTACGGTGAGACCTGTACTCGTCCGACTTGGCGACGAGTCCTCTCAGTAGTATCTTCGAGTATACTCCAAGGTCCGTGATTGGTGACGAGTCTTTCACAAAGAATCGGAGTATGAGTTGAGCCGAGTACGGTGAGACCTGTATTCGAGCTGACGGCTAGTGATTGAGCCGAGTACGGTGAGACCTGTACTCGAGCTGACGGTCAGCAATTGAGCCGCATACGGTGAGATCTGTATCCGTGCTGATGGGTGACGAGCCCTTTGTGATGCCTTCGCTACGCCTCTCAAACCATAATATCGTATGAGATTAACTAGGACTGACGACCCTAGAATGGATCATGTTTGGGAATGATACAAGGGAGGTACCTTAGTTTTCCAATACTGCTGTTTGAAATGGACTAATAATAACTCGGTAATCATGATCATCATCGCACCGCATGTGCTTAGTAGATGTGGCGCACTGAAGGAGTTAAGCATTCGCGAACGTAAGATGATGTCGCATGAGGGTGGTTTGGCAAGGGCATACAGCATCAAGTCATTTCATTCTCGCACTTAATAAGAGTAGTTAGAATTGTTTGATTTGTACTGCTTTATGATTATTGCTTGATTGAATTGATAACATGTTAACCTATGCTTTACTGTTCCACTGAGTTGATCACTCACTCCCACGTTACGGGACGGTGTTGTACACACCAACCAGATTTGTTGAATTTTAGATGATGGTGATGCTTATGAAGCAAAGTCGGACTACTTCTATGGTGATGAGGAGGAGTTCTCCTATCATGTAACTCTCTGACGGGTCTCTAAAGACCTCTAAGTGCACGTATTGACGGGGCTATGGTACTTGGGATAGAAGATATTACACTTACACATTTGGTATATTTTAGAATAGTACTTGTAATTATTTAACCTAGTAATGTTATCACACTCGGAGACTCATCACAAGCTTTATATATTTTATCTATCTATCATCGTCTTCCACTTGCAATTTAACTGTCTCTCGGAGTATGATATGTTGTTTTAGGCTTAATCTCACTCATGTTCAATGCACGAATACAGTCAACATTCAATCATCATTCATTTTGTTGCATAAGTGATGTTCTGGAACTCGGGAGTTGAGTTTATGCTCGACCCCCGATTCTCAGGGCGTTACAGCTATGGTATATCGTCTCGCTTTGCCCACACCACTTGCAGCTGTACATAACGTATTTCATGTATCTATGCTGAAGAAGTACGTTTCTGATCCTTCACACATTATCAGTTGGGAGCAGGTACAGTTGAGCGAGGATGCTACATATGTGCTGCGCCCGACACGTATCCTTGACAGAAAGGAGCAGGTACTGCGTAGCAAGGTGATTCCACTCGTGAAGGTACTGTGGACACATCATACAGAGGAGAAAGCTACCTGGGAAACAGAAGCCGAGATCCGAAAGAACTACCCTCAGCTCCTCGAGGAGTATGAAAAGGTACTAATTTCGAGGATGAAATTTTTCATTAAGGGGGGTAGATTGTAACGACTCGAAAAATCCCGTACAATGGCCTGAGTACCACCTCGACCAGAAATCACTTAGGATTAAATCCTTTAGAAATTTGACAAAGTTAACTAAGTGCTAAACTAGATTAGCCATGAAATCCGTTTGAATCACTTTAAATACGATCTGCAAGACTCAAAACTTGTAGAATCATTGACGTTAGGTTACCCTATAATCTAGGATCAAACTCATTACCTGACTGCTCTCGGGAGCACATTGAAACTCCGTATCAGATCTGGACAGCACATCGGGAGTCCGAATAATACGAAGTTAAAGACTTAGGACTGCCTCGCTGGGCTTGACAACCATCTCGGAAATCAAATCCAGACTGTGTACCACAGCTGTTCGCTTGAGTCCGGAGCGAGGAGTGTGAGAACACTTATTTTTCTTTACAAAATAAATATCTCAAATAGTGATCTGAGACTTGTTACTTGCGAACATTTTGTAAGCAACCAGACCGTCAGAATCTGACCCAAATACACCCTTGGATCAAGAAAAATTTCATAAACATATCCATGTACTTAGAATTCAGATCAAGATTCGCTGACCATTGAACTAAAACTGGTTCGCCACGCGTGATTTGGGAATCCGACTGAAATGAAAACTTAACTCTACCTAGATCCATAGTCTGTGAGCTTAAGTCCGACCTTTGGCTCAAGGGGGCCCGCCAGAAGTCCTCCGTTGAGCTAAAACTGGGTCACTTTGGTTATAACCCAAGTATACCTTGACCTTAAGTCTATTTTGGAGTGTTTTTAAGTTATATAAGGACCTTAGAACCCTCTCTCATTCAGCCATACGAATTTGAGAGAAACCCTAGAGAGAGAAGAGAGAAAAGAGAGAGAAAGAGTGAGAGAAGTGGGAGAAGCTCCCTACTACTATCCCCTGTCATTCTATAAGCTTAACCACGCAAGTCTTGTCACTTTCCCGACGATTCTGACTTTATTTCTAGGTAAGAAACCCTAACCCTAATCTGTTTTGGGGTTGTGAAGGTTGTTGGTTATGAAATAACTAACCTATTTCATTCTATAGGTTACCAAACTGCCGAATACAAAAGCTTAACAAACCTAACGGCTTCGTTACGATTCTACGATAAAAGGTGAGGACTTTAGGTGTATAGGTTACGGTTTTCAATGCTTTCAATGTCAGATAATGATAGATTCATGATCTGCATGCAATTACACATGTACAAAGTGTTGTCTATATTCTGTTTCGATTAGAGACGAAGAATATAGAATTTTACATATTCTAGGTATTTGTATAAAGTCCCGTATACGTATAAATTTTGGAAATGGGTTTGCCATGATTATTTGCTGTATGAATATATTATATATGGATAAAATACTTATTTGGTGAAAGGACTCGCCCTAATAAATGTTTTGCTAATATACACTATGTATGTTGAAATAGTGTATTCTAGAAAGTACCGTATGCGTATAAATTTTGGAAATGTGTTTTCCATGATTATTTGTTGTATGAATATATTATATATGGATAAATACTTGTTTGGTGAAAGGATTAGCCCTAAAACATGTTTTGCTAATGTACACTATGTATGTTGAAATAATGTATTCTAAGTGTTTGTGAAAATGCTTGTGAGAGTAAGTGTTTAGATGATGGTGTCTTAGGTAGGTGTTGAGATGGGATTCTCAACTACCATAGAGACGTATATGATTTCCTCCATGTTGATTGTTTAATTTAACCACTTATGAAATATATGTGTTTGTATTTCCTGTTTATATGGTGCTTTATAACATGCTTTATGATATGCTCTTAACATGCTTGAATTACTTTATTTAATATGCTTTACTCTACATGCTCTAAATAAGGATTGATTGAGTTTGAGACTATGTTTATAGTCCAGACAATCGGTACCAGACTTGAGTTCATGGTTGAGATTCTTTTTGCCACGTAGGATGTGTTTGACGAACCCGAGTCGTACTTCAGTTGGCAACAGTGATTAGGCCACGCGAAGTGCTTATGCACTTCATGTTATTCATTTGATTGTGCGCTCGAGTTAGTCAGGCTCGTCAAGTAACCCGATATGTCTAATGTATGTTGACCATGTTTGGACGCTACTGCTTGAACCTAGGGTACTAAACTTACTAGTGGAATCCCATTAACCATGGTACCTCGATCTGTTAAGACTCATGAGCCGGGCATGGTGGTATGGGACACCGTGGTCGAGCTGTCGGCCTACGCTGGGGCCACGTGCCTCCTCGTAGTGTCCATTGAGCAACCAGACTCGTGAGCCGATTATGGTGGTATGGGACACTATATTCGAGCTGTCGGCCTACACTGATTGGTGACGACCCCTTTGTAGTGACCTCGAGCATACTCTGAATTTGCAGTGAGGCGACGAGTTTTGCTACAGTGTATAGAGTATAAAGTAGGCCTGTATCCAATTAGTGATGAATCGTTAAAAAAGTGATGGGGGAGTGGTGTAACCATTGTGTGTAATAGCCCTGACAGCTTTTGCAGCGCCCTAGAACTACACTATCGTATGAGATTATCTAGGTTTGACGACCCTAGAATGGATCATGTTTGGGAATGATACAAGGGAGGTACCTTAGTTTCCTAATCCTGTTGTTTGAAATGGACTAATAATAACTCGGTAATCATGCTCATCATCACATTGCACGTGCCTGGAAGATGTGGAGCACTGAGGAATGCAAGTATGCTGCGAATGTAAGATGGTGTCGCATGAGGGAGTGTGTGGTGAGGGTATCCATCATGACTGCATTCATACTTGCATTAATAAGAGTAGTTAGGAGTGTTTGTTTATATCACTTTATCGTTACTGCTTAACTGAATTGATAACATGTTAACCTATGCTTTATTGTTCCGTTGAGTTAGCTACTCACTCCTACGTTACGGGACAGTGTTGTACACACCAACCAGACTCTGTCTTAGGTGCAGATGAGGTCACGACTCAGGAGGCTCAGCCGGACTACGATGAGGACCAGGATGAGTTCTCATTCATGTAGTATTCTGGTGGCTTTGACTAGACTGCCTGGATCGACGAGACTGGCAGGGCTTACTTCTCTAGTTGTATTTTTGACATTTTGAACGTAAAACAAATACATGTATATGGTGACTCAGATGGGTTCATACTCTCGAGATTGATGGTTTTGTTTCTTTTACATACATATATATACAATTTTAGTCTTCCGCTTGCCTTTATACAATTGATCTGGAGTATGAATTACTGCTTTGGTATAATCTCACTCATGTTTAATGCACTAACATAGACAACATTCAATCATCATTCATTATGTTGCATAAGTGATGCGTTGGAACTCGGGAGTTGAGTTTATGCTCGACCCCTGAATTTCAGGGCGTTATAGGAAATATGAAATATTTCACACTCAACACACCCCCCAACCAGCATTTTGCTAGTCTCGAGCAAAACATACGTGAAGTGATCTTCAATCTTTAATGTTCAAATCACTTTCAGAAAATAATCTTTTGTGCAATCAAGTATGAATGCGTACAATCTAAAGAAGAAAGAGTGCAAAATAATGTCATTGTTTGATCAAGTATTAATGACACTAGTGTTATCACAAAATAATGTTATTGTTTGATTAATACCATAATCTATCAACATTTGCTTCATCCAAAGAAGATATGCGTAATAACTATTGACAACAATGTATTTAGCCTCAGCAGTAGACAAAGATATCAAGTTTTGCTTCTTGCTATGCTAAGATACAAGACAGTTTCTAATATAAAAACAACCACCGCTGGTTGATTTATGAGCATCTATGTTTCTAGCCTAATCGGCGTTTGAATACCCAGAAATGATGGTAGATGTATCAAACCGGTACTTTAAGCCGAAATCGGTAGTCCCATCCAGTGGCCAAGGAACTAGCTGCTGCATCTCATTTCTTTCAAATTGTTGCAGCTCATCTTGCATTGTTGCAATCCAATATTCATATTTGAGTGCTTTTGCAAAAATTTTAGGTTCAATTATTGAGATGAAGCATATATGATTGTTGATGATCTCAAGCTATCACCGAGTCTTCATATCGGCTTTAGGATCTCCAATGATTTGATTGAGGAGATGATCCTTAATGACTAGTATGTTACCTAATGGTTGAGATTCAAGTGGAGGAGTAGAATTGTTATCAGGTTTACCTATATAATGCACGGTTCCATATCATCCTCCACATCAATAGTAGAACCATTTTTGTCATGTGGTTAGCAATCAACAACCACATTGACCAATTCTTGTATTGTAAGGGTCCTCAAATTGTAGACTCTATAAGCATGACTATTTAATGAATATCCTAGAAAGATGTCGTCGTTGCTTTTAAAATCGAATTTACCTAAATGTTCCCGATCTCTAAGAGTACAACATTTGCTACTAAAGACACGGAAATACTTAAAACTAGGTTGTTTTCCACACCAAAGTTCATATAGAGTTTTATTTAAGCCTGCTCTAAGATATAACGTATTAACTATATAGTAGACGGTGTTGACGACTTTGGCCCAAAAACTTTTTATCATGTTTTTACTATTTATCATAATCGAGCCCATCTCTTAAAACACCCTATTTTTTCCTTTCCACTACTCCATTATACTATGGAGTTTTTGGAGATGAGAATTCATGTCGGATTCTATTATATCACAGTTGAAATTGCATTATAACAACTATAGTAGAAGTATGGAATTGGTCAAAGTGTCCTTGAGGGAGGTGAATAGGACTTTTCTTAAATTCTGATCTTACTATTTTATAATGTTTACCAATTTAAAATTAGTTCAATAAGATCATCATAGAATCATTCACATTCATCTTCTAAGGCATTAAAGAGATCTAAGTTCAGCAAAACATGAATACAACACATTTACACATATTAATCAATCAAATCAACTATGCAAGAATCATCAGAAACACAACGATATATAGTGGTTCAGCTACATGCCTACTCCACTCTCGGCTGACTCACTCCACCCAAGAGTGTGTCAGATTACATTATGAGATGGTTTTAAATCAGGTTAGCCATAAACCTTCACAACCTATACAAGGTATTGTCTATACAAGAAAAATATATCCTACGCAAGGTATTGCCTATCCAAGGCAACCATACATGATTACACAAGACACTCAATCATGCTTACACAAAGCATTATAGATCTTACATAAGGAATCTATACGTATTCTCCTGTCGGAGGCCTATTAAAAGGTCTTAGTATGTTTGTGAAACAAAACCTGAAAATCAATCCTACACAAGAAAGGATTTTTATATTCTATGGACTCTAAAGACTTACTCGTAAGTAGGTGAGTCTCGTTTCTAGCACATGATGAAAATGATCTCCCTTGATGACGAAGAATCTTCAGCTTCATTGAACCACAACAGTTGTAGATGCTCCCAATACAAGTCACTAGAGTTGGGTCAATGTATTTAGGGGAATCTACTCTTAAAGTATATTGATCCTTAAGGAACAAAGAGATTCCAGGTACTAAGCATTCAATAGATTCCAGTATAATGATTTGTCATTAAGTAAGTTACTAGAAGATCCTTGAATGGTGAAGTTCATTCTCCAATCCAATCTATTGAATATTCAATGATTTCATTTAAGAAAGGGTTGAAGAATGAACTCCCATGAGAAAAAGGATTTAGGTTGGTAGGTAAGCAATTACTCTCTCAGAGCTCACTCTTTTTCTCAATGCAAACTCCGAAAACAATCTTCCAAATATAGAGGCAAAAATCCCAATGGTAATAAAACAGGCAGAATCTTTCTACATTCGATATCATCCAATTAGGTTCGATGTCATCGAAGGCCAACTTCGATGTCATCGAGTGACAGTTCGATGATACGAGATTTTTATTGAAAATGGTTTAAAGCTTGTTGGACTCTTTTTTTTCTTTATTCGATGTCATCGAACGTGATTCGATGTTATCGAAATTTGAATTTTGATGTCATTGAATCGAGTTCGATTCCTCAAAAATTGTAAGCGATTTACCTCTAGAGCTTGCTGGATATTTTCTTATCATTATTCAATGTCATTTAACGTTATTCGATGCCATCAAAATTTGAATTTCGATGTCATCGCATCGAGTTCGATTCCTTAAAATTTTAAGTAGTTTTCCTTCAGAGTTTTCTGGACGTAAATTGCTCAAATCTCGATGTCATCGAGACACATTCGATGTCATTGAATGTTGATGTTCAATGTCATCGAACAGTTGTTCGATTCATCGAATTTTCAGGTTATTTTTAGTTTGAGCTTGCTGGACATCTCAAGTCACTTATTTAATGTCATCGAGTCACATTCAATGTCATTGAACATATATGTTCGATGTCATCGAACAGTTGTTCGATTCATCGTATTTTCAAGTGATTTTCAGTTTGAGCTTGCTGGACATCCCAAGTCACTTATTCGATGTCATCGAGTTATATTCGATGTCATCGAGTAGTGTTCGATGATACGAAGGAAGTAGAAAAATTGATAATATTTTCATATAAATTTTAAACTTAGTTTTCTATTACTTAATCTATAAAACATAGTTTCCTTGTTGTTTTCTAATAAATTAAATTGTTTTTAATGGGAATTATATACCTGAGGTGTTTTGGTCATGGGATGTGAGGTTTAATTTGCCTTTGAAGATCTTGATCCATCCACTTTGTTGAGTCTGCATCTTGTAGTTCTTTCATATGGGGCTCACTAAACTGACTGACTCAACCATCACATTAATTGACAAACAAGGGCACTTTCAATCTCCCCCTTTATCAATTACGATACAAAATACCTAGAATACTTGGAACATCAAACTAAATTGTGTGTTCAACTTCATTACACAATTTTACAGAATTGTATTCTAAAACTGAACAAATACACAATTGTATTGCTTGAGCTGCTACTTCCCCTATCATCTTGCATGACCAGTAATTTTAACCATACAACCATAGGAACACAATGGTGAGATTGTTCTCTCCCTTTTTGTCAGTCATTGGGAAGGGTTAGTAGACAAGAATACATCATTATATGACTAAAGTTGAAGCATTTAAAGTGCTTAGGATAATTAATATAGAGGAAGCTGAGTTATGATGCTAGAACCAGACAGACAATCTATATCAGCATAAAAACAATGCCCAAGCTTGGCATAGACAAAAATAATAATAATTTATCCACAAGTGTGTAACCCATCCATGGGCAAGATCGGAAGTAAGTCATCTAAAAAGAAAGTTAGTGATCATCACATACACACACAAACTTAAGGCAACGAAAAAGATATATATGCCCTAAGTTCAACCAATCAACACAGGTATGTGATAAAAAAGTATGCTATGGAGCACGACCTGCATCATGAGGAATTGTATTGTCATGGCGGCAAGTTAGCAAGTCTATAATGTGTTGAGCCGTGCACTACAGGGCTACTGCCATATGCTCGAGTCCTGAGAGTCTCTCCTCCGTGCACTCATATGCTCCTCCTGACAATCAAATCGGTCCTCAAGACGCGCCTGCCCATGAAGAATTGCACCATCCTGATCTTGATGTTGTTTGGAGCATCGCGCATGCATTGAGTCAGGAGTCGATGAAATGACTGGCGATAGTTATACCTCATCCTCGGTAGGAGCTATTGTCTCTCCTATTTTTGTCTCGGCTTGCGTCTCATCCTCATTCGGTTCACCTGGAAGCGGGTGATATTTCAAATCCACCCGCTTGATGTTGAGTTTGGTGAAGTGTTGTATATGATGCTCGGGATCATTGGTGTCAGGCCCAGCTCTTGACTTATTACGCAGATAAGATGTGGAAAAGGGAGATGAGTTGGTCTTGTACTATGGATGACTACTGCGAGTTGGTGGACAATCAAGGATGGAAGACACAACTTAACTCCTGACGCAACACTGTATAGGACTAAGAGAATGAAAGGAGTAAGGTTGACGTTATTAGTTCCACGCGGGTAGACATTCATGAAGAAGATGCCATGGAGGACCCGATACTTGGGAAGCATGTACTTGGTTTTGAGAGCATTCCCTTGGTGCCAGGGAACCTCTCTTCCATAACATATGTATTTGATCATTAAAGAATGAATAGTAAGGTCATCAATGTCCATTTCTAACAGACCTATTGGAGATAATGTAAGGCCAAATTGACTGGCAATTGTGCCAAGCGTGATGACTACGGTAGATTGTCCAACTGTAATGGACACTGAAGGTGGATCCAAGATCGGGGTATGACAATAAGCTAGAAATCAATAGATTTGTTCATCATGACATTTACCCCCAAAATTTAAAAGTGGAGTCCAGTCCACGACCGACAGAAGTGGTTCAATCTCAAAAGATCGAATGCACTCTCGATCAATCCATCGTTCGTGTACCAACTTTCCTAGAATATTTCTCTAGCAAATTGGCACTAGGGGGTGCAATGATTGGGTCTTCTGGAGGATCAACAAGAAGTGCATCCCTACGGGGAGCTTGTCAGGCAGTGTTGCCTTACTGTGAGGCAAGGGAGCCTGTTCTTGAGGATGTCCCGGGACTCTTGGCCTGTTCCTTAGGTGATAAGGTATTTTGTCTCGTTCGTTGTGACGGTTCCCCTTCCGCAGGGGCCTTCCCCTTATCCTTAGGCATTGATTAAGGTAGGAAGGAAGATCCTAGAACAATTGTAAATACCCAAGGAGTAATCTCAACTCCAAAAAGAACCATAAGGAAGACGAGGGTGAAGGGATTTACCAAGATAGTGAGGATTTACTAAAATAACATGATGGAGCGGTCGAGATATAAGCTTTGCTTGTACACCAAGATTTCATTAGACAAGAAGGACGAAGGAAGGAGACGCCCAAAACAATTAATCAAAATGGGAATTTTTTTGCACGCGCAGTTTATATACTGTCAAATATCTTTGATGTCATCGATCCTAGTTCGATGACATCGAAGCTATGTCTGGCGCTTCATTTCCTTTATATACTTCGATGTCATTGAAGTATGTTCGATGGCATCAAACATAGTTCGATGACATCGAGTGTTCCAGTGAACCAATAAATATCAAAGTTTACCGCATGATTTGATATGATTAAGAGAATGTTTATAAGAATATGCCAACTTATCAAACTTGTACATTCAACACAAGTTATACAAAAATGATAATAACAAAAAAGTAAACATATCCTATGTTTAAGTTCAAAAAGAATTTGGAGGCCTAAAGTCCTCAAATATATCATTAGACGCTCATGGACTATAAAATATATCAAATCGCACATATTCCAATAGATTTTTGGAGATCTCTAAATCTATTGGCATCCAGGGGCTTTGTTAAGATATCGGCAAGTTGGAACTCTGTAGGTACATGATCCAACATAATAATCTTGTCTTCGACAAGTTCTCTTATAAAATAGTGTCGTATGTCAATGTGCTTTATTCTTGAATGTTGGACTGGATTTTTAGAAATATTGATGGCACTTGTGTTATCACAAAAAAGTGTCATTGTGGATTGTTCAATCCCATAGTCCAGCAACATTTGCTTCATCCAAAGAAGTTGTGCACAATAACTGCCATCTGCTATGTATTCGGCCTCAGTAGTAAACAAAGATATTGAGTTCTGTTTATTTACTTTGCCATGATACAAGACAGTTGCCGATATAAAAACAATCATTGCTGGTTGATTTACGTTTGTCTATATTTCCAGCCCAATCGGCATCAGAATACCCGACAATGATAGTAGATGTGTCAAATGGGTACCATAAGCCGAAATTGGTAGTTCCAGCCACATACTTGATAATTCTTTTAACCACTGATAGGTGTGATTCTTTTGGGTAAGCTTGAAATCATGCACATGCACCAATGCTAAAAGCTATATCTGGCTGACTTGCGGTTAGATATAGTAAGCTACTTATCATGCTGTGGTACAAGTGTTGATCCACATTCTTGCCATTGGCATCTTTGGAAAGTTTGAGTGTGGTGTTCATGGGAGTATGATAAGTATGTCCAGATTCAAGTCCAAATCTTTTTACTAGATCTTTTGCATATTTGGACTGACATACAAATATCTCATTGTTCATTTGCTTCACTTGTAACCCTAGAAAGAAATTCAACACACCAACCATGCTCATTTTGAATTCATATTTCATTAATTCGGCAAAATTATGAGCAATATCTTCACAAGTGGATCCAAAGATTATGTCACCACATAAATTTGGGCAATGAGTAAAGAATTCTCAGTCTTTTGCGTAAATAGTGTTTTATCAACACATCCCCTACAAAATTTGTGGTCCAGCAAGAACTGCGTTAAGTGCTCATACCATGCATGAGGTGCTTGTTTAAGACCATAAAGCGCTTTGCTTAATCGATATACATGTTGAGGATACTTAGGATTTAAAAATTCCTTTGGTTGTTCAACATATACTTCTTCCTCAAGTACACCATTTAGAAAGGCGCTTTTGACATCCATTTGAAACAATTTGAATTGTAAAGCGCACGCAATAGACATGAGAATCCTTATAGACTCAAGACGTGCTACTAGGGCAAATGTTTCATCAAAATTGATGCCTCTATTTGTGAATATCCTAGCGCCACAAGTCTTGCTTATTTCTTACCACATTTCTAGATTCAATGGATTTATTTTTAAAGATCCATTTGGTTCCGATGATATTTATATCAAGAGGTCTGGGAACTAGTTGCCACACCTCATTTCTCTTTAATTGTTGTAGCTCATCTTGCATAGAAGCAATCCAATATTCATCTTGGAGTGCTTTTATAACATTTTTGGGCTCCATTTTTGAGGCGAAGTAGAAATGACATAAATACCCTCAAGCCGACATCGAGTTTTCACACCGTCATTAGGATCTCCGATGATTTGATTGAGAGGATGATCCTTAATGAATGGTAAGTTGTTCAACGGCTAAGGTTCATTAGAAGAGGTAGATTTGTTATCTGATTTACCTAGAATTCATCAATCCACATCATCCTCTATATCAATTGAAGGACTATTTTCGTCATGAGGTTGGTCATCAACAACCACATTGACAGATTCTTGAATGGTAAGTGTCCTTAAATTGTACACTCTATAAGCACGATTATTTGGGGAATATCCTAAAAAAATGTCGTCGTTGCTTTTAGAGTCAAATTTGCCTAGTTGTTCTTTGTCTTTAAGGATGTAACTAGGCTGCTTTCCATACAACAACTCATACGGAGTTTTGTAACTAGGCTGCT
This sequence comes from Magnolia changhungtana, assembly GCA_030180095.1. Classification (NCBI taxonomy): domain Eukaryota; kingdom Viridiplantae; phylum Streptophyta; class Magnoliopsida; order Magnoliales; family Magnoliaceae; genus Magnolia; species Magnolia changhungtana. The sequence goes on along the minus strand of JASAUF010000557.1, from coordinate 1,460,321 downwards.
TTCCATCAACATTTACTACCAAAGACACGAAAATATTTCACAATAGGCTGCTTTCCATACCATAACTCATACGGAATTTTGTTTAAGCCTACTCTAAGATATACCCTATTGATTATTTAGCAGGTAGTATTGACAGCTTTGGCCTAGAAGCTTTTAGCATTATTTTTGATATTAAGCATAACCGAGCCCATTTCTTGCAACACCCGATTCTTTCTTTCAACCACTCTGTTTCGCTATGGTGTTTTTAGGGCTGAGAATTCATGTCGGATTCCGCTGTCATCACAATACCTTTGGAACGATCATTCTCAAACTCCCCATTGTGTCCTTATAAGATTTATGCAATATCCTTTCTCATTTTAGAGTCATTTTGCCATAATCAGGAATTCATCAAATGCATCAGATTTTTTCTAAAGAAAAGTGACCCAAGTGAATCTGGAGTAATCATCTACCACTATTAGAAAGTATCTTTTTTCTACTATGGCTCTCAACTTTGGTGGGACCCACTAGATCCATATGCAATAAGTCAAGTGGTTTGGAAGTTTCTACGGTGGTTGTCTTTTTATATCCAACTTTTATCTATTTTCCCTTGAGATAATCACCGCATACAATATTCTCTTCGTTTCAAATCTTAGGAAGGCCTCTCACCAAGTTGTTTGAGCTTAACTTAGCCAAGTTTCGGTAGTGGACATGTCCAAGCCTTTGGTTCCATAGCTTGGACTAATTATTCACTACCATGTGGCATCTTGTAGATAATACATTCTCCCCACTACTTTCAATTACGTAGAGTTATCACTTGTGCAAAGACCTTTCCTAATGAATTTTCCTGTATGGTCCGAGATCTTACATACATCTTTGGAGAATGTGACCAAGTGTTCTTTGTCGCGGATTTGGGAAATACTAAGGAAATTGTGTTTTAATCCTTTTACACAGAGAACATCTTCAATCTTGGGCAATCCAGGGCCAGCTATTGTTCCATGCCCAATTATCTTGGTGGAGTTCCCATCTCCAAAAGTGACTGACCCACCATCAAATTCTGAATATGTACAAAAATATGTTTGGTCACCTGTCATGTGTCTAGAGCAACCGTTATCAAGATACCACTTAGAACTACTATCGACTTTAAGAGCGGTATGAATTACCAGGCAGTTGTTCTTATTATTTATCACCCATTTGGTGACAATTTTCTTTGGAGATGATATTTTGTCTTCTCCTTAGGGTTGTTTAGATTTCTCAGACAACTAAACCAGATTCCCTTGTCTTATCAATTCTTCGGTTTTCGATTCAGTTGAGCTACCTGATTTAGTAACTCCTTCATCCTTTTTGTCATCTTAGGTGGAGTACGATATTTCCTTCCTTCATTTGGTGTGGTTTTAAAAGGACTCATTGGTTTTTGAATTGTTCTTCTGGTTGGTTTGGATTTACCAGAAAGGTTCAACCCAGAAATAGAGTGAGACTTACTAAATGAAAGACATTCAAACTTGTAATGTCCAAAGTCTCCACATGAATGACAAATAGGAGTGTTTCTTGTGTTGCTTCCAAATGCAACAATTTTCTTAGTCATGAGTGGTGTAGGAAAAGAGTTTGATTTGCAAATTTCATAGCCTAAGCCTCTCATATCCTTTTAATTTCTTCCCATTCCTAGAAATCTCTCTAGTTTTTCATTACTTTGGGAGAACCTATGACTAAGTTCAACAAATTGCTTTGATTTTTCTGCATTTAATATAAGTTTATGATTTTCAGTCTTTAGACACATATTCTTTGATTCTAGATGTTCAAACTATTTTTTTAATTTAAGCATTTTAGATGTGAGGGAAGTTGTTGTCCTTTCTAGTTTGTCCTTTTCCATATGATATTGTTGAAGATCATTTAACAAGTGGGTATTGGTTTCTAGAGTTCTATCCAGATCTTCTTGTAACTGTTTGTTTTTGTTTTTAGCAATACTAAGTTTCTTAAGGACACTAATGTTATGGATATAAAGTTGATCATAAGCATCATGGATGTTATCCTTTTCATCATCATCATCTGAGGGGAGTGTCTTTGGCTTGTGGTTCATTCGTTTCCTCATTGTCCTTTAGATTGGGAATGACTGTGGAGGTGAAGGCCATAAATATTTTTAAAGACTTTGGTCTCCATCACTTTCAGAATTACTGGATTCAAAATTTGATTGATCAGTGTCATCCCATGTGGCTACCATAGCCTTTCCTTTCATCTTCTTAGTAGGACATTCAGTGGATAAATGCCTATATTTTTGGCAATTGTAACATTGAGGTTCTTTAGACTTTTTAAAAGGTTTGCTTGTTTGGCATTTGTTGTCCAAATGTTTCCCCTTATTGTTGTATGGTTTTCAACGGTTCTTGTTGAAGAATTTTTTGAACTGTTGAGCTAAGAGAGCCACTTCCTCATCAACATCCTCATTTTCACTTTCCTCTTCCTCAACCATGGTTATGTTTTTAGAGGCCTTGAGGGCATTACTTTTGGATTTTGTGGGTGGTTTGAAGTGTAGTTCAAATGTTTGTAGGGAACGTACTAGTGCTTCTATTTTCATTTCATCTATGTTTCTACATTCTTCAATGGTGGTAACTTTGGAGTTGAAACATTCCGGTAAGGATCTTAGAAATTTCCTACAAATTTTAGATACCGAAATTTTCTCTCCCAATCAACTCATGGAGTTACATATGATGTTTAGCTTTGTGAAAAACTCCATAAAGGTCTGATGTTCTTCCATCTTGATGTGTTCAAATTGTGATGTGAAAAGTTGCAGCTTTAATCTTTTTACTGTGCTAGTTCCTTCATGGGTTGTTTCCAATAGATCTTATGCTTCTTTTGATGTACCACATGCTAATTTGATTAAATACTTCTTGAGAGATAGCACAGTAAATAACACTCATAGCTTTGGCCTTATAACTTTTCTTTTCTTTGTCAAAACTAGTCCACATCTTTTTAGATTTGGGTTTGGTGATAGTTCTGCCATTATCGAGTACCACTTGATCAGTTGGTGGCACATATCCATTTTCAACTATTTCTCAAACATCATGATATAGAGATTGCAGAAAATAATGCATCCTAGCTTTCTAGTATGCATAATTTAAACCATCAAAGACAGGAGGTCTAGAAACCGATGATCCCTCTCCTTTGCCCATAATTTCCAACTTCAGTCAAGATCTCTCTCTAGGTTGTTAAACCCTTAAGAGGAACCCACTCTGATACCAATTGAAATTGCAGTATAACCGCTATAGTAGAAGTATGGAATTGGTCAAAGTGTCCTAGAGGGGGGTGAATAGGACTTTTCTTAAATTCTGATCCTACTATTTTGTAATGTTTACCAATTTAAAATTAGTTCAGTAAGATCATCAGAGAATCATTCACATTCATGTTCTAAGGCATCGAAGAGATCTAAGTTTAGCAAAACATGAATACAACACATTTACACATATTAATTAATCAAATCAAATATGCAAGACTCATCATAAACACAACAATATATAGTGGTTCGGCTACGTGCCTACTCCACTCCTGGCTGACTCACTCCACCCTAGAGTGTACCAGAATACACTATGAGATGGTTTTAAATTAAGTTAACCATAAAACTTCACAACCTACACAAGGTATTATCTACACAAGACAAATATATCCTACATAAGGCATTGCCTACCCAAGGCAACCATACATGCCTACACAAGACAATCAATCATGCCTACACAAAGCACTACAGATCCTACATAAGGAATCTATACGTATTCTCCTGTCAGAGGCCTGTAAAAGGTCTTAGTATGTTTCTGAAACACAACCTGAAAACCAATCCTATACAAGAAAGGATTTTCATATTCTATGGACTCTAAAGACTTACTTCTAAGTAGGTGAGCCCCATTTCTAGTATATGATGAAGATGATCTCCCTTGATGACGAAGAATCTTCAGCTCCCTTGAACCGTAAAAGTTATAGATGCTCCCAATGCAAGTCACCGGAGTTGGGTCAAGGTATTTAGGGGAATCTACTCTTAAAGTATATTGATCCTTAAGGAACAGAGAGATTCTAGGTATTAGGCATTCAAGAGATTCCAACACAATGATTTGTCGTTAAATAAGTTGCTGGAAGATCCTTGAATGGTGAAGTTCATTCTCCAATCCAATTTATTGAATATTTAATGATTACATTTAAGAAAGGGTTGAAGAATGAACTCCCATGAGAAAAAGGATTTAGGTTGGTAGGTAAGCAATTACTCTCTCAAAGCTCACTCTTTTTCTCAATGTAAACTCTGAAAACAATCTTCCAAATATAAAGGCAAAAATCCCAACGGTAATAAAACAGACAGAATCTTTCTACATTCGATGTCATCGAAGGCCACCTTCAATGTCATCGAGTTACAGTTTGATGATACGAGATTTTTATTGAAAAATGTTTAAAGCTTACTTGACTCTTTTCTATCTTTATTTGATGTCATTGAACATGATCCGATGTCATCGAAATTTGAATTCGATGTCATCGAATCGAGTTAGATTCCTTGAATTTTTTAAGTGATTTACCTCTCGAGCTTGCTAGACATTTTCTTGTCGTTATTCGATGTCATCGAACATGATTCGATGTCATCGAATTGAGTTCGGTTCCTCAAAATTTTAAGTAGTTTTCCTTCAAAGTTTACTAGACATAAATTGTTCAATTCTTGATGTCATCGAGATACATTTGATGTCATCAAATGTTGATGTTTGATGTCATCGAACAGTTGTTCGATTCATCGAATTTTCAGGTGATTTTAAATTTGAGCTTGCTGGACATGCCAAGTCACTTATTCGATGTCATCGAGTCACATTCGATGTCATTAAACAATTGTTCGATTCATCGAAATTTCAGTTGATTTTCAGTTTGAGCTTGCTGGACATCCCAAGTCACTTATTCGACGTCATTGAGTCACATTTGATGTCATCGAACATGTATGTTCAATGTCATTGAGTAGTGTTCGATGATACGAAGGAAGTAGAAAACTTCATAATATTTTCATATAAATTTCCAACTTAGTTTTCTATTACCTAATCTATAAAACATAGTTTTCTTGTTGTTTTTGAATAGATAAGAGTATTTTTTTAATGAGAATTATATACCTGAGGTGTTTTGGTCATGGGATGTGAGGTTTAATTTACCTTTGAAGATCTTTATCCATCCACTTTGTTGAGTCTGGATCTTGTAGTTCTTTCATATGAGTCTCATTGAACTGATTGACTCACTCTTCACATTAATTGACAAACAAGGGCACTTTCAATAGTACCTTTGGAATCAATCATTATCAAACTCTCCTCCATGATCACTCTGCATTCTGTCAATGACATAACCTTTTTCCGTTTGGAGTTGCTTTGCAAGTTTCTTAAATTCTTCAAATGCACCAGATTTTTCTCTAAGAAACGTGACTCAAGTGAATCTGGAGTAATCATCTACCACTACCAGAAAGTATTTCTTGCCACCATGGATCTCAACTCTGGTGGGACCTAGTAGATTCATGTGCAATAAATCCAGAGGTTTTGAAGTTGTTATGGTGGTTGTCTTTTTCTGTGCAACTTTTATTTGTTTTCCTTTAAGATAATCACCACACGCAACTTCCTCCTTCTTCCTGATCTTAGGAAGTCCCCTTACCAGATTTTTCGAGCTGAGTTGAGATAGGTTTCATTAGTGTATATGCTCGAGTCTTTGGTGCCACAATTTAAACTCATTATCTCGGGCCATGTGACATCTTGTGGACGGAACATTTTCTCCACTGCTTTCAATCACATAGCAGTTTTCACTTATGTGGAGACATTTCATAATCAATTTACATATGCGGTCTAAGATATCACACATGTCCTTGGAGAAAGTGACTAAGTGTTCTTTGTCAAAAAATTGGGAACTACTTAGAAGATTGTGTTTCAGTCCCTCAACACAAAGAACATCTTTAATCTTGGGCAATCTAGGCTCAACTATTGTTCATCATCCAACTATCGTGGCGGTGCTCCCATCTCCAAATGTAACCGATCCACCATCAAATTCGGTGTAATCACAAAAATGGGTCTGATCACTAGTCATATGCTTGGAGTAACCGCTATCAAGATACTACTTAGAACTACTGCTCGCTTTAAGTGCAGTCTGAATCATAAGACATTTGTTCTTATTTTCACCACCCATTTGGTGACCATCTTTTTATGAGATGATGTTTTCTTTTTGTTTTCTCCTTTAGGCTGGTTTTCCATGGGTGCTTTGGATTTATCGGGCAACTGATCCAGATTCCATTGATTCACCAATTCTTTGGTCTTCTGATTCAGTTGAACTGCTTGCTTTAGCAACTCCTCAATTCATTTTTTTATTTTGCATTTTAAGAGGAGTGGGATATTCCTCATCTCATTTGGTATTTTCTTTGGAGGACTCTTTGGTTTTTGCATCATTTTTTTTTTGGTTGGTTTAGATTTACCTATATTGCTCAAACCGAAAGTGGAGTGGGGCTGTCTAAGTGCTAGATATTTAAACTTATAGTGCCCCATGTCTCCACATGAATGATAGATAGGAGTAGCTTTTGTGTTGCTTCCTGATGCAACAAATTTCTTAGTCATTGGAGGTGTAAGGGAAGAGCTTAATTTGCCTGTTTCATAGCCTAAGCCTCTCTTATCCCTATAATTTCTTCACAAACCAAAAAGTCTTCCTAGTTTTACATTATTTTAGGAAAACCTACAACTAAGTTCTGCTGTATGATTGGACTTCTCTACATCTGGTTTTTGAAATTACGGTAAAGACCGCTCTAGTAGAAGTAAGAATAGGTAAAAGTGTCATAGAGGGGGGAGAATAGGACTTTATAAAATTTTATGATAGTTTAAAATCCTATCATCATTATCTTAATCTAATATAACAATTTATCAAGATATCTTTATCTTAACTCTAACAGCTTCCAAGCCAAATAGAGGATCCAATCACGAGACTATTCAATATCTAAGCAATGCATAAATTTAGTCTATGATGGATGGACAAAGTGACTGTGTGTGAGATGTAATACTTATCAGTTCTAAATAATCATGCATCGTGTGATCATTCAAAGTATACACGATAACAAAGTATGCAAATAACAATCTCAAACACAGTCGTTTATAGTGGTTCGGCTATATGCCTACTTCACTTCCGGCGGACGCACTCAACCCTTGACTATACAGGATCTCACTAACGGAGGTTTTAAATCAGGTTCACCTCTAACCTTCACAACCTACACAAGGTCGTCTCTACGACCTACACAAGGAACCTAAAGGTGTCTCCACGAGACACAAGTTTATGTCCCAAACAGGAGCAAGGGTTAACACATAACACCTAGGTTTTATGCTCTACACACAAGCAAAGGATCCACACAAGGAACTTAGGGTTTTAGGACACATAGGCCAAGGATTCACACAAGGAACTTAGAGTTTATGCACTATACAAGAGCAAAGGTCAACACACAACACCTAGGGTTTTAGGCCACTCAGGCCAAGGACCTACACTAAGGACCTAAGTTAATTTATACTCACTAAAAGTAAGGGTCAACACACAGCACCCACACATATTCTCCCGTCAGAGGCCTCCTATGAGGACTTAAAAGGGGTGAGAATCACTTGTGTCCCAATTCTACACAAAGGAATGATCAGTAGGGTCTCTGGACTCTAATGACTTACAGATAAGTAGATGAGCCCCATTAAGCACATTGATGAAGATCTCCTCCTTTGATGATGGAGACTCTTCAGCTCCCTTTGTAACATCCCGAAAAATCGAGGGTCGAGTAGTAACTCAACTCTCGAGTTCCAGAACATCACTTATGCAACATAGAAATGATGATTAAATGTTGTCTGTGTTAGTACAATAAACATGAGTAAGATTCTACCAAAACAGTAATTCATACTCCAGATCCATGTATAAAGCGTAAGTGCAAGACTGAAAGGTATATATAGATATATATAAAACAAAACATTCTCGATTTCCGGAGTATGAACATTAACTGAGTCACCGTATATATATATATATATATATATATATATATATATATATATATATATATATATATATATATATATATATATATGTTGGTTCTGAATCAAAATGTCAAAATAGTACAACTGAAATTATCAACCCTGTAGCCCCGTAGCACTGGACAGACTATGCGAAACCTCCAGCGAACTGCATGTAGGAGAACTCCTCCTGATCGTCATAGAAGTCGGGCTCAGTCTCCTGTGCTCTAGTGATACCTGCATCTGATACAGGGTCTGGTGGGTGTTTTAAAACATCGTCCTGTAATGTAGGAGTGAGTAGCTAACTCAGTGGAACAATAAAGCATAGGTTAACATGTTATCAATACAGTCAAGCAGTAATGATAAAGCAGTATAATCAAACACTCCTAACTACTCTTATTAATGCAAGTATGAATGTAGTCATGATGGATGCCCTCACCACACCCTCCCTCGTGCGACACCATCTCACGTTCGCGGCATGCTTTAATCCCTCAGTGCTCCACATCTTCCACGCACATGCAATGCATGATGGGCATGATTACCGAGTTTTTATTAGTCCATTTCAAATAGCAGGATTGGGAAACTAAGGTACCTCCCTTATATCATTCCCGAACATGATCCATTCTAGGGTCGTCAGTCCTAGTTAATCTCAGACGATGGTGTGTTTCCTAAGTCACTGCAAAGGCTGCCAGGGCTATTATGCACAAAGGTTACACCACTCCCCCATCATCTCTTTAACGATTCATTAATATGCAGAAACAGGCCTAGTTCATACTCTATATACCGCGGTAAAACTCTAGGCTCACCGCGATTTCAGAGTATGCTCGAGGTCACTCCACTAACGTCCTACCAATTGGCAGTCTATTTTCGAAGTCCGACCAGTCCACTTATTGATAATGGGACTCGGATGCAACCCGATTGGGGACCACAGCCAGGCTACGCCAGTGTAGGCCGACAGCTCGAATATAGTATCCCATACCACCATAATTGGCCCACGAGTCTGGTTGCTCACTGGTCACTACGGGGAGGCACGTGGCCCCAATGTAGGCCGACAGCTCGACCACGGTGTCCCATACCACCATGCCCGGCTCATGAGTCTTAGCGGATCGAGGTACCATGGTTAACGGGATTCCACTAGTAAGTTTGGTACCCTAGGTTCAAGCAGTAGCGACCAAACATGGCGAACATACATTAGACATATCGGGTTAATTGACGAGCCTAACTACCTCGAGCGCACGATCAACTGAATGACATGAAGTGCATAAGCACTTCGCGTGGCCTAACCACTGTCGCCAACTGATGTACGACTCCGGTACGTCAAATACATCTTACGTGGCGATACGAAACTCAAACACGATCTTAAGTCTAATACCGACTGTCTGGACTATAAACATAGTCTAAACTCAATCAAACCTTATTAGTAGCATGTGGAGTAAAGTATGATAAACAAGTAATTCAAGCATGTTAGTAAGCATGTCATAAAGCTGTTATAAAGCATGTTATAAAGCATGTTGTAATGAACTACATAAATAGGAATACAAACACATATATTGTAAAAGTAACAGTTTAAGTAAACAACCTCATGGAGGAAATCATACATGTCTCTAAGGTAGTTGAGAATCCCATCTCAACACCCTCCTAAGGCATCAACATCCAACACTTACTCACACAAGCATTTTCACAAACACTTAACATACACTATTTCAACATACTTAGTGTATGTTAGCAAACATGTATTAGGGCGAGTCCTTTCGCCAAGCGAGTATTTTACGCATATATAATATATTTATACAACAAATAATCATGGCAAACACATCTCTAAAATATATATGTATACGACACTTTCTACAATACAGTATTTCTACATATATAGTGTATATTAGTAAAACATGTATTTGGGCGAATCCTTTCGCCAAATAAGTATTTTATCCATACATCGTATACTCATACAACAATTAATCATGTCAAACACATTTCCAAAAAATATACGTATACGGTATTTTCTACGAATACCTAGAATATGTAAAATTCCATATTCTATAACTTTAATCGAAACAGAAAACGGAAAGCATTTTTACATGTGCAATTGCATGCAGATCATGAATCTATCATTATCTGACATTGAAAGCGTTGAAAACCGTAACCTATACACCTACAGTCCTCACCTTATACTGTAGAATCGCAACGGAGTCGATAGGTTTGCTAAGCTTCCGTATTCGGCAGTTTGGCAACCTATAGAATGAAATAGGTTAGCTATTTCATAATCTACAACTGTCAACACCCCAAATCAGATTAGGGTTAGGGTTTCTTACCTAGAAACGAAGTCGGTATCGCTGGGAAAGCGATAAGAACAGAGTGATTTAAGCTTGGATACGGCAGGGAAGAACGACAGGAAGAAGCTCCCACTTCTCTCTCACTTTCTCTCTCTTTTCTCTCTTCTCAAATCCAAATTCGTATGACTGAAATGGGAGAGGGTTTAAGGTCCTTATATAGCCTAAAATGTCTCCAAAATAGACTTAAGGTCAAGGTATACTTGGATTATAACCAAAGCGGCATTAATTCAGCTCAACGGAGGATTTCTGGCGGGCCTCCTTGAGCCAAAAGTCAGACTTAAGCTCACAGGCATTGGATCTACGTGGAGTTAAGTTTTCGTCTCAGTTAGATTCCCAGATGATGCGTGGCGGACCAGTTTCAGTTTAATGGTCAGCGGGTCTCGATCCAAAATTTCGAGAATATGTAAATGTTTATGAAATTTTTTCTGATCCGAGGGTGTATTTGGGTCAGATTCTGACGGTCTGGTTGCTTACAAATTGACCGTAAGCATCAAGTCTCAGATCACTATTCCAGATATTTATTTTGTAAAGAAAACATGTGTTTCACACTCCTTCGCTCCGGACTCAAGCGAACAGCCATGGGACACTGTCTGGGTCTGATTTCCGAGATGGTTGTCAAGCCCAGCGAGGCGGTCCTAATTCTTTAACCTCGTATTATTCGGACTCCCGATGTGCGGTCTAGATTTGATACAGAGTTTCAACATGCTCCTGAGTGCAGACGGGTAATGAGTTTGATCCTAGATTTTAGAGTAACCTAGCGTCAATGATTCTACAAGTTTTGGGTCTTGCAGATCATATTTAAAGCGATTTAAATGGATTTCATGGCTAATCTAGTTTAGCACTTAGTTAACTTTGTCAAATTTCTAAAGGATTTAATCCTAAGTGATTTCCGTCTGAGGTGGTATTTAGTCCTTTGTAGTTTGTATATAGAGTGATCCAAGTTGTACTACTTAGCTAGTTTAAGATAGTGTTTAGGAGGAAAGTACTTAGAAAAAATTGAAAGATCAAGGTGGTGAAGGGTGGGATTTGTGAAGGAAATGGGTTCAAAAGCGGTTTTAGACTTTGTGATTGAGTTCTGACAGGTTAATAAGGTGTCAGGAGCGACCCATTGCCTAAGGATGTCTAATTCTGGGTTGGGAAAAATTCAGACTGTTGCAATCTACCCCCCTTAAAATAAAATTTCATCCCTGAAATTGGCTAAGGGTAATAAAGAAAGATTTAATTATTTCTTTTGCCTAAGTTTTATTGATTTCGAGTTTCCACATGTGGCAGGGTATATACTAGCCTGGTTCACTTTAGTCTATCCCCCTTAAAACTTATTTCTTTATCCATTTCTCATACCCTGATGGTTTGCTATAATTTATTTCTTTACCTATTTGGAGTCTTAATGATAATTCCTACTTATTTAGAGTAAGATAGTGGTTTCATTGTTTGACCAGCACGGAGAGACGATTGTAGTGAGCTTAATCCTGATACATTAATCATCTACCTTACCAGGGTAGAAGGCTCATCATATCCCTTCCTAATCTTGATGGATGCTGGTCTTCTGCTCAGCTAAGCAGTGAGTCCGTTGGCAGTCGCCCAGGATTGAGAATTGGGTCAAGTCATGAATGTTTCGCCGTTGTATATTTCAGTATCTCCGTAGACCGATCACTCTAAAAATGTAGGAAATTGCCATCGCTGAAAGGTTCAAATATCCTCTTTCTAAGGTTGCCCTGTAGGTCTTGGTTTAAGAGAGTCCTTATTATAATCTATAGTCAGGGACAAGGTAAATCCATGTCCTAATAGATCATCCAAAAGAGGTTTCTAAGAGTATAGAATTGGCTAAGGTTTCTATTAACATTTGTGATTACAATAACTCTATTTATTGTGAACTAACTCGTAACTATTGATAAGTCTAGTAGTATAAATTAATGTAATACTTGAACCCTAATTGTCTTTATTCCAGTAATTTCAACATTAACGATCTAAGGGAAGTTTAACCCCTAGCTAGTGACCATCTAGTGACCTACCCTATTGTCAACACGAAGTTGTAGAAATTCTACATTTAACCCTCCTATTATTTATAACATAAGTGTCACCTCTAGTTACCGTATTGCTTTTGTAGTAATCCAGTGTTAGGCCTTTTTCTTTCATATGGGTTGGTTTAATAGACTCAATGTTTACCATTAGGAAAAACAGGTGTACCTTGAATGTGGGTAGTGACCGCAAAGGCCAAAGGCGCTGCAGCTGCGGACTCAGGTGTCTCAGCGGTAAGCGCATGTACATGGACTCGTTGAGGATGATTTGGTTGTGCTGGCTGATGAGTGTCGAATGTTGCATACCAGACCCCAGTAATTGCCTAATTTTACGTACATGATAAGGTTTAATGGAGTGTTTTAATCGTGTTTTTATTACAGGATGAAATCAGGAGCGTTAATTGGAAAGTGATGTTAAAGGCATGGATTTCATGATCCAAAGTCTCCAGAGCACGGGATGGACTCCAGAGAACCGATAATGAAGATTTTACACGCCTGAGATCGGAGGAAAGTAAGCCAAAGGGGCCCGAAAAGGGTCTAGAATGCAAGATCACATGTTTCCCGCCATCCGATCAACTCGAAACTTCATACATGTGATGGGGGATGTAAATTAACTGTACATATTAAATTTCAGCCATTGAAGATCTCGGGAAGTGGTCCAACGGACAGATCATCCCATTAATCTTCACTTTGGGGCCCACCTGATATCTGGAACTTCTTCAAAATTTACTTAGACGGTTTAAATAATTTGAGAAACATGATGAATGGGACGGATCTCTCAAAAACATCACAGAGGGTCCCATATATGACGCATGTACACCATGCGTACACGGCTCCTGCCATGCACCGCACCCGCTTCTCGATCAGCGCGGGCGCTGACCCGCGCTCGTTCCCTCTCTGTTTCCAGCGTCTGCGAGAACCGGCACCGGTCGTCGATTGTGGGGCCCACCTACTATCCAAATGGACAATCCAAACCTTCCATCCGCTTCCTGGGGCAGCCATTACCATTGCCTAGGTGGCAAAAATTCAAATGAAAGCATAGATCAGATCTCAGCCGTTTAAACGCAGGTCGGACGGTAAGACAGAAAGCCACGTGGACTACACCGAATCCACCCCAAAAACAGTCAATTCCTACCGAATTTTCCAGCTGAATCTAATGTACAGAGCAGATTTCTCAAAGGAAATGCGAAGTGGGACCCACCATCACCACAGCCTCGTTTCGCGTCCACGTAGCGCCCGGCCGCTGGCCGTTTTTACGGAAGACAGTGGGCCCCACCCATCAACCGTACGGAAGATCTGATCCGTCCATCGTGTAGAGGGCGTTGAGAACTACAAAACCATGTTGACATTCCTTTCCCATGCGTACACATGTGTGCGGTACAGAGGCCACAAAAGGGCTACCCGGCGACGTTCAAAACTGATCTTTTTGTATTTTCTTCTCTGGGCCGTGTTAATGGACATTCAAAACCACCCATTCTTTACTGAAATTTCGTCTTGAGTCCAATGGACCAGGTGAATTTTCCAGAAATCACCTCTGTGGGGCCCACCGATCACGTCTGCGAAAATTTACACTTCATGTCCTTCTACGACTCTGCCACCGATTCCAGCCATCCAGCAGCTATAAAAGGAGAGTTTTGGACGTGGGAAAGGCATTCAGAACCAGGGGATTCCAGATCTGGAGCAAGGGAGAGAAGAAAGAGAAGAAAGAGAAGAAAGAAGAGAGAGAGAGATTGTTTGGTTTGACGTTTTTTTATGAATTTTGCTTAATCTTTTTGATGGATTTTATGGGTCACTAATCTCTCAGCTAGGGCTGAGATGAAGCCCCTAATTTGATTAGCTCTTGTATTGGTTGATTTACTTTGAATATTAATCAATTTGTTTCTTTCTCTAAGTGGGCTTTATGGGTTTAAATTCTATACTTCTCCATCTATGAACTTGACTAAAGTATATATATGGATGTTGTATGGATGCTTATTATAGGTGCTTGGGTCTGATCAAGAACAGGTTTCCTATAGAGGAAGAAACAGGATGCTTTAATGAATGTACATTCCATGTACCCGACCAAGGACATGGGATATGTTATTCATAGCATTGTTTAAAGGAATTAGACATTCTGTATGTCCGATTAAGGACACAGATTGTGCTTTCTCTGTATAAGTGGTATTAATCTAGATCAAGGTGAATCAACAGAAAAAACAAGGGTTAGGATAATTAGGGGTGGATTCGAAAGTCCTAGTGCTCTTTCTCTGATTGAATTTTCTTTCCTGTTCTTAATTTTTTTTTCCTAAAATTGTGCTTAGTAGTTTAGTTCATTATTCATTGGATTAGTTAAGGAGAATCATAGATTTGAATTGTGACAAACCAGTCCTCGTGGGAACGATCTCATAATACGTACCGTATGTGCATCTGATTCGTATACTTGCGAGTTTAAATATCATTTAAATCGTGTTGGTTTAAATAAAAATCAAGTTTTTGGCGCGTTCTTGCAAATGGGATTTAAGTTCCCAAATTGAATTTAGGATTCTCTCTTATCATAATTCATAGCTTAGGATTTTACTAACTTTAGTCTTAGATTATTTATTTATTTATTTATTTGATTTTTAGAACCATTTTTCCTGTCTTGTAGGGTCGTTGATAAATCTTCTAACTTGGATCTTAACATAGAAACTTCTTATTTGGTAAAGCCTTTCTAACTTCTCCTCTTACTTTTCATATTACTGTAGGATTTTTTTTTCTTTTCTTCTAGGATTAGAGTATGAGTTAGGGTTCTACCATGGAATTGTGGGTACATGCATACGCTGAGATGGATAGGAGATATTGGGGAATGCCTGAAGGTTGTGGAATTCAACGTATACCTCCAGATTTCTCTCCATCGAGAACAGACATTGAGAACCGACTAGAACGTTATGTTCCATCGGTTAATAGGGCCGTATACGATCATAATTATGGGAATGAGGATTATTATCAACCATCATATTCTCCCATGTATGATCAGTATGACTATAACCAGTGGAACCATCAAAACTGGGAATATGAACCAACAACATATTGTAATAATTATTCTCTTGGATCCCATACCTTTGAGCTCCAACCAGAAACGATCCAAGAGGATTCATGTTTTAATCTAGAACAATTCAACCAGCATGTTGCGAAAGTGATGAAATCATTAAAAGCACTCAATTCGCACCTTGAAAGGATAGAGGAAGCTCGCTCATCCCAACTGCAATCCAATCCAGAAATACAATACGAGGAAGGTGATCCTCACTCGCTTTTGATGAAATCTGGAATTTGGAATGAGGAGTTGGATTCCATTAATGAGCATACGGTTCAATTCCCCGATGAGTCGATCTCGATGACTGTTCAAAAGAATAGGGAATAAACATGGTTGTCTTTCAAATATAATGATAATGACACACCCCACTCACATGACACACTTGAGTTCCATAAAGAGGAAGAGGTTAGTTTATACGAACCTCAACCCAATCTGGAAATAGAATGTGAGGAAAGCGATCCCATCCCAAGTGTGCACTGCATGGAAGTAGACGATGATGCATATTGGGAAGATGATTATGAATGTGCAACCCAAATTCCCTTCGAATCAATCTCAAATTTGGTCCAAGTCAATGATCAAGACGTACACGAAGTGGTCGGTCATAAAGAGCCATTCCTCTCACCTAACATGTCTGATTTAAAGGTAGAGGACGGGCCCCTTACAACCGACCCTTCTAACTCTTGTGAAACGTATTTGGACCACTCCTCTGAATTACATGATGATATGATTCGGGAGATGGACGAGCTACTCGATATGACTCTTGAATTTGAAACCACCCAGTTGAGTCCACCATTTGAACTGTTAAATAATGACGATTCATCACCTCTTCTGAGTAGTATCGATGAACAGAGTCCATACATCAATGCTTCGTATACTGATCTTCAATATGTCTATGCAGGGCTGGAGCAAGAGATCACACCTCTGTTTCCCTTCGAAAACAATAGATTCTGTAACGCCCTGAAAATCGGGGGTCGAGTGTAACTCAACTCCCGAGTTCCAACGCATCACTTATGCAACATGTTTAATGATATTTGAATGTTGTCTGTGTTAGAGCAATAAACATGAATGAGATTATACCAAAGCAGTAATTCATACTCCAGATCAACTGTATAAAAGCAAGCGGAAGACTGAACTGTATATATATGTATGTAAAGAAATAAAATAAACGATTCATTCTCCAGAGTATGAATCCATTTGAGTCCATATACATTTCTGTTTATAATCAAAAAGTCAAAAATAACTAGGTACAATCCCTGTGGAACCCATCGATCTTGGCAACCTAGTCGAAGACGCCAGCGAACTGCATATACGAGAACTCCTCCTGGTCCTCGTCATAATCGGGCTCCGCCTCCAGAATAGTCGGATCGCCTAAACCTGAGACAGAGTCTGGTTGGTGTGCGCAACACCGTCCCGTAACGTGGGAGTGAGTAGCTAACTCAGTGGAACGATAAGGCATAAGTTATCATGTTCTCAATACAGTCAAACAGTAATGATAAAGCAGTAAATCAAACACTCCTAGTTACTCTGATTAATGCAAGTATGAATGCAGGTATGATGGATGCCCTCACCGACATACTCCCTCAGGCGACACCATCTCACGTTCGTGCATGCTTACATCCCACATTGCTCCACATCTTCCAGGCACATGCGATGTATGATGAGCATGATTACCGAGTTTTTAATTAGTTCATTTCAAACAAAGGATTGGGAAACTAAGGTACCTCCCTTGTATCATTTCCAAACATGATCCAATCTAGGGTCGTCGACCCTAGTTAATATCGAGACGATGGTGTGTTTTCTAGGTCATCACAGAGGTCGCCGTGGTCATTACGCATACAAAGGTTGCACCACTCCTCCATCACCCCTTAAACGATTCATCACTATACGTAAACAGTGCTAGTTCATACTCTATATATCGCGGCGAACCCTAAGGCACGCCGCAACTTCGAATATGCTCGCGGTCACTACAAAGGGTCGCTGTGGTCATTACGCACAAAGGTTGCACCACTCCCCATCACCTTATCAATGTAGGCCGACAGCGCTAATATAGTGTCCCATACCACCATAATCGGCTCACGAGTTGAGTTGCTCACTGGTCACTACGGGGAGGCACGTAGCCCCAGCGTAGGCCGACAGCTCGACCACGGTGTCCCATACCACCATGCCCGGCTCATGAGTCTTAGCAGATCGAGGTACCATGGTTAACGGGATTTTCATTGGTAAGTTTGGTACCCTAGGTTCAAGCATTAATGACCAAACATGGTGAACATACATAAGGCACACGGTTTACTTGACGTGTTCGGCTAGCTCGAGCGCACAACAAGTTGGGCGATATGAAGCGCAGAAGCACCTCGTGTGGCCAACCACTATCGCCAACAGAAGTACGACACGGGTTCGCCAATACATCATGCGTGGCGGAACGAATCCCAACCACATCTTCAAGTCTGATACCGGATGCCTGGACTATGAACATAGTCCCAAGCTCAGTCAAGTCCTAACCATAACATATGAAATACGGCATGATACATGGTAATTCAAGGACACTAGTAATCATGTTACAAAGCATATCATGAAACATGGTAATAAACAAATTACAAAGCATGTTCAAAAGCATGTTATAAAACATTTATGCAAATAGGGATACAAATACTTAGAGTTCATAGGTGAGTGGTTAGAGTGAACAACCACATGGAGAGTGTCATATGTGACTCTAAGGTAGCGGAGAATCCCATCTCAAAGACCTACCTAAGGTTCTAACACTTAAGCACTTACACTCACAAGTGATTTCACCAATACTTGGAATGCACTATTTCAACATACATGACGTATGCTAGAGAAATGTGTACTAGGATTGTCCCTTTACCAAACTAGTATTTTATACATATACATCATATTCATACAGCAATTAAACATGGCAATCACATCAGCAAATTTTATACGTATAGGGTACTTCCTCGTATACCCAATTTCGACATACATAGTGTTTACAAAGGAACATAGCTTGCGGCGATTCCTTTCGCCAAACTAGTATTTTAATCATGTATTGTATAATCATATATTAAATAAATATGTCAAACATTATTCCAAAAGAAATACGTATACGGTATTTCTAAAATACGTAATTTCAACATACGGCGCATTTACAAGTGAACATATATTTTGGCGATTCCTTTCGCCAAACTAGTAATTTATTCATATATTATATGATCATACATTAAATAAATATGTCAAACATTTATCCAAAAAAATACGTATACGGTATTTCTACGTATACCTAGAATATGTGAAATTCCATATTTCACAACGTTAATTGAAACAGGAAACGGAAAGCACTTTGTACATGTGCAATTGCAAGCAGATCATGAATCTACCATTATCTGACATTGAAAGCGTTGAAAACCATAACTTATACACTTAAAGTCCTCACCTTTGCCTTTTGAAACGCAACGAATCAGCAAGAGGCGCGTAGAACTTCCGTCTACGGGAGATTTCTAGCCTAAAGAGCGGAATCGGTTAGTCGGTACACATCCTACATCGATCCCACCCCAAATCAGACCTAGGGTTAGGGTTTCTTACCTTCAAATGAGACGGAAAATGCCGGGAAAACGCCTACAATAGGGCGGTGTAGGCCGTGTAACAAGCCAAAGCAGGAGGAGGGGAAATCGGAACAATCTCCAAGTCTTTCTCTCTCTTTTCTCTCTCTTCCTCTAGGGTTTTCTCCAAAATTCGTATGGCTGTGAGAGGGGCTGTTCTAAGCTCCTTTTATAGCCAAAAACATTACGAAATTCGACTCAGGTTCAAGGGGTACTGCTAATATAGGATTTTCGTCACTTTCCCAGCTCAAAAGGAAGGTTCTGGTGGCCCTCCTTGAACCAAACGTCAGACTTAAGCTCACCATCGATGGATCTACGTGGGATTACGTTTTTGACTCGATCGGATACCTAGATCGCACGTGGCGGACCACTTTCAGTTCGACGGTCAGTGGGCCACGATCAGAAATTCCAAGTACATGTAAATGTTCTCTAAATTTTTCTTAATCCGAGGGTGTAATTTGGTCTCGATTACGACGGTCGTTGCTTAATCTTGACGCGTCAACGAATGATGCCAGATCACTATTCCAGATATTTATTTTTGGATGGGAATAGTGTTTTTCACACTCCCTCGCTCCGAATTGAAACGAATAACCGTGGGACATCGGATGGAGCTGATTTTTGAGATGATTGTTAAGCCCAGTGGGGCGGTCCTAGTTCCTTAGCTTCGGGTTAATCGGACTCCCGATGTGCGATCTAGACCTAATACGATGTTTCGTTTCATTCCCGAGAGCAGACGGGAAATGAGTTTGATTCTAAACTTTAGGGTAACCTAGCGTCAATGATTCTGCAATTTTTGGGTCTTGCAGATCGTATTTAAAGCGATCCTAACGGATTTCACGACAAATCGAGTTTAGTACTTACTTAACTTTGTTAAATTTCTAAAGAATTTAATCCTACGTGATTTCTGGTCGAGGTGGTACACGACCCAATGTACGGAAATTTTCAGGTCGTTACAATTTACCCCCCTTAAATAAAAAATTTCATCCTCGAAATTTATACCTTTTCGTAGTCCTCAAGAATCTGAGGGTAGTTCTTCCTGACCTCGGCCTCAGTCTCCCAGGTAGCTTCTTCCTCGGAATGATGTGTCCAAAGCACCTTCACAAGCAGGATGACCTTGCTACGCAGACTCATTCCTCATGTCAAGGATGCGCGTCGGCGCAACTCATATGTAGCATCCTCGCTCAACCGTACTGCTCCCATCGATGATATGCGAAGGATCGAACGTACTTCTTCAAAGATAGATACATGAAATACGTTGTGTACGGAAGCAAGTGGTGTAGGCAAGGCGAGACGATACGCCACATCACCCACTCGATCCAAGATCTCGAAATGGACCGATAAACCTCGGTGTGAGCTTCCCTTCTTCCCAAACCGAAGGGCTCCCTTCATAGGGGAAACCCGAAGGAACACATGATCACCGACCTCGAACTCCAGCGGTCGCCGCCTCGTATCGGCGTAACTCTTCTGCCTGCTCTGCGCTGTGAGTAATCGACGCCTGATAATGTCTACCTTCTCTGTAGTCGCCTGCACCAACTCTGGGCCAATCAGGCTACGCTCTCCAACCTCTGCCCAACAGTGCGGTGCCCTATAAGGTCGACCATATAAAGCCTCATATGGCGCCATGCCAATAGTCACCTGGAAGCTGTTGTTGTAGGCGAACTCTGCGTACGGAAGACAGTCATCCCAGCTGTCCTTGAAGTCCAACACACATGTTCGCAACATATCCTCCAGAATCTGATTCACCCGCCTGTCGTCGCCCATCGGTCTGAGGATGAAACGCTGTATTGAACTTCAACTTCACACCCATCGCCTCCTGGATACGAGTCCAGAAGATAGATGTGAACCGCGTGTCTCTGTCCGACACGATCTCCAAAGGAACCCCGTGCAGACGGACGATCTCCCTGATGTACAATCTAGCCAGCTCGTCTGTAGAGTTCGTAACTCGATAGGGAGGAAATGGGCCGATTTGGTCAACCGGTCCACAATCACCCAAATGGAATCGTGCCCCTTCCTCGTCTTTGGCAACCCTGATATGAAGTCCATGGAGATGAAGTCCCACTTCCACTCCGCTATAGGCATGGGCCGAAGCGAGCCTAGAGGTCGGCGATGTTCGCGCTTGACCTGGCCGGCACGTCAGACATCGAGACACATACTCAGCAATGTGGGCCTTCATGTTATCCCACCAATACGTCCGTCTCATATCCTGGTACATCTTCGTGCTACCAGGATGCATCGCAAACTTCGAGTTATGGGCCGACTCGAGAAGCTCGCGTCTCAAGTCAGGCACATCTGGAACACATAGGCGGCCACGGAATCGTAAACCCCCATCAGAACCAACTCTCCACTCGGAGTCCACGGCATCGCTAGCCTGCTCTCGAAGCTCAGACAGTCGCATATCGTCCTCTTGGGCCTCAACAATCCTGTCGTCAATAAGTGGTCGCACCCGAACGTGCGCAACACACTCAAATGGCTCCTCGACAGTGAGTCTCTGCTCGAAGTCCCGCACAAACTCCACCATGTCCCACTCAGCTATCATCAGCGGTGCCGCAAATGCTATCGCCTTCTTGCGGCTCAACGCGTCTGCCACAAGGTTCGCCTTGCCAGGATGGTAGGAAACCTCGAACTTGAAGTCCTTCAAGGTCTCCATCCATCGGCGCTGTCTCATATTCAAATCCCGCTGTGTGAATATGTATTTAAGGCTCTTGTGGTCGCAGAAAAGCTCGAACTCCTCACCATAGAGGTAATGTCTCCAGAGCTTCAATGCAAAGATGACAGCGCTAACCTCCAGTCATGTGTAGGGTAATTCTCCTCGTGCTTCCTTAATTGTCTCGAGGCATACGAAATCACCCTATCCTTCGCATCGCACACAACCCAAACCAACGCGAGACGCGTCAAGATATACACCGTGTATTTCACCCCTTGCTCCGCAATACTAGCACAGGGGCGGACGTCAACTTGTCCTTCGCCTCCTTAAAAGCCGCCTCCGCCTTCTCATTCCCGGCGAACTTCGTGGCCCTTCCGAGTCACCGAGACAATGGCCTGGCGATCTTCGAGAAATCCCGAATGAAACGTCCGTAGTACCCACCACCAAGGAAACTCCTCACCTCGAATCCGATTCAGTGCGCCAATCCCGAACCGCAGCTACCTTAGCAAGGTCCATCAAGTATCCCATCCTTGGACACTACATGTCCCAGGAACTTGACTTCCTCCTGCCAGAAGTCGCACTTCTTGTATTGCGCAAACAACTGGTTCTTCTTCAGTGTGTCCAATACCACTCGCAAGTGCTCCTCGTGCTCCTCCCGACTCGTGGAGTATATCAAGATGTCATCGATAAAGACAATGACGAATCGGTAAAGGAAGGGCCGAAATACCCGGTTCATCAGATCCATGAACACGGCTGGTGCGTTCGTCAGACCGAACGACATCACCAAGAACTCATAGTGCCCAAAGCACGTCCTGAAGGCTGTCTTCTGCACGTCCTCCTCTCTCACGCGCAACTGGTGGTACCCTGACTGAAGGTCAATCTTCGAGAAATACTTCGCCCCCCTCAACTGATCGAACAGATCATCAATCCTGGGCAAAGGATACTTGTTCTTCACCGTGACCTGGTTCAACCTACGGTAATCAATACACAACCGTAGGGACCCGTCCTTCTTCTTCACGAACAACACAGGTGCTCCCCAAGGAGACACACTAGGCCGAATAAAACCTTTCTCTACAAGTCCGTCAATCTGTTTCCGCAGCTCCTCCATCTCACATGGAGGCATACGATAAGTCGGCAACGAGATGGGCGTCGCACCAGGCGTAAGGTCAATCATGAAATCAATCTCACGCCGAGGAGGTAAACCAGGGATAGTCTCAAACACGCCTGCAAATTCTCGAACCACCGGCGTACTATCTCCGTCGGACCATCAATCGGCACAAGCAAAGCAAGCATAACAATCAACTCGACAGGCCAACCGACTCGCACCAGAACGTGAAAGCCGTACCGTCAGTCCATAGGCCGTCACGATCCGAGTATCGCATCTACCTCCGCCCTCATCCTGGTGAGCCAATCCATACCAAGGATAACGTCGTAGTGCCATAGTGGAGCAACAATGAGGTCGACGAGCACTTTGCTGCTACCCAAAACTACCGAGCAACCCTCACATAATCGTGTGACATCCGAACAGTCCCGTTAGCCGTAGTGAGTCTCATTCCTTAGTGGGAATCGTATGCAAAGATAGGCGTTTCACCGCCCCACAAGAAATAATAGAAGTGGTGGACCCAGTGTCTACCAACAAAGAAACAGGAGTGCCATGAATAAAAGTCGTACCCTCGAAAGCCGTCGGAGCTGAAACAGACGTCTCAAGTGCCTCAGCCACAAGAGTATGAACGCGAGCCCGCTGGCGCGGTCCCCGAGGAGCCAAGGGTCGCCGTGGCGGCCCGGCGCGGCACAGAGGTCGGAAGGAAGGATGTGCGGGAGCACCGTAGCGGTGGAGCGATATGGCCCGTGGGCGAGAACGGCCCAACATCCGTGGCGGAGAGAAACCACTCAGTCCTTCATCTACGCGAAACAACTCCCAATAAGATGACCCCGTTTCCCGCAAAGATGCGTGTGTCACAACAGGCGCCTCACCCGAGCCCCTGGCGCTGCGATCCTAGGAGGCGAGTCAACACGAGGCCTCTTGCCTAGGATAGGCCTGCTCTGTATCTCCTGTCGTGGCCTCGCAACCATAGCACCACGAGATCGGGCCATCCGGTCCACATCCTGCTCTGCCGTCATAGACATGTGAACCAGTGCTGCATAGGTAGGTATACTGAGGCAACATATCTTCGACCGTATCTCCGGTCGCAAGCCCAAAGAAAATCAACGCATCCGCATCTGCTCGTCTACTAGTATAGTCGGGACAAAGCGGCCCAACTCTGTGAAGCGGTGCTCGTACTCTGTAATCGTCATGCCTCCCTGCCTGAGGCGCAGAAACTCATCCTCCCGCTTATGTCGGTAAGTCTGCGGGTAATATTTCTCATGGAACCGGAACTCAAAAGCCTCCCAGGTCCATACGTAATCTGCTGCGACAGACCGCAACACACTCTCCCACCATAAACTGGCCTCCCTCTCAAACATGAAAGCGGCCAGTTCTACCTGCTCTGCCTCTGAGCAATGTAGCATCCAAAGCATCTTAGAGATGCGGTCAAGCCAAAACTCTGTCTCCTCGGGTCTATGAGTGCCCATAAATGAAGGAGGCCTCAAGCGCTGAAATCGCTCGAGAAGACCGCGTGTACTGACATCTCCCATAGGAGGCACCACGGGTGGGGGCAGAGGCACATCCTCACTCGAGCAGGGGAGGCTCCGGCGCTCGGCAGGACAAGCAGATGTCGTAGGTGGGGTCGCACTACCACCATGGGACAAGGCCTCGGCCGATAGTGGCCATAAGTCCGCCGGGTGGTCTGCTGGCTGTCTGCGTCAGACGTATCTGCTGGCGATGCATCATCAACATCACCGCTCAAATCTATCGATCGGTGGAGCACACAGGGAGTCATGTTCCTTGACAGAAGATGACGGCCGAAACCGCTCACGGACCGGGGCGTGTAAGGTGGCGTCCACTGCCAGACCAAGAGGGGGCCGATCCGAACCTAACCCACGGTCCGCAGACCGCTTACTACTGAAGAGTCCGTCCATAGAGCCAGTCAGACGGAGATGTGCGGTGCTCCGCGTATACTGTCGCGGCATGCCCTATACAACACAGGGTACAGCATTGGTGAGATACAGCATAACACACATCATAAAGCACTTTAAGCATTCCACACATAATCAAAATAAATGGGCTACATGCCTTTCATTTACCCAAAATTAGTCATAATACATGGATTACAGAGTCTACATGAATCATGACGGAAATCACATGATAGTCAATACATCCACACATTAAGCACTGAGAACACGCTACTACCTAATACAACATCCGTACAAAAACACAAACCGCCTATCGCGGTAACCAAAGCAAACACAACATACAATAACATGGATGACTAAGCATCCGAAGTAGGCGGTGGAGGAGGAGTGTTCTTGTCCTGCACACAGCACAAAATGGCCTTCAACGTACGAGACACCTTCTTAAAGCTCCTCTTCATGTAGGCTTCGGTCTCTTCAAGCTTGGTTCGAACTTAACCAATCTCTTGCTGCAGGGCGGCTTGCCCCTCCTCAAGGAGGGCTAATCGCGCATCAAAAACATCTCGATCCACACCCTGCTCCTGAGCCGCAGGGGGTGAACTCTCCTCTGTGTCCTGAGCCTCAGATTCTTCTACCTGTATGTCATCACCACGCTCCTCATCACTCTCAGCCTGGAGGTCAACGCTCTCCTCGCCGGCGCTATCCGACTCATCTCCAAACTCGTCGAGTCGGGCTTGCCGCTGTTGGGGGCCGATCTTCATATTCCTGAGTGTCGCTTCACTTATGACTCGGACTGGTGCAAGATCCTCCATATTCAATCTGTAGCCTACATCACGAGCCATCCTGCAGATCGCGGCCAAATGGGAGCGAAAGATCGTTCCTGGCATAACGAACAACATTAACTATCCGGGATAGGATGAATGTGGGCGTGCATATGTTGTCCCAAATGTCCCATCTTGTACGTAAAGTCCACCATCACCCTAGTACATTCCGTGCGGTTACCCCATCGTGGGTATACATTGTATGTGAAGATGTGATGGAGCAAATGGAAGTCTTCGGACATCTTTGTCGCCGCAATACAATTTCCTCGCTTCCAAGTAACCCGGCGACCACAGAGAAATCGCGTGCGGCGATCCCTTTCCCGCGCACTTCTAGAGAAGTCATCACTAGGATGCACTTCACCAAGCGAAATCTTCGTGATTCGAACCACCTCATCCACAGTGATTGTGCGCCTTATGCCCCTCACAGAGACAATAAACTGAAGAGGCTCTACTGATGAGTCCACGATGTGAGCGTAGAAAGCGCGGACCGTTTTCTCACATGCGGGAGACTCGCCTTCAAAAATATAATTCCACCCGATATCCACCAAGTGGTCCATCATCGGGTGTAGCCTGAACATCCTTTCATCCACATGAGCTTCAAACACAACCTTACGGCCCGCGAAGCGCCCATATTCCATGCCTATCGAATAAGCATTTCTGGTGGGGTGGTCAGGATCCAGGTCTCGCTTCGACCTAAACTCCCGCACGGTGCTTGTGCCGGCCCCAACATCGGATCTTCTTCGGGAATGGGCTAGCCTACTTGGGCCGGCGTCATCGGCCGCGATTTTCCTCTTTCCCATGAAAGATAGGATGGAGGAAATGGAGAAAATGGTAGCCACCACACCAAGGAGGGCCATGGAAAATTTTCAAAATGGGAAATAAGGGGCTGATTTCTTTTATCTTCCACAATCAACAATCCAACAGGTGTGGAAGGAGCTCTAGAGGTAGGAAATGAAGAAGAAATAAGAAGAAAATGGAATGGGTTAGTAGATTACCCGATTTTGAGCTCCAAGGAGGGGTATGAGAGCTCCAACTTGTGAAAATGAGGAAAGGAGGAAGCTAGGGCTGTTGTGGAAGGTAGGGGTGTGTGAGTTATGGAAGGAAATGGAAGGATTGAAGGTTTGGAGGGATGGGTTTTCAGAAAAATCGGAAATGGAGGTGAAGGTGCTTGAAAAGAGGGGAAATGAGAGAAAAGGGTGCTTCAGCCCCTTAAAACCTAACCTATTGCCAAAATGGCACGTGCCAAGGGTTAGAGGGGGAAGGGCCGACCAACCCCAAGCTCGGAACTTCGCCGGAAAAGCAACCGGACCGCGGTCCGCCGCCGGTGCCGCGGTGGCGCCGCGGTCGGACTTGGCCGGAACCGCGCCGCCACGGTGGGGCCCTGTTTGTCATGTGTCCAGGGTGCCAAATGCACCCTGGTTCGATCGGAACCCTTAATATATTAACGTGGGGGGCCCACGGGCTCAGTTCGGCTCTAGAATGGTTAGTTCCGGTAACTTTCTGATCCAATCTGATTTTTTTTTTTTTTTAACAACTAATATTTGGTGGATTGTGACCTGGACACGTCATTAGACGATCTAAGAGTGACTCGGGGTCCATAAGTGTGGTCGGGGTCGAGTACGCACTCGATCAAACTGTCCATTTGCAATGAACTTCGCCGAACGGCGAAATTGGGAGACCCTAAGACTGTTGCTAGATTTTGCGCACCCTCCTAAGTATAATGCGTCAGCGTACGTAGTGGGGACATAACTCAGGTCCGGTTTAATCAAAATCATGCTCTGATACCAACTTGTAACGCCCTGAAAATCGGGGGTCGAGTGTAACTCAACTCCCGAGTTCCAACGCATCACTTATGCAACATGTTTAATGATATTTGAATGTTGTCTGTGTTAGAGCAGTAAACATGAATGAGATTATACCAAAGCAGTAATTCATACTCCAGATCAACTGTATAAAAGCAAGCGGAAGACTGAACTGTATATATATGTATGTAAAGAAACAAAATAAACGATTCATTCTCCAGAGTATGAATCCATCTGAGTCCATATACATTTCTGTTTATAATCAAAAAGTCAAAAATAACTAGGTACAATCCCTGTGGAACCCATCGATCCTGGCAACCTAGTCAAAGCCGCCAGCGAACTGCATATACGAGAACTCCTCCTGGTCCTCGTCATATAATCGGCTCCGCCTCCGAATAGTCGGATCGCCTAAACCTGAGACAGAGTCTGGTTGGTGTGCGCAACACCGTCCCGTAACGTGGGAGTGAGTAGCTAACTCAGTGGAATGATAAGGCATAAGTTATCATGTTCTCAATACAGTCAAACATAATGATAAAGCAGTAAATCAAACACTCCTAGTTACTCTGATTAATGTAAGTATGAATGCAGGTATGATGGATGCCCTCACCGACATACTCCCTCAGGCGACACCATCTCATGTTCGCGCATGCTTACATCCCACAGTGCTCCACATCTTCCAGGCACATGCGATGTATGATGAGCATGATTACCGAGTTTTTAATTAGTTCATTTCAAACAGCAGGATTGGGAAACTAAGGTACCTCCCTTGTATCATTTCCAAACATGATCCAATCTAGGGTCGTCAGTCCTAGTTAATATCAGACGATGGTGTGTTTTCTAGGTCATTGCAGAGAGTCGCTGTGGTCATTACGCACGCACAAAGGTTGCACCACTCCCCCATCACCCCTTAAACGATTCATCACTATACGTAAACAGCCTAGTTCATACTCTATATATCGCGGCGAACCCTAAGGCACGCCGCAACTTCAGAATATGCTCGCGGTCACTACGAAGGGCTGCCAGGGCTATTACGCACAAAGGTTGCACCACTCCCCCATCACCTTATCAATGTAGGCCGACAGCGCGAATATAGTGTCCCATACCACCATAATCGGCTCACGAGTTGAGTTGCTCACTGGTCACTACGGGAGGCACGTAGCCCCGCCAGTAGGCCGACAGCTCGACCACGGTGTCCCATACCACCATGCCCGGCTCATGAGTCTTAGCGGATCGAGGTACCATGGTTAACGGGATTTTCATTGGTAAGTTTGGTACCCTAGGTTCAAGCATTAATGACCAAACATGGTGAACATACATAAGGCACACGGTTTACTTAACGTGTTCGGCTAGCTCGAGCGCACAACAAGTTGGGCGATATGAAGCGCAGAAGCACCTCGTGTGGCCAACCACTATCGCCAACAGAAGTACGACACGGGTTCGCCAACACATCATGCGTGGCGGAACGAATCCCAACCACATCTTTAAGTCTGATATCGGATGCCTGGACTATGAACATAGTCCCAAGCTCAGTCAAGTCCTAACCATAGCATATGAAATATGGCATGATACATGGTAATTCAAGGACACTAGTAATCATGTTACAAAGCATATCATGAAACATGGTAATAAACAAATTACAAAGCATGTTCAAAAGCATGTTATAAAACATTTATGCAAATAGGGATACAAATACTTAGAGTTCATAGGTGAGTGGTTAGAGTGAACAACCATATGGAGAGTGTCATATGTGACTCTAAGGTAGCGGAGAATCCCATCTCAGCACCTACCTAAGGTTCTAACACTTAAGCACTTACACTCACAAGTGATTTCACCAACACTTGGAATGCACTATTTTAACATACATGACGTATGCTAGAGAAATGTGTACTAGGATTGTCCCTTTACCAAACTAGTATTTTATACATATACATCATATTCATATAGCAATTAAACATGGCAATCACATCAGCAAATTTTATACGTATAGGGTACTTCCTCGTATACCCAATTTCGACATACATAGTGTTTACAAAGGAACATAGCTTGCGGCGATTCCTTTCGCCAAACTAGTATTTTAATCATGTATTGTATAATCATACATTAAATAAATATGTCAAACATTATTCCAAAAGAAATACGTATACGGTATTTCTAAAATACGTAATTTCAACATACGGCGCATTTACAAGTGAACATATATTTTGGCGATTCCTTTCGCCAAACTAGTAATTTATTCATATATTATATGATCATACATTAAATAAACATGTCAAACATTTATCCAAAAAAAATACGTATACGGTATTTCTACGTATACCTAGAATATGTGAAATTCCATATTTCACAACGTTAATTGAAACAGAAACTAAAGCACTTTGTACATGTGCAATTGCAAGCAGATCATGAATCTACCATTATCTGACATTGAAAGCGTTGAAAACCGTAACTTATACACTTAAAGTCCTCACCTTTGCCTTTTGAAACGCAACGAATCAGCAAGGGCAGTAGAACTTCCGTCTAAGGGAGATTTCTAGCCTAAAGAGCGGAATCGGTTAGTCGGTACACATCCTACATCGATCCCACCCTAAATCAGACCTAGGGTTAGGGTTTCTTACCTTCAAATGAGACGGAAAATGCCGGGAAAATGCCTAGAATAGGGCGGTGTAGGCCGTGTAACAAGCCAAAGCAGGAGGAGGGAAATCGGCAACAATCTCCAAGTCTTTCTCTCTCTTTTCTCTCTCTTCCTCTAGGGTTTTCTCCAAAATTCGTATGGCTGTGAGAGGGGCTGTTCTAAGCTCCTTTTATAGCAAAAAACATTACGAAATTCGACTCAGGTTCAAGGGGTACTGCTAATATAGGATTTTCGTCACTTTCCCAGCTCAAAAGGAAGGTTCTGGTGGCCCTCCTTGAACCAAACGTTAGACTTAAGCTCACCATCGATGGATCTACGTGGGATTACGTTTTTGACTCGATCGGATACCCAGATCGCACGTGGCGGACCACTTTCAGTTCGACGGTCAGTGGGCCACGATCAGAAATTCCAAGTACATGTAAATGTTCCTAAAATTTTTCTTAATCCGAGGGTGTAATTTGGTCTCGATTCTGACGGCCGGTCGGTTGCTTAATACGACGCGTCAACGAATGATGCCAGATCACTATTCCAGATATTTATTTTTGGATGGGAATAGTGTTTTTCACACTCCCTCGCTCTGAATCGAAACGAATGACCGTGGGACATCGGATGGAGCTGATTTTTGAGATGATTGTTAAGCCCAGTGGGGCGGTCCTAGTTCCTTAGCTTCGGGTTAATCGGACTCCCGATGTGCGATCTAGACCTAATACGATGTTTCGTTTCATTCCCGAGAGCAGACGGGAAATGAGTTTGATTCTAAACTTTAGGGTAACCTAGCGTCAATGATTCTGCAATTTTTGGGTCTTGCAGATCGTATTTAAAGCGATCCTAATAGATTTCACGACAAATCGAGTTTAGTACTTAGTTAACTTTGTTAAATTTCTAAAGAATTTAATCCTACGTGATTTCTGGTCGAGGTGGTACTCGACCCAATGTACAGAAATTTTCAGGTCGTTACAGATTCCTTGGGCAGATCATCATGAGCTCTAATGTGGAAAATGAGTCACTCTCAGCTGAATGTCCCAACTCTTTGGATGATTGCTTGGCACACTTTGCAGATTCAAACGATCCCATGATAAGAGACATAGTGAATGCCTTGCAAAATAATATCTCGGTAGTCATCACTGACCGAGAGAACCCTTACTCTGAAGCTCCTCCTTCCACAAATCCTGAATATTTACCATTAAGGGAGGAGGAGCTAACAATTGAACCGAAGTCTGCTACTTCGGAATGTGTTGAGACTACGTCACTTTCTGAGAATTTTTCTGACTTTCATCTATGTGTAGTCTCTGATTCACCATGGGATACTAACTTCGAAACTTCTTCTGTTGCAGATGAATCGTATATACTCTGGATACCTCAGGCGAATCAACGAAAAATTTCTTATGAGGTACATAAATTTCTTTGGAAAGTCAAGCTTCAGGGCGTCCAAGCCTATTGTAAAAATGGCTTTTGGATGATCCTGTTAAGAAACCTACTGAGAAATTTATCAAGATACTGGCCGGAAGAGGAACCTTGTAGCATGACTGAGTAGTTTTTTCCTACTTTCTTCGGACTAGGGTAGTTTCCTTTATGCTATTTTAGGATAGACAGTAAACTTAGCGCTCCTGGGAGGCAACCCAACCTTTTGTTTGATTATATTGTTTTTTCTTAGTTAGTTACTTCAATGTTTGTAGGTAACATTACTGCAAACCCTCACGAGACTACAACTTGTCCACTAGGGGTAACCTAGGGGTTTAAAGGCTTGTTGCATACGTTAAATGCAATCGAGAGCACCTGCGAAAGTAGTATAGGTAGGATCTTCTTTTGTTTTTCTTTTTGTTATTTTTGCTTCTATTGATTTCTCTCTTGTGCTAACTCGCTTTTACGTTGAAATTTTTTTTGCGAAAGCTTCTTGATTCTCCGTCCAGGTATTATCTTTCCATCACTCCTCTTTTATTCTCGTTGTCCCATGTGCATTGCTTGCTTATTTCTTTTACATTGAGGACAATGTAGATTTTAGGTTGGGGGTGGGAGATTAGGTCACCTAATCAGTATTTTCTTGGTCTTGAGCAAAATTTGTGAAAATTTTAAATTTTTTCTAGAATTTCTATTGAATTCAACGTGATTTTAAAGGATAATTGTGATTTTAACATTATACGATACGTGATGCTGGTAACTTATGACTCTTGGATTGGGCCATCTGCTTGATTTCACTGTCAATTTTGAATTGTTAATCCATGATTAGAAGTTGTAAACATTGATTGAGCCATGATTTCACATATCACATCTCGCTTACACATTAAGTTTTCGGTTCGATAACTGAATGATTAACTTGGTAAAAAGAAGAATGATTAACTTGGTAAAAAGAAGAATTACAAGGCTAAGTCACATAATCTTCACCATAGGTTTGCTCCCTATAGGTGCAGATTTGATTCTCCATAGTTGACATATGAAAAAAAAAAAAAAAAAAAAGTTAGGTGACAAGTTTTTGCCATAGGTTTGCTCCCTATAGGTGAGAATTTGATTCCCCTCATTTGCGTTACTGCTCATAAAGAAAATCAAAGGCGGGTAAAATAAAAAGTTAATCTGTGAGATAAGTGTTGGTTTCAGGTTTGGTTGTCACGAATTACCAATGATATCATGAAATTGACAATTGGATCTCTTAATGATTGTAAGTCGAGATTACACTTTACATTCATGGAGCTCGATGTTCAGAATTGTTCCAATTAATGGATTAATAGTTTGAATTTAATTATGAAATCTGCCGAGAGCGTGATTCCAGGAGAAAAATTCCACACACCAATCATGAATCTTAGAATTTTCACATCTCAGCTATATGTTCACAAGTCACTTAAATTTACAGGAATTATCTTTTATTTTTGAAATTATTTTTCGCATGTTTTGCTCGGGACTAGCAAAATGCTGGTTGGGGGTTGTGATGAGTGTCGAATGTTGCATACCAGACCCTAGTAATTGCCGAACTTTACGCACATGATAAGGTTTAATGGAGTGTTTTAATCGTGTTTTTTTTACAGGATGAAATCAGGAGCGTTAATTGGAAATTGATGTTAAAGGCATGGATTTCATGATCCAAAGTCTCCAGAGCACAGGATGGACTCCAGAGAACCGATAATGAAGATTTTACACGCCTGGGATCAGAGGAAAGCAAGCCAAAGGGGCCCAAAAAGGGTCCAGAATGCAAGATCACATGTTTCCCGCCATCCGATTAACTCGAAACTTCATACATGTGATGGGGGATGAAAATTAACCGTACATATTAAATTTCAGCCATTGAAGATCTCGGGAAGTGGTCCAACGGACAGATCAGCCCATTAATCTTCACTTTGGGGCCCACCTGATATCTGGAACTTCTTCAAAATTTACCTAGACGGTTTAAATAATTTGAGAAACATGATGAATGGGACGGATCTCTCAAAAACATCACAGAGGGTCCCATATATGACGCATGTACACCATGCGTACACGGCTCCTGCCGTGCACCACACCCGCGTCTCGGTCAGCGCGGGCGCTGACCTGCGCTCGTTCCCTCTCTGTTTCCAGCGTCTGCGAGAACCGGCACCGGTCGTCGATTGTGGGGCCCACCTAGTGTCCAAATGGACAATCCAAACTGTCCATCCGCTTCCTGGGGCAGCCATTACCATTGCCTAGGTGGGAAAAATTCAAATGAAAGCGTAGATCAGATCCCAGCCGTTTAAACGCGGGTTGGACGACAAGACAGAAAGCCACGTGGACTACACCGAATCCATCCCAAAAACAGTCAATTCCTACCGAATTTGCGAGCTGAATCTAATGTACGGAGCAGATTTCTCAAAGGAAATGCGAAGTGGGACCCACCATCACCACAGCCTCGTTTCGCATCCGCGTAGCGCCCAGCCGCTGGCCGTTTTTGTGGAAGACAGTGGGCCCCACCCGTCAACCGTACGGAAGATCTGATCCGTCCACCGTGTAGAGGGCGTTGAGAACTACAAAACCATGTTGACATTCCTTTCCCATGCGTACACACGTGTGCGGTACAGAGGCCACAAAAGGGCTACTCGGCGACGTTCAAAACTGATCTTTTTGTATTTTCTTCTCTGGGCCGTGTCAATGGACATTCAAAACCACCCATTCTTGACTGAAATTTTGTCCTGAATCCAATGGACGGGGTGGATTTTCTAGAAAACACCTCTGTGGGGCCCACCGATCACGGCTGTGAAAATTTGTACTTCATGTCCTTCTACGACTCTGCCACCGATTCCAGCCATCCAACAGCTATAAAAGGGGAGTTTTGGACGTGGGAAAGGCATTCAGAACCAGGGGATTCTAGATCTGGAGCAAGGGAGAGAAGAAAGAGAAGAAAGAGAAGAAAGAAGAGAGAGAGAGAGATTGTTTGGTTTGACGTTTTTTTTTTATTATGAATTTTGCCTAATCTTTTTGATGGATTTTAAGGGTCACTAATCTCTCAGCTAGGGCTGAGATGAAGCCCCTAATTTGATTAGCTCTTGTATTGGTTGATTTACTTTGAATATTAATCAATTTGTTTCTTTCTCTAAGTGGGCTTTATGGGTTTAAATTCTATACTTCTCCATCTATAAACTTGACTAAAGTATATATATGGATGTTGTATGAATGCTTATTATAGGTGCTTGTGTCTGATCAAGAACAGGTTTCCTATAGAGGAAGAAGCAGGGTGCTTTAATGAACTATGCATTTCATGTACCTGATCAAGGACATGGGATATGTTATTCATGGCATTGCTTAAAGGAATTAGACATTCTGTATGCCCGATTAAGGACACAGATTGTGCTTTCTCTGTATAAGTGGTATCAATCTAGATCAAGGTGAATCAACAGACAAAACAAGGGTTAGGATAATTAGGGGTGGATTCGAAAGTCCTAGTGCTCTCTCTCTGATTGAATTTTCTTCCCTGTTCTTAATTATTTTTCATAGAATTGTGCTTAGTAATTAGTTCCATTATTTGTTGGATTACTTAAGGAGAATCATAGATTTGAATTGTGACGTCCAGTCCTCGTGGGAACGATTTCGTAATACGTACCGTATCTACATCTGATTCGTATACTTGCGAGTTTAAATATCATTTAAATCATGTTGGTTTAAATAAAACAACAAGTTTTTGGAGCCCATTAATCTTCACTTTGGGGCCCACCTGATATCTAGAACTTCTTCAAAATTTACCTAGACGGTTTAAATAATTTGAGAAATATGATGAATGGGACGGATCTCTCAAAAACATCACAGAGGGTCCCATATATGACGCATGTACACCATGCGTACACAGCTCCTGCCGTGCACCGCACCCGCGTCTCGGTCAGCGCGGGCGCTGACCCGCGTTCGTTCCCTCTCTCGTTTCGTGCATGAACCGACACTAATCGTCGGTTGTGGGGCCCACCTAGTGTCCAAATGGACAATCCAAACCGTCCATCCGCTTCCTGGGGCAGCCATTACCATTGCCTAGGTGGCAAAAATTCAAATGAAAGCATAGATCAGATCCCAGCCGTTTAAACGCGGGTTGGACGGCAAGACAGAAAGCCACGTGGACTACACCGAATCCACCCCAAAAACAGTCAATTCCTACCGAATTTTCGAGCTGAATCTAATGTACGGAGCAGATTTCTCAAAGGAAATGCGAAGTGGGACCCACCATCACCACAGCCTCGTTTCGCATCCGCGTAGCGCCCAGCCGCTGGCCATTTTTGTGGAAGATAGTGGGCCCCACCCGTCAACCGTACGGAAAATCTGATCCGTCCACCGTGTAGAGGGCGTTGAGAACTACAAACCATGTTGACATTCCTTTCCCATGCGTACACACGTATGCGGTATAAAGGCCACAAAAGAGCTACCCGGCGACGTTCAAAACTGATCTTTTTGTATTTTCTTCTTTGGGTCGTGTCAATGGACATTCAAAACCACCCATTCTTGACTGAAATTTCATCCTGAATCCAATGGACGAGATGGATTTTTCAGAAAATACCTCTGTGGGGCCCACCGATCACGGCTACAAAAATTTGCACTTCATGTCCTTCTACGACTCTGCCACCGATTCCAGCCATCCAGCAGCTATAAAAGGGGAGTTTTGGACATGGGAAAGGCATTCAGAACCAGGGGATTCCAGATCTGGAGCAAGGGAGAGAAGAAAGAGAAGAAAGAGAAGAAAGAAGAGAGAGAGAGAGATTGTTTGGTTTGACGTTTTTTTATGAATTTTGCTTAATCTTTTTGATGGATTTTATGGGTCACTAATCTCTCACCTAGGGTTGAGATGAAGCCCCTAATTTGATTATCTCTTGTATTGGTTGATTTACTTTGAATATTAATCAATTTGTTTCTTTCTCTAAGTGGGCTTTATGGGTTTAAATTCTATACTTCTCCATCTATGAACTTGACCAAAGTATATATATGGATGTTGTATGGATGCTTATTATAGGTGCTTGGGTCTGATCAAGAACAGGTTTCCTATAGAGGAAGAAATAGGATGCTTTAATGAATGTACATTCCATGTACCCGACCAAGGACATGGGATATGTTATTCATGGCATTGTTTAAAGTAATTAGACATTCTGTATGCCCGATTAAGGACACAGATTGTGCTTTCTCTGTATAAGTGGTATCAATCTAGATCAAGGTGAATCAACAGAAAAAATAAGGGTTAGGATAATTAGGGGTGGATTCGAAAGTCCTAGTGCTCTTTCTCTGATTGAATTTTCTTTCCTGTTCTTAATTGTTTTTTTTTCCTAAAATTGTGCTTAGTAGTTTAGTTCATTATTCATTGGATTAGTTAAGGAGAATCATAGATTTGAATTGTGACAAACCAGTCCTCGTGGGAATGATCTCGTAATACGTACCGTATCTGCATCTGATTCGTATACTTGCGAGTTTAAATATCATTTAAATCGTGTTGGTTTAAATAAAACATCACTGGCATAGTTCGTTAGGGTGGCCTACTCTGAGGTACAGATGAGTGGTAAAATGGCTGCACTGGTGGTGCAGGTCGTAAGGGTGGAGCCAATGTATTACGTGGAGGCAGACGGTCGGTCTTCTGAGGTAGAGTAATTCCGTTGTCTTTCATCTTGGTAAAATAAAAGGGGTCAATGTGTCCCCCTCTGTTGCAATACGTACACCGACATTTTGCTCGCCTTTGTTGGGTCAGCAGAGCCTCAAGCCTGAGAGGTAAATCTTCAGGTGGCCTCTTGCCGAGGATAGGCCTGCTCTACGTCTCAGCAGGATGTGTAAGTGGTGAAGGTGGAGTCGCACTCCCACCCTGGGCCAAGGCCTCAGAACTAGTGGCCATAAGCTGCTGGTGTTGCTGCTGCTGATGCATCATCAACAACAACTGCTCAAACTTATCAGTAGGTGGAGCGGCCTGCGGCTCATACGGCGTCGAAGAGGATGCCCAGTTCTGCTCGCGAACGAGTGGTGCATAAGGGGGTAGTCCAACTGTAGGACCAGTGGGAGGCAGAGACTCAGGTATAGTCTTGAAATCAGGGCCCAAACTAGGGTCTCTACGACCATCACCCTGAGAAGGAGCCTGGTCCATCGTATCAGTGAGTAGGAGGTGTGCTGTGCTCCCCGTATACTTCCGCGGCAGGCCCTATACAACATAGGGTGCAACGCATGTGAGATGAAGCAACTCAACTCAATACATAAGCACTTAAGCTTTCTACACGCTCCATATCAAAAGAAGTTGCATGCTTTTCATTTACCCAAAATTGTCACAATACATGGATAACAAAGTTACATGAATCATGACTAAAGATGCATGTGAGCTAATTACAACCAAGCTTCAAATACTTAAAACATACTACTATCTGCTACATCATCAACATGAAAACATAAACCGCCTAATGCGGTAACCAAAACAACCACAAACAACAACTTGGATGACTAGGCATCCGAATCAGGTGATGGAGGAGGAGCATTCTTGTCCTGTACACAGCACAGGATAGTCTTTAAGGTGTGAGACACCTTCTTAAAACTCCTCTTCATGTAAGCTTCAGCCACCTCAAGCTTGGCTCGGGTCTCACCAAGCTTAGCCCGAACCTGGCCAATCTCTTGCCGCAGGGCGGCCTGGTCCTCCTCAATACGAACCATGCTAGCATCCCTCGTAGCCTGAGTAGCGTCCGGCTCTGGTGCTCCAGGAGGAGAGCTCTCCTCAGTGCCCTGAGCCTCAGGTTCCTCTTCCTGTATCTCATCACTGCCACCCTCTTCGCTACCTGCCTCGAGGTCAACACTCTCCTCACCGGCACTATCCGACTCATCTCCAGACTCGTCGAGTCGGGCTTGCTGTTGGCGAGGGCTGATCTTCATGTTGTTAAGTGTAGCCTCACTTATGACTCGGACTGGCACAAGGTTTTCCATGTTGAGCCTATAGCCGACATCACGAGCCATCCTACATATCAGGCGGGTAAATGGGAGCGAGAGGTCATTCCTGACAGATCGAACAACCTGAACTATCTGATATAGGATGAACGTGGGCAGGCATAAGTTGTCCCCATGTCCCATCCTATATAGAAAGTCCACCATCAACCGAGTACACTCCGTGCGGTTATTCGACCGTGGATACACATTATATGTGAAAATGTGGTGGAGCAAACGGAAGTCATCTGTCATCTTCATCGACGGAAGACAGTTTCCTAGTGTCCAAGAGACCCGTCGACCACAAAGGTATCGCGTACGACGATCCCTTTCTCGCGCACTCCTGGAGAAGTTGTCAGTTGGAAGCACTTCACCACGTGAGATGTTCATGAGCTGCGCTACCTCAACCACAGTAATCGTGCACCTTATGCCCCTCACAGAGACAGTGAACTAAAGCGACTCCAACGATGGGTCTATGATATGAGTGTAGAAGGCACGAACCGTGTTCTCACATGTAGGAGACTCACCTTCAAATATAGGACCCCATCCAACGACATCCACCAAATGGTCCATCATCGGGTGTAGTCCAAACATCCTTTCATCCACGTGAGCTTCAAACACTATCTTACGGCCAGCAAAATGACCGTATTCAAAACCAATCGGTAGTGCATCCCTGATCGGCAGTGGGGATCTAGGTCCTGCTTTGACTTATACTCCCAAATGGTGCTAATGCCGGCCCCATCTTCAGCCCATCTTCTTGAACGGGTTGGGCGACTCAGCCCAGCTTCATCAGCGGTAGACTTCCTCTTTCCCATGAGAGAGAGGATGGAAGAAATGGAGAAAATGGCTGTAACCAACTAGAAAAGGGCCATGGAAATGGTGGAAAGAGAGAGAAAGGGCTGGTTTCTTTGGTTCTCCACGTACAATCGTCCCAACAGGTGTTGAGGAGGCCTAAATGACAGGAAATGAAGATGGAACAAGGAAGAAACGGGATGGGTTAGAAGGTTGCACGATTTTGAGCTCCAAGTGAGGGGGTGGGAGCTCAATTGTGAAAGAAAGGGGAAGGATAGGATGGTAGGGTTCTTGTAGTCGATGGAAATGGGTGGATTATGGTCGAAACTGGTGGAGGAGACGATTAAAAGGGAGTTTGGAGAGAGAGGACATCACTTTGGAGGGTTTAGAAGGGTGAAATGAGAGGTGGGGCTGATACGGAGCTGAAATAGGAATCCCCCACCTATTTTGCATGCACCAAACGTGCGGGGAGGTCGGGCCGACCATGCCTAGGCCTGGCCCAACACGAGCGGACCCACTTGACGGCGGCGCGCCGTGGTGACTGCGGTGCCGCCGCGGTCCACCTTGCCCGTCGCCGCGCCGCCGTGGTGGGGTTGTGTCCTCCACCATTCCAAGGTGCCAAATGCACCTTGGTTCGACCCTGGGTCCCTCTGGATTTAAGTGGGGAGGCCCTCGACTCTATTCCGTTCCAGATCGAGTGGTTTTGAGAACTCACTGATCCAGACTGACTTTTTACTAATTTTTAAAAGCTGAGATTGGGTGGAATGGAATCTAGACTCATCAATAGATGGCATAGGAATGTTTTTAAGGTCGTCCCGTGCGACGAGGGTTTGGGTATGGACTCGATTTCGGTGTCCATTTTCAATGAACTTTGCCGTTGGATGAAATTGGAACATCTAAGACTGTTTCTATATTATTCTCACACTCTCCTAAGTTGTAATGCGTCAGCGTATGTCGTGGGAACATACTCAGGTCCGGTTTAATCAAAATCATACTCTGATACCAACTGTAACATCCCAAAAAATCGAGGGTCGAGTAGTAACTCAACTCTCGAGTTCCAGAACATCATTTATGCAACATAGATAATGATGATTAAATGTTGTCTGTGTTAGTACAATAAACATGAGTAAGATTCTACTAAAACAGTAATTCATACTCCAGATCCATGTATAAAGCATAAGCGGAAGACTGAAAGGTATATATAGATATATATAAAACAAAACATTCTCGATTTTTAGAGTATGAACACTAACTGAGTCACCGTATATATATATGTTGGTTCTAAATCAAAATATCAAAATAGTACAACTGAAATTATCAAACCTGTAGCCCCGTAGCACTGGACAGACTATGCGAAGCCTCCAGTAAACTGCATGTAGGAGAACTGCTCCTGATCGTCATAGAAGTCGGGCTCAGTCTCCTGTGCTCCAGTGATACCTGCATCTGATATAGGGTCTGATGAGTGTTTCAAAACACCGTCCCGTAACGTGGGAGTGAGTAGATAACTCAGTGGAACAATAAAGCATAGGTTAACATGTTTTCAATACAGTCAAACAGTAATGATAAAGCAGTATAATCAAACACTCCTAACTATTCTTATTAATGCAAGTATGAATGCAGTCATGATGGATGCCCTCACCACACCCTCCCTCGTGCGACACCATCTCACGTTCACGGCATGCTTTCATCCCTCAGTGCTCCACATCTTCCAGGCACATGCAATGCATGATGAGCATCATTATTGAGTTTTTATTAGTCTATTTCAAATAGTAGGATTGGGAAACTAAGGTACCTCCCTTGTATCATTCCCAAACATGATCCATTCTAGGTCGTCAGTCCTAGTTAATCTCAGATGATGGTGTATTTTTTAGGTCACTGTAAAGGCTGCCAGGGCTGTTACGTACAAAGGTTACACCACTCCCCCATCACCTCTTTAACGATTCATCACTATACAGAAACAGGCCTAGTTCATACTCTATATACCGCGGTAAAACTCTAAGGCTCACCGCGATTTCAGAGTATGCTCGAGGTCACTCCACTAACGTCCTACCAACTGGCAGTCTATTTTCGAAGCCCGACTAGTCCACTTATTGACAATGGGACTCGGATGCAACCCGACTGGGGACCACAGTGAGGCTACGCCAGTGTAGGCCGACAGCTCGAATATAGTGTCCCATACCACCATAATCGGCTCACGTGTCTGGTTGCTCACTGGACACTACGGGGAGGTACATGGCCCTAACGTAGGTCGACAGCTCGACCACGGTGTCCCATACCACCATGCCCAGCTCATGAGTCTTAGCAGATCGAGGTACCATGGTTAACGGGATTCCACTAGTAAGTTTGGTACCCTAGGTTCAAGCAGTAGCGACCAAACATAGTGAACATACATTAGACATATCGGGTTAATTGACGAGCCTGACTACCTCGAGCGCACGATCAACTGAACGACATGAAGTGCATAAGCACTTCGCGTGGCCTAACCACTGTCGCCAACTGATGTACAACTCGGGTTTGTCAAACACATCCTACGTGGCGACATGAAACTCAACCACGATCTCAAGTCTAATACCGACTGTCTGGACTATAGACATAGTCCCAAACTCAATCAAACCTTATTAGTAGCATGTGGAGTAAAGCATGATAAACAAGTAATTCGAGCATGTTAGTAAGTATGTCATAAAGCATGTTATAAAGCATGTTGTAATGCACTACATAAATAGGAATACAAACACATATATTGCAAAAGTAAATGGTTTAAGTAAACAACCTCATGGAGGAAATCATACATGTCTCTAAGGTAGTTGAGAATCCCATCTCAACACCCTCCTAAGGCATCAACATCCAACACTTACTCACATAAGCATTTTCACAAACACTTAACATACACTATTTCAACATACTTAGTGTATGTTAACAAACATGTATTAGGGCGAGTCCTTTCGCCAAGCGAGTATTTTACGCACATATAATATATTTATACAACAAATAATCATGGCAAACACATCTCTAAAATATATACGTATACGACACTTTCTACAATACAGTATTTCTACCTATATAATGTATATTAGTAAAATATGTAGTTGGGCGAATCCATTCGCCAAATAAGTATTTTATCCATATATCGTATACTCATACAACAATTAATCATGTCAAACATATTTTCAAAAAATTATACATATACGGTATTTTCTACGAATACCTGGAATATGTAAAATTCCATATTCTACAACTTTAATCAAAACAGAAAATGGAAAGCATTTTGTACATGTGCAATTGCATGCAGATCATGAATCTATCATTATCTGATATTGAAAGTATTGAAAACCATAACCTATACACCTAAAATCCTCACCTTATACCGTAGAATCGCAACGGAGTCGATAGGTTTGCTAAGCTTCCGTATTCGGCAGTTTGGCAACCTATAGAATGAAATAGGTTAGCTATTTCATAACCTACAACTGTCAACACCCCAAATCAGATTAGGGTTAGGGTTTCTTACCTAGAAATGAAGTCGGTATCGCTGGGAAAGCGATAAGAACGGAGTGGTTTAAGCTTGGATACGGCAGGGAAGAATGGCAGGAAGAAGCTCCCACTTCTCTCTCACTTTCTCTCTCTTTTCTCTCTTCTCAAATCCAAATTCGTATGGCTGAAATGGGAGAGGGTTTAAGGTCCTTATATAGCCTAAAATGTCTCCAAAATAGACTTAAGGTCAAGATATACTTGGGTTATAACCAAATCGGCGTTAATTCAGCTCAACGGAGGATTTCTGGCAGGCCTCCTTGAGCCAAAAGTCGGACTTAAGCTCACAGACATTGGATCTACGTGGAGTTAAGTTTTTGTCTCAGTCGGATTCCTGGATGACGCGTGGCGGACCAGTTACAGTTTAACGGTCAGCGGGTCTCGATCCAAAATTTCGAGAACATATAAATGTTTATGAAATATTTCCTGATCCGAGCGTATATTTGGGTCAGATTCTGACGGTCTGGTTACTTACAAATTGACCGCAAGCATCAATTCTCAGATCACTATTCCAGATATTTATTTTGTAAAGGAAACATGTGTTTTCACACTCTTTCGTTTCAGACTCAAGCGAACAGCCGTGGGACACTGTCTAGGTCTGATTTCCAAGATGGTTGTTAAGCCCAGCGAGGCGGTCCTAATTCCTTAACCTCGTATTATTCGGACTCCCGATGTGCGGTCCAGATCTGATACGGAGTTTCAACGTGCTCCCGAGTGCAGACGGGTAATGAGTTTGATCCTATATTTTAGAGTAACCTAACGTCAATGATTCTACAAGTTTTGGGTCTTGCAGATCGTATTTAAAGCGATTCAAATGGATTTCATGGCTAATCTAGTTTAGCACTTAGTTAACTTTGTCAAATTTCTAAAGGATGTAATCCTAAGTGATTTCTGTCT
This sequence comes from Magnolia changhungtana, assembly GCA_030180095.1. NCBI lineage: Eukaryota > Viridiplantae > Streptophyta > Magnoliopsida > Magnoliales > Magnoliaceae > Magnolia > Magnolia changhungtana. The sequence continues at coordinate 1,416,869 of JASAUF010000557.1, read as the reverse complement.
GAGGTGGTATTTAGTCCTTTGTAGTTTGTATATAGAGTGATCCAAGTTGTACTACTTAGCTAGTTTAAGATAGTATCTAGGGGGAAAGTACTTAGGAAAAATTGAAAGATCAAGGTGGTGAAGGGTGGGATTTGTGAAGGAAATGGGTTCAAAAGCGGTTTTAGACTTTGGGAATGAGTTCTGACAAGTTAATAAGGTGTCAGGAGCGACGCATTGCCTAAGGACGTCTAATTCTGGGTTGGAAAAAATTTGGGCTGTTACACCCTTAATCCACAATACTTATGATGCTCCAATGTAAGGTGACGGGTTGGGTGAAGGTTATGTTGGTAATTACTCTATTAAATGATTAATCATTGGAGTTACAGAGTAATACCACGATCTATGCATTCAAGGAATCTCAGCTCAATGATTTTTCATTAAGGTGGTAGCTGAAGGATCCTTGAATGCGGAATTTCATTCACCAATCCACTCTATTGAATATCAATGATGAGGGTAGATTGAGGAATGAACTCCCTTGAGAGAAAGGGGCTTAGGGTAGGTGATCTGAATTAAACACTTAAAAGCTCTATTTATTTTCTCTCTCAAAATAACCTAAGGCAAGCTCTCCTTAAAGAGGAAAAAAGTTCTAACAGAAATAAAATAGTCATATCTTTTGACGGAGTTTGATATCATCGAGCAGTGTATACTCTCGATAACGTCAAATGGCCGCTCGATGACACAAACTCAATCTGTCAAACGCTTTTGAACCTTTTTGCCAACTGATCGATGATATCGAACATGCTTCGATGTCATCAGATTTCCAACTCCGATTTCATCGATCCATGGTTCGATTCCTTGACATTTAAAAACATGAGAGCAGACTTGCCATGGGACTAAACAGGCATCAATATGATTGAGCATTCCTCGATATCATCTAGTTTTGAATATCGATGATATCAATACTAGTTTTGAATTGTCAATCTTTTCAAGGAATTTTCCTATAAACTTGCTGGATAGTTTTGTGTCCCAATTCGATGACATCGACCTGGTCTCAATATGATCATCTTTGAATATCGATATCATTAAGTGATTCTCGATACCTCAAACATTTAAAAGAATTTACCTGAAAGCTTGCTGGACAGATTTGTGTCCTAATCTGATATCATCGAAGGTCAATCGATATCATCGAGATTTGAAATTCAAAGATATCGAGGCTCTCTCTGAGTCAACAAAAATCACATGATTTTCCTTAACTGCTTATTGGACACAAACTGACTAGATTCGATTTTGGTGAACTCGAGATTCGAAAGTCGATGATATCGATCCTGTCATTGATTCATCGAGAATTCAGTCCAAGTTTCATTTTGGTTGCTAGACATCTGAAGTCCTTATTTCAATATCATTGAGTGATTTTCGAGGACATCAATAAGAGAGTCCGAGTTCATTGAAGCACTATCGATAAATCGACAAAGGCTGAAAACTTATAGATTTTCCTGATTTTGCAAAACAGTTTTCACACCTTAAACTCTATATTGTTCTAACCACTTTTAAGGGTTTTATATACCTGATGTTTTGAGACATGAGATGTGAGGCTAAGTTTACCTTTGTAGAGATCTAAAGCCACATCCAGTTGAAGTAGATACTTGAATGATCTTCCTATGGGGTCACTTGTCTAGCTGACTCGACACTCACGCAAATTGACAAACCAGGGCATTTTCAATCTCCCCCTTTGTCAATTATGTGACAAAAAACATGGAATCCTAGAACAACATCTAGACCAATCACCTTAAATTGTGTGTACAAAAACTTTACACAATTTTAAAAATATGTTATTTGAGTTCACATACAAGATTGTAACACTCCGTAGTTGCTCCTCCCCCTATCTTCTTGCAACTACTCCCCCTAACACCTGCACCACCATACATACATAGATACACAATTTTCTCTATGGTGGGATTTGTTCTCCCCCTTTTTGTCAGTCATTGGCAAAGGGCAATATATCAATATTAGTTGACTGAAGTGGAAGCATAAAAACATGGGAGAATCAAGGCTAAAGGAAAGCGGTGATTTCGCAAAAACAGATAGCAGTATAGCTTTAAGCATTAGAAATCACAATCCAGTTCTCAATCTTAATGGATATTCAGTAGAAAGCAAGCACAATTTATACCAGCATTCCCTAAAGATTAGTGAATAATTGAAAGTAGATAGTCATGATAGAAAATATTTATAAATTATCAATTAGCTAAAAAAATTCCAAAATAAAAACTACCAAGCTTGGCAGTATTTAAACATCTAACCCAAAACAACCAAACCAAAGCTCCGGCCTAACCATGGGCACAAAAAAATAAAGTATTTTCCTCTCCCAGAGGATGAACAACCCCAACATGTTTCAATTCATCATAACAATATCATGCGGTCGCCAAAAAGAAATTAGCCTCAATGTCCAGATATAGCCTCATCTATATGAATCCTTCCTTTAGCACTTAAGGTGCTCGAGTTTCGCCATCGGTTGGCAAGTCAACTACTTGTTGGGTGATATACTGGAGGGCTTCAATTTTGTCCTCAATTGTTGTTAGACGTCTTTCCCAGTTGTAAAGACACTCGTTAATGCTAGCTAGACCATTCAACAGATGATGTTCAAGTTGGTGGTCTCAGTGATTTGTGATTGACTCAGGACTGTGCAACAGTGCACAATTTGATCCCCATGGCGTGGGCGGATACGAGAGATGATCAGTTTTGACTTCAAGCATTTGTGTAGGAGGACTATTCGATTGAAGGGATGAAGTTAGGCATAACTACTATGCCTGCTGGACTACATCTTGATCAAACCATACTTCAGGATGAATAGCATCGGACGTGCCTGGTAGGCCCACATAGTGAGCAAGCTTGCATATGAGTGAGGGAAATGGCAGTTATCCTGATGGTCTCCTCTAATTATATGAGTGAGCTTCCCTAGGATAAGAGATGGAAGGCATACTTGGACCTCTTGATAAACATCATATAGGACATTGAGCACAAAGGGAGTAAGATAACTTTCCTTTGCATTACATGGATACACATTAGTCCCAAAGATACTGTGAAGAATTTTGAAGGAGGGTCCAAGGTGGTTGACATGAAGAGTATTTTCATCATTCCTAAGAACAGTGGTGCCATGACACAGTGATCGTGTTATCTCGCCCCATACACCTAACCCATTTAGATTGCATTCCGTTATTGGGATTCGAGTTACTTCTAGGCTTAGGAGACGGCCAAGTATGATTGGAGTAATGAGTTTTGTGCGATGTAATAGCTCCAATCGAATACATGGGGGATTATCATGAACAATATGGTAGCTATTGAAAAATTGATGGATCAGTTCAAATTGATAGGGTCCAACAAGATTGAGTATATTTTGCCACCCTATAACTTCTAAGAGGAGATCCACTCCAAATGGTACAATAGCGCTGTTAAGAATAATGTGCATGGCTATTGTAACTTGTTCCCAAGCCAACTGATTGGGATGAGATGGACTTGTTTTTAGTTGTTTATTCTTTGATTTAGATGATTTGGAATGAGTAAGATCCTTATCTTTGCCCTCCACCATGGTTCTTTTTGGAGGATAGCCCAGGAAGATAAATATAGACAGGGAGAAACAATTAGAGAAGAAAAAGAACAAGCTAACAGACAAGTCTGATGTTCGTTTCCTTTTTATGGCAGAGTGTCGATGATATCGATATACCATCGATGTCATCGAAAGCTGGCTCATAAAGCTATCGAAGACTGTGTCGATGACCGTTGGAAAGGATTAACAGTTAATACCTAGCAGATATCGAGATAGTAGAATTTATAACCGTTAGAAAGGACCGACGATTAAGACCTTGTATTCCCGAGAGTCGCTGATGATATCGAGACCTGTTCAATTTCATCGAGTATGAAGGAAAATTGAAAAATATTTTTCTTAAAGTACAGAATATGGTTAAGACATAAAGATATACCAATATAGTACATGTTTAACCATACAAAAATAAGAAGGCCATAGTCCTCAGATATGCCAATTCAACTCATGTTTGACTTTGATTTGTCATCAAATTGCACATACTCCAATTGATTTCTAAGGTTGCTAAACCGGTTTGCATCTAGCGATTTAGTTAGTATGTCAGCAAGTTGATTTTCTATAGACACATAGTCCAACACTATGAACTTTTCCTCAACAAGCTCTTAGAAAAAATGATGTTTAATGTCAATATGCTTGGTCCAAGAATGTTGAACGGGGTTTTTTGAAATATTGATATCACTAGTGTTGTCACAGAAGAGAGTCATAGTTGACTGCTCAATCCCATAATCCAGTAGCATCTGTTTCATCCAAAGGAGTTGAGCACAATAACTACCTGCAGCAATGTATTCGGCTTCGGCAATGGACAGGGATATCAAATTTTTTTTCTTGCTCTTCCAAGACACTAAACAATTTCCAATATAAAAACATTCGTCACTGGTTGACTTGCGCTCATCTAAATTTCCAGCCCAGTCGGTGTCTGAGTATCCAACAATGATGGTAGATGTTTCGAATGGATACCATAGACTGAAGACGGTTGTTCTAGCCACATACTTGATGATTCTTTTAACTGCTGTTAGGTGAGATTCCTTGGGATCAGCCTGATATCGCGCACATGCTCCAACACTAAATGATATGTCTGGATGACTTGCAGTTAGATATAATAGACTTCCTATCATGCTTCGATATAGGTATTGATCCACACTTTTCCCATTTATATCTTTGGAGAGTTTGAGTGTGGTACTCATGTGACTATGATAGGTACGACCAGATTCAAGTCCAAATCTTTTAACTAGATCTGTTGCGTATTTGCTCTAACATATAAAGATCCCATTGTACAATTGCTTCACTTGTAGATGATCAGGGTCGAATATTGCATATCAGACCCCAGTAATTACCTAATTCTATATACATGATAATGTTTAATGCCGGATTTTAATTATATTTTTATTACAGGACGAAATCAAGAGCGTTAATTGGATTTGATGTTAAAGGCATGGATTTGACGCTACTCCGAAAAACAAATATGAAGATTTTACACACCCTGGATCGAGGAAAGCACGACAAAGGGGCCCGAAAAGGGTCCATGCAAGATCACACGTTTTCCGCCATCGATCGGTTCGAAAATTCATACACGAGATGAAGGCAATAAATTAACCGTACATATCAAGTTTCACTCTTGGATCACTATGGAAGTGTCCCAACGGTCGATCACCCCTAAAATCATCATTTCGGCCCACGATATCTGAAGTATTCAACTTTGGTGTCACCCCTTTAAACTAGAAGCTACAAGAAATGGATGGATTTGATTTTACAAATATATTACAAGTGGACCCCACGAGTACATGAGGGAGTGCACAAAGGTGCACTCCCGCACCACACCGCACCGCCGTCCTCGGTGCTCGTGACCCGAGCTCATCTCCTTCGAATGCATTCCAGCGACCCGCAAGCTCCGATCGGTCGTTGATGAAATGGACAATCCAAACCGATCCATCCGCTTCCTAGTTTCTAAGACATCGATATGGGATTTTTATCCGTTCAAACACAAACGGACGGTAAGTTCAAATCTACCACACCTCAAAAAACCGGTCATTCCCCACCGGTTTTCCGTTCTCATCTCATTGACGGAGTGGATTTTGGTTTGATCAAAGGGATGGGCCCCACCATCGCAATGTACGGTTTTCCCATTGATTAGTATCTGCGAACGAGGGCTCCGTACGTCGTCCGTGGTACCATCATGAGGGACTACTACAAACCCATGTTGAGATTCCACTCCCATGCGTACACACGTGTGCGTGCATTCAAGTTCAAATCTTTTCGAGATTTCTTCGGCAACTTCAAAACTACTCATTCTTGACCGAAATTTCGTCATGAATCCAATGGACGGTGGATTTTCCGAGAAAACACCTCTGTGGGGCCCACCGATCACTTGCCATCACCAGTCCGTCTACGACTCCACCGATTCATATCCAAATATAAAGGGAAGTTTTGGACGTGGGAGAGGCATTCAGATCCAAGAAATTTGAGATCCAGCCAGGGGAGAGAAGAAAGAGAAGGAGAAAGAGAGAGAGAGATTGTTCGGTTTGGAGTTTTAGTTTATGAATTTTATTTAATATTTTTATGGATTTTATGGGTAACTAATCTCTCACTAGTGTGAGATGAAGCTAATTTGATCAGCTCTTGTATTGGTTGATTTACTTTGAATTTTAATTAATTTGTTTTTTTTCCTCTAAGTGGGCTTTATGGGTTTAAATTCCATACTTCTCCATCTATGAACTTGATCAAAGTATATAGATGGATGTTGTTGGATGCTTTTACAGTGCTTGTGTCTTCAAGACTTTCCTATGAGGAAGAAACGGGATGCTTTAATGAATGTACATTCCATGTGCCCACTAAGAACATGAGGCATTGTATTAGGCTTCATTTAGGACACGTTGTGCTTTCTCTAAAGTGGTATCTCTAGATCAAGGTGAATCAACAGACAAAACAAGGGTTAGGATAATTAGGGGTGGATTCGAAAGTCCTAGTGTTTTCTCTCTCGATTGAATTTTCTTCCATATTCTTAATTGTTTTCCTAAAATTATGCTTAGTGGTTTAGTTCATTATTCATTGGATTAGTTAAGAAGAATCTTAGATTTAAATTGTTTCGACCTCGATCTTACCGAGTTTATTACTACATCACAACCCTATACTTGGGGAGTGATCAGTAGACTTAAGAAGAAGTTTAACTCACCAACCATGCTAATTTCAAATTCAGACTTCATGAGATTAACAAAGTTATGAGCAGTATCTTCACATGTGGAGCTAAAGACTATATCATCCACATAGATCTGGGTAATTAGCAATGAATTCTCTGAATTTTGAGTGAATAGTGTTTTATCTACACTACCCCTACAGAATTTGTGGTCCATAAGAAATTGCGTCAAGCGTTCATACCAAGCACCTGGTGCTTGTTTGAGACCATACAGTGCTCTGCTCAATCGATAAACATGTTGAGGATACTTGGGGTTTGAAAATCCCTTAGGTTGTTCCACATAAACTTCATCAAGTACTCCATTGAGAAATGCACTTTTTGACATCCATTTGAAATAGTTTAAATTTCAATGCACGTGTAATTGACATGAGAATCTTGATTGACTCAAGGCGAGCAACAAGATCAAATATTTCATCAAAGTTAATACCTTCTATCTATGAGTATCCTTGAGTTACCAATCTTGCTTTATTCTTAATCACATTTCCAGATTCATCGGATTTATTCATGAAGATCATTTGGTTCCAATGATATTTGTATCAGATGGCCTAGGAACCAGTTGTCATACCTCATTTCTTTGAAATTGTTGAAGTTCTTCTTGCATAGCATTTATCCAATATTCATCTTAAAGAGCTTCCACAATATTTTTGAGCTCAATCTTTGAGGTAAAGCAGAAATGACTATAGATACTTTCTATTTGATGTCGAGTTCTTACACCATCATTAGGATCTCCAATGATTTGATTTAGGGGGTGATCTTTAATGATGGGTATGTTAGACGACAGTTGAGGTTCATTAGATGTGGTAGTTTTGTTATCTGATTTACTTAGAATGCATGAATCCACATCATCTTCCAATTCATTCAAAGAATTCTCTTCTTTATGAGGTTGGTCATCAACCACCACATTAACTGATTCTTGAATGGTGAGGGTTTTTAGATTGTATACTCTATAGGCACAACTATTCAAGGCATATCTTAAAAAGATGCCCTCATCACTTTTAGATTCAAACTTACCTAGGTGTTCTCTCTCCTTCAGGATATAACATTTACTACCAAAGACACGGAAGTGTTTCACACTAGGTTATTTTCCATACCATATCTCATATGGTGTTTTGTTTAAGCCTGCTCTTAAATATACTCTATTTATTATATAGCAGGCAGTATTGACTGCTTCAGCCCAGAAGCTTTTTGCCATATCCTTTCCATTCAATATAACCAAGCCAATTTCCTGCAAAACTCGATTCTTTCTTTTAACAACTCCATTTTACTGTGTAGTTTTTGGGGCTGAGAATTCATGGTGAATTCCTTTCTCATCACAATATCTTTGAAATCGCTCATTTTCAAATTCACCACCATGATCACTCCAGATACGATTTATGCTGTATCCTTTCTCATCTTGGAGTCGCTTTGCCATGACTACAAATTCATCAAAAGCATCAGATTTTTCTTGAAGAAAAGCGACCTAGGTAAATTTGGAATAATATCCACTACCACCAAGAAGTATCTTTTCCTGCCATGATTTACAACTTTTGTGGGACCCACTAGGTCCATATGTAGTAGGTCCAAAGGTTTTGATGTTGCTATGGTGGTTGTCTTTTTGTGTCCAACTTTTATCTATTTACCCTTTAGGCAAACACCACATACAATCTTTTCTTCCTTTTTAATCTTAGAAAGACCCCTTACTAAGCTTTTTGAACTTGGCTAAGTTTCGATGGTGCACGTGACCTAGCCTTTAGTGCCATAGTTTGGACTCACTTTTCACAGCCATATTACATTTTGTGGACAATACATTCTCATTACTACTTTCAATTACGTAGCAGTTGTCACTTGTGTGCAAGCCTGTCATGATAGATTTTCCTGTTTGATATAAGATTCTACACACATTTTTTAAAAAAGTGACCAAGTGTTCTTTCTCGCAAATTTGTGAGATACTAAGGAGATTATGTTTTAGATCTTCTACACAAAGAACATTTTTAATCTTGGGAAGTCTTGGTCCAACTATTGTTCCTTGCCCAATTATTTTGGTGGAGCACCCATCTCCAAAAGTGACTGATCCACCGTCAAAGTTAGAATTATCACAAAAATGGGTTTGGTCACCGGTCATGTGTCTGGAGCACCCACTATCAAGATACCATTTTGAGCTATTACCATCTTTTAGTGTAGTATGGGTTACTAGGGAATTGTTCTGACCGTTCGTACCCTCTAGACCTACACCATTTGCCATGATTCCAACTTCAGTCAATATCACTCTCTAGGCGGTGAAACCCTTAAGAGAGACCTGCTCTGATATAAATTGAAATTACGATAATGACCGCTCTAGTAGAAGTAAGAATAGGTCAAAGTGTTCTAGAGGGGGGTGAATAGGACTTTATAAAATTTTATGATAGTTTAGAATCCTATCATCATCATCTTTATCTAGTATAACAATTTATCAAGATATCTTTATCTTAACTCGAATGGCTTCCTGTGATGCCCTGAAAATCGGGAGTCGAGTAGCAACTCAACTCCTGAGTTCCAAAACATCACTTATGTAACATGTATGCTTATGATTCAATGTTGTCTGTGTTAGTGCATTAATCATAAGTGGGATTATACCAAAATAGTAATTCATACTCCAGATCAAGTTGTAAAATGCAAGCGGAAGACCGAAAAACATAAATACACGTATATAAGTCAAAAATCATGATCGGTCTCTAGAGTATGAATATAACACTGAGTCACTGTGTGCATGAAATATTATAATAGTCAGAAGTCTCAAAAATAGTTCAACTGTAATAAACCCTGTAGCCCCGTCAATCCGGATAACCTAAGCGAAGCCATCGGAGAACTGTATGTAAGAGTACTTGTCTTGGTCGTCGTAATAATTAGGCTACTCCTCAGGGGTCACGCCATCATCTGAAATCAAGACAGAGTCTGGTTGGTGTTTACAATACCGTCCCGTAACGTGGGAGTGAGTGATCAACTTGGTGGAACAATAGAGCATAGGTTAGCATGTTATCAATTCAGTCAAGTAGTAATGATAAAGCAGTAAATCACACATTCCTAAGTACTGTTGTTAATGCAAGAATGGTATGGATGTATGATGCATGATGCATGCCCTCGCCTACACTCCCTCAGCGACTTCATCTCACGTTCGCGCATGAACAACACTGCCTCAGTGCTTAACTTGCTACGCCTGAACGCACGCGTAATGCGGTGCATGCATATGATTACCAAGTTCTTATTAGTTTTTTCATACAACAGGATTGGTAAACTAAGGTACCTCCCTTATTTCATTTACCAAAGAATGATCCATTCTAGGGTCGTCAGTTCTAGTAAATCTCATACGATGTTGTGATTCTAGGTTGATGCAATGGGCTTGTTGCTAAATCACTACAGGCCTAGTTTATACTCTAGATGCTATGAAAAGGCTCGTCGCCTCTACACAGACTCAAAGTATACTCGAGGTCACTATAAAGGGCTCGTCACCAATCAGTGTAGGCCAACAGCTCGAATACAGTGTCCCATACCACCGTATTCAGCTCACGAGTCTGGGTTGCTCACTGGTCACTGCGAGGAGGCTCGTCGCCCCAGCGTAGGCCGACAACTCGACTATGGTGTCCCATACCACCATGTCCGGCTCATGAGTCTTAGCGGATTGAGGTACCAAGGTTAAACGGGATTTTACTGGTGAGTTTGGTACCTTAGGTTCAAGCAGTAGCGTCCATACATGGTGAATAGACATCAGCACATCGGGTTACTTGACGAGCTCTACTAGCACGAGCGCACATTGTATCGATCGACATGAAGTGCATAAGCACTTCGTGTGGCCTAACCACTGTCGACGACTAACACACGACTCGGGTTTGTCAAACACATCCTATGTGGCGAATGAATCTCAGCCACGACTTCAAAGCCGGTTACCAATTGCCTGGACTATAACATAGCCCCAATCACATTCAATCCTTAACTAGAAATCATGTATAGTAGTCTAAGTAGAGTTAACAAAGTAATTCAAACATGTTAACAAGCATGTTATAAAGCATAATATAAATAGGAAATATGAACACATACATTTCATAAGTAAGCGATTAGCTTAAATAACTTGCATGAAGGAAATCATACACATCACTAGGGTAGTTGAGAATCCTATCTCAACACCTACTCTAAGTACTATCATTTAAATACTTACTCATACAAACATTTTCACAAACACTTAGACTACACTTATTTAACATACATAACGTATATTAGCCGAAACATGTATTAGGGCGAATCCTTTCGCCGAGTAAGTATTACACACACACACACATATATATAGCATATACACATAGTAATTAATCATGGTAAACACACTTCCATAGTTTATACGTATACGGTATTTTCTACAAATATACGTATTTTTTGTATACGTAACTGAATTGAAAAATGAACATCGCATTTTGCATGTGAAATAACACCCAGAACATGAATCTATCATTATTTGACATTGAAAGCTTTGAAAACCATAACCTATACGTCTATAGTCTGCACCTTATGCCATAGAAATGAGTAACGGACTCAGTTTAATCACCAAGTCTTTATCAATGGTAAAATGGCAACCTATGGCATGAAATAGGTTAACTATTTCATCACTTACACTAGTCGACTCTCTAGAACTGATTAGGGTTAGGATTTCTTACCTGAAAATAAAATCAGAATCGCCAGAAACGCAATACAATAGTGATGATAGGCACGGAGAATAGCAGGGATCGATTCCCAAGAATGATTCCAACTTCTCTCACACTTTCTCTCTCTCTTTACTATCTTCTCTCTCCTAGGGTTTTCTCAAATTCGTATGGAGTGAATGAGAGAGGGTTTAAGGTCCTTATATAGGCCTAAAACTGACGAAAATGGCCCCAGGGCTAAGGTATACTTAAGTTATAGCTAAAGGGCATATGTTTCAGCTCAACGGAGCATTTTCGGAGCCCCCCTTTGAGCCAAAGGTCGGACTTAAGCTCACTGACTATGGATCTAGGTAGAGTTAAGGTTTCATTCCAGTCGGATTCCCAGATCACACATGGCGGACTAGTTTCAGTTCAACGGTCACCGAAAGTCGATCAGGGTTACAAGTACACTGACCTGTGTATGAAATTTCCCTTTATCCAAGGGTATATTTGGGTCAAATTCTGACGGTCTGATTACTTATATCAGGCCTGCAAGTGACAGGTCTCAGATTACTTAAATTAGGTTTAATTTTTAAAGAAAACCACATTTTCTCACACACTTCACTTCGGGCTCAAGCGAATAACCCCGGGACACTATTTGGATTTGATTTCCGAGATGGTTGTCAAGCCTAGCAAGGCGGTCCTAAATGCTTAATCTCGTGGTCATCGGACTTTCGACGTGCGGTCTAGATCCGATACAGAGTTTCAACATGCTCCCGAGAGCAACTGGGTAATGAGATTGATCCTAGATTTTAGGGTAACCTAGCGTCACTGATTCTACAAGTTTTGGGTCTTACAGATCGTATTTAGAGTGGATCAAGTAGATTTCGTAGCTAACCTAGTTTAGCACTTAGTTAACTTTGTCTAATTCCTAAAGGATTTGGTCCTGATTGATTTCTACCTGAGGTGGTAGTCAAGTCTTTGTACTGAATTTTCCGAGATTTTACACTTCCAAGCCAAATAGAGGATCCAATCACAAGATTATTCAATATCCAACAATACATAAATTTAGTCTATGATGGATGGATAGAGTGACTGTGTGTGAGATGTGATACTTATCAGTTCTAAATAATCATGCATCAAGTGATCATTCAAAGTATACACGATAAGAGAGTATGCAAATAACAATCTCAAACACAGTCATTTTATAGTGGTTCAGCAATATGCCTACTCCACTTCCGGCGGACGCACTAAACCCTTGAGTGTACAGGATCTCACTAATGAAGGTTTTAATTCAGGTTCACCTCTAACCTTCATAACCTACACAAGGTTAACTTTAGGACCTACACAAGGAACCTAGACGTGTCTCCACGAGACATAAGTTTATGCCCCACACAGGAGCAAGGGTCAACACATAGCACCCAGGTTTTATGCTCTACACACGAGCAAAAGATCTACACAAGGAACCTAGGGTTGTAGGCCACACAGGCCAAGGATCCACACAAGGAACCTAGAGTTTATGCCCTACACAAAAGCAAAGGTCAACATACAACACCTAGGGTTTTAGGCCACACAAGCCAAGGACCTACACTAAGGACCTAAGTTTATGCTCACCAAGGGCAAGGGTCAACACATAGCACCCACATGTATTCTCCCGTCGGAGGCCTCATATAAGGACTTGAAAGGGGTGAGAATCACTTGTGACCCAATCCTACACAAAGAAATAATCAGCAGGGTCTCTGGCCTCTAATGACTTATAAATAAGTAGATGAACCCCATTAAGCACGTTGATGAAGATCTCCTCCTTTGATGATGATGACTCTTCAGCTCTCTTGATCCACAACACTTATGATGCTCCAATGTAAGGCGACGAGTTGGGTGAAGGTTATGTTGGTAATTACTCTATTAAATGATTAATCATTGGAGTGACAGAGTAATACCATGATCTATGCATTCAAGGAATCTCAGCTCAATGATTTGCCATTAAGGTGGTAGTTGAAGGATCCTTGAATGCGAAAGTTCATCCACCAATTCACTCTATTGAATATCAATAATGAGGGTGGATTGAGGAATGAACTCCCTTGAGATAAATGGGCTTAGGGTAGGTGATCTGAATTAAACACTCAAAAGCTCTATCTATTTTCTCTCTCAAAACAACTAAAGGCAAGCTCTCATTAAATAGGCAAAAAGTTTCAACGGAAATAAAACAGTCATATTTCTTGACATAGTTCGATATCATCAAGCCGGCTTCGATATTATCAAGCGTATACTCTCGATAACGTCGAATGGCTGCTCGATGACACAAAATCAATCTGTCAAATGTTTTTAAACCTTTTTGCCAACTGATCAAAGATATCGAACATGCTTCGATGTCATCGAATTTTGAACTTTGATTTCATCGATCCGTGGTTCGATTGCTCGACATTTAAAAAAATGAGAGCAGACTTTCCATGGGACTGAACAGGCATCGATATGATTGAACATTCCTCGATATCATATCGATGATATCGATACCAGTTTTGATTCATCGATCTTTTCAAGAAATTTTCCTATAAACTTGTTGGATAGTTTTGTGTCCTAATTCGATGACATGACCTGGTCTTGATATGATCAATCTTTGATTATCAATATCATGGAGTGACTCTCGATACCTCAAACATTTAAAAGAATTTACCTGAAAGCTTGCTTGACAGATTTGTGTCCTAATCCGATATCGTCGAAGGTCCATTGATATCATCAAGATTTGAAATTTGAAGATATCGAGGCTCTCTTCCAGTCATCAAAAATCACGTGATTTTCCTTAACTGCTTACTGGACACAAACTGACCAGATGTCAATTTTATCGAGCCAGTTCGATGAACTCGAGATTTGAAAGTCGATGATATCGATCCGGTCATCGATTCATCGAGAATTCAACCCAAGTTTCATTTTGGTTGCTAGACATCTGAAGTCCTCATTTCAATAACATCGAGTGATTTTCGAGGACATCGATAACAGAGTCCAAGTTCATCGAAGCACTATCGATAAATCGACAAAGGCTGAAAACTTAGAGATTTTCCTGATTTTGCAAAACAGTCTTCACACCTTAAACCCTATATTGTTCTAACCATTTTTAATGGTTTTATATACCTGGTGTTTTGGGACTTGGGATTTGAGGCTAAGTTTACCTTTGTAGAGATCTGAAGCCACTTCCAATTGAGGCAGACGCTTGAATGATCTTCCTATGGGGCTCACTTGTCTTGCTGACTTAACACTCACCCTAATTGACAAACCAAGGTACTTTCAGTTTCAGTTTTCCATTTTCAGTTTTCAGTTTCTCATTTTCTAATTTTAGTTTTCCATTTTCTGATTCTAAATGTTCAGTCTTTTTTAATAATTTTTCAATCTTGAAGCCATCATCAACAACTTCTCTTCCAAGATTGGCATTCTCAACATAGTACTCTTGTAAGCTATTAGCCAATTGTGTATTTACTGCTAATGCTTCATCCAAGTCTGTTTGTAGCTGTTTGTTCTCATTGTTTTCTTGCCCAATCTTTCTAAGAATGTTTTTACTGTTAGTATAAAGCTAGTTATAAGCCACTTAGATGCTATCATTTTCTTGTTCATCTTTTTCTGAGGAGGAGGCCTTTTCAGTTTGTTGCTCATCTATCTCCAGATTGTCCCTTAGATTCGGGATCACCGTAGTGGTGGAGGCCATAAGTATTTTCAATGATTTTTGGTCCCCATCACTTTCATACTCACTTGTTTCTGATTCTGAGTCTTTGGTGTCATGCCATGTGGCTTCCATAGCCTTTCCCTTTGATTTGTTTGTGGGACATTCAATAAATAGATGGCTATACTTTCAACAATTGTAACATGGGGGCTCTTTGGACTTTTTGAATGATTTACCTATTTGGCACTCATTCCCTTGTTGTTGTATGTTCTTCCATGGTTCTTGTCAAAGAATGTTTTAAACCTCTTAGCCAAAAGGGCCACCTCCTCATCTCCATTTTCTTCTTCACCGTCCTCTTTTGATTTAACTTTGTTTTTAGAGGTTTTGAGGACAGTGTGTTTGGATTTTGTGGGAGTTTTAAAGTGTAGCTCAAAGGTTTGTAGGAACCCACTAGTTTCTCTACTTTCATTTCATCAATGTCTCTACACTCTTCATTGGTGGCGACTTTGGAGTTGAAGCGTTCTAGTAGGGATCTCAAGATTTTCCTACAAATTTTGGGTATCGGAACCATCTCTCCAAGTCCTCACATGGAGTTACATATATCGTTCAATTTTTATTTTTATTTTTATTTTTAATTCCATGAAGGTCTTAAATTCCTCCATTTTTATATTTTCAAATTGGACTCTCAAGAGCTGTATCTTTGAGCGCTTTACCATGCTTGTTCCTTCATGGTTTCCAATAAATCCCATGCTTCTTTTGAAGTTCCACACATACAAATTTGCTTGAATTCTTTTTGTGAAACTGATAGGTAAATAATGTTCATTGCTTTAGCATCACATGTTTTCCTTTGCTTGTCACAGTAAGTCCACATTACCTTTGGTTGTAGTCTAGAGATGGTAGTGCCATTATCAAGTACCACTTGTTCTATTGGTAGCACATATCCATTCTCAACAATTTTCCAAACTTCAAGGTCCAAAGATTATAGGAATATGTTCATTCTAGCATTCCAATATGCATAGTTTGAACCATCAGAGTTAGGAGGATGAGAGGCCAATGTTCCCTCTCCCTTGGTCATATTTCTAACCTCAGTTAGGATATCCCTGTAGGTTGTTAAGCCCTTCATGAGGAACCCGCTTTAATACCAATTAAAATTGTGGTAAACCGCTAATTTAAGTACGGAATTATGCCCAAGTATCTTAGAGGGGGGTGAATAGAACTTTTGAAAACTTTAATCCTACTTAAAAATTAATGCTACTAATTTAAACAAAAGCAAGTAGGATTAATATGAAACTATTTATGCTCAAAAGATAGGATAGTGAAATATGAAATAGTTATAATGCATCAAACATGTGTGGAAATTAATTATATCATGAATCAACATAACATAGACAAAAGCATGCATCACAAACACATCGCTATATAGTGGTTTGGCTATGTGCCTACTCCACTCCCGACTGACACACTCATCCCTATGAGTGTACTAAATTTCACTATCTAATTGTTATAAATTAGGTTAACCATAAATCTTTACAACCTATACAAGGTTAAACTAAGGTGCCTACACAAAGCAACCTTAGGTGCTTGCACAAGGCAACTCTATGCCTACACAAGGAAATCTATAATGCATACATAAGGCAGTAGGTCCTACACAAGGACACTACACATATTCTCCCATCGGAGGCCTATGAAAGGTCTTAGTGAGTTTAACAACCAAAACTCTAAATCTAAATTCTACACAAAGAAAGAGCTTCGGATAGAATGGACTCCAAAACTTACTTGTAAGTGAGTGAGCCCCATTTCAATGCATGTTGTTGAAGATCTTCCTAGTGGTGAAGAGTCTTTAGCTCCTTTGAACCGTATTTGCTCGTAGATGCTCCAATTGAGGTACCGAGGTTGTTGGGTTAGGGTATGGTTTGATCTACTCTAATTAATGATATGCATTTAAGATCTAGAGAAGATTCCCATGAGCTAACCCTTTAAGGATTTCAACACAATGATTAGCCATTAAAGAGTGTTGTTGGATAATCGATGAAGGACGAAGTTCATTCTTCAATCTAAGCAATGAATATACAAATAAATGCTTTTAAGTCATGGATTGAATGATGAACTCCTATGAGAATGAGGGCTTAAGAGGAAGTGTAATAACTATGCTAATAACTCCCTCAAAGCTCTCTTTAATACTCACTAAAAAATTCAAAAAGCAACCCAATTGTTTATATACAGTCAAATCCCAACGGTAAAAAAACAGGCAGAAATCTGTCATTGTCGATGCCATCGAAGGGTCTTCAATGTCATCGAGTCTTCTTCGACTACATCGACTCTCTACACTATAATTTTTAAATAAGTGCAAAACAGATTCTGTCCGATGCCATCAAACATCTTTCGATGCCATCGAAGGGCCCTTCGATGTCATCCAGAGATGGTTCGATGCCATCGGGATTTTTCTTTGAAAATATCACTTGGTTGATGGACATATTGAGCACTATTTCAATGCCATCGAGAATAAATAGATTTTCTTATGAAAAATCTCTAGACTATTTGGTCCATATTTCGATGCCATCAAAATTTGAATTTCGATGTCATCGAATGGCTTTTGATGCTATTAAGAAAATATGATTTTCCTTGTAAGCTTGTTGGTTAAGCTGGTCCAATTTTCGATGCTATTGAACTGTGTTTGATGTCATTGACTAATTTATGTCGATGTCATCGAAAGTGGTTCAATTGCATTAAGTATACTTAGAGTTTTTCAAAGTTTGCTAGCGATACTAGGCCTTATATTGATGTCATCGAAATGCATTCGATGCAATCGAAACTTGCATTGAACTACCTTCGATTCCATCAAATGTATATAGGATTTTCCTAGTTGGTTGCTGAAATTGTAGGGCTTCTATTTCAATGCCATCGAAGATGCTCAATTGCACTTTAATTTCAATCGACAGATCATCAAAATTTTCCTATTTTCTTCTATCTCCATAGACTTTAAACAATCTCTAATCTAAGCTTACCAAAGGTTTTACAAATGTGGTTTTGGGCAAGTTTAGATATGTTTCACATGGGTCTTTTACCTGATAGGGTTTGGTTTGGAAGTGGGTCTTAATTTTGCTGTAAAATGCACTCGAACTTCTTCAACTTGATGAGTCTTGGTCTTGTAGTATCATATGGGGCTCACTTGACAACAGGACTCAACATTCACATAATTTGACAAATAAGGGCACTTTCAGACCCAAATCCGCAAGAAGCCGAGCAACCTCCTCTAGGGGATTGGCCTCTTCTAACCTCTTCCTCTTGTACTCCTCCTAATGTAATAATTTATTTTATCATTGGAAGAGGAATTTTTTGGTGTGCATATTCACATGCATTAGAATTTTAAGTTTTTGTAGATCAGATGCCGCATGTCGATTATACTAGTAGGTCAGTCGTGCCATTTGAGTAGTCAGAGTGTTTTGGGGGAGCTCTTCCCTTTACTGTGGGGGAGTCCTGCCCTTGTAGAACATATGAAGAATTAGCTACAATGGCCTCTTCACAATGGGTTAAGCAATTTAATTAAGAGGATTGCTTTCCCTTGCACTTAGGGAAATCCTCACAGTAGGTTGCATAGTCCCAGTAGCGAAAATTACAAGTAGAAATTTGAATTTCCTGACCTCAGGTACTTTTATTGTAGATTTCATAAAGTAGATAAATAAGTTGTTCTAACCTGAAAGGTCAATTACTTTCGATTTGAGACCTAATCGATTTTCACGAATAGTACATCTTCAAATGCTTGGCGTTCCACGAGTGCGGTAGAGGTCGCCCATCCATATCTTCAAGTCGTTATGTCCCTGGTTAGGTTAAACCCGTTATGTTGTAGGGCCCTTCCCAGTTCATCCCTAGGGTCCCCGAACTAGGCTCCTTGGTGTTTTGGAAGGTTCTGCGGAGGACTAGGTCTCCCATTCGAAACCTTCGCACCATTACCCAGGAGTTGTAGAACCAGGCGACCTGTTGTTGACGAGTTGTAATCTTCAGTTATGCTTGCTCCCTCTCCTCTTCGAGTAGATCAAGGATCAAAGTTGTTGATGTTGTTTTCTGGTTAACCCTTCTTGGACCCTTGAATACCTAGACAAAGAATGAAATAAGGAATACCCTAGCTAGTGTTGGGGACCCTCTGATGTCAAAGTCAGGAATCTAGGTCTTTGTAAAAACAGTTTAGTGTAAAGGATTATGTGAGTGTACCTTTCACCATTAGAGGTCTCCTTATTTATAATAGAGGGGAGATCATGTCATAAGGGATCCTCCTTGTTTAATAGGTGTGTATTGTAGTTGGATTAGAACTCCTAATGTATAGAAAATCTCTCGTGATCCTTGGAGGAAAGATCGGATAAGTCTTCCCTCATATTAGATTAGTCTTGGTCTACAGATTGGGGCATAGTTGTTCGAGCTTCGACTAGCTGATGGGAGTCACAATGCTGACCAAAGTATTAGAAGGTCGACAACATCTGCTGATTAAGTTGATCAAAGGTCCTTGTGATGTCTTTGTGATCTCCAGTTCCTGGAACCTTTGAGCTTTTTCATTATCTTCCTTAGAGAATCCATTTTGGGTTGTCTTAACCTTTGGGACGACCTTGCTCATGCCGACCTTTGGGGCGACCTTGGTCTTCCCGACTTCTCTCCTTAGACATGTGTTGGGTTTCTTGCCTCTTTTAGACACCGAGACACTCCAGGTCTTGACCTAACCTGTTTTTATAAGTCGATCCATTTTTCCCCATAATAGTAAGCCCTATACTTTCAAGTTAGTATAATAGAACTGGAAAGTAGGTCGGATGAGTTAGGTCGAACCGTTTTGTCATTAATGATGAGTAAGGCAGTAAGCACGAGAATTAAGGCATGTCAGTAATCAGATACGACATAATCGAGGTGGTGTGTCGTGGCTCAAGGCCACATGACTTGTAGGCTGCCGTTTCGGTGCCGGACCAGTGAGGAGGTGACGCGTGGCCATTCCTCAATAGTGGAGTCGGATGACGAGCGTGTATGTGCCATGTGTCGATATGGGGTAGTCAAGGGGACGTTGTACAACAATGCATCAATGAGGGCATTAAATGCCTGTCCATGTGGCTTCCCTATATAAGGAAACCCTAATGCTTCCGGCCGACTCATTTGCCTCTCTTCCCCTTTGCTTCTCTCGTGCTTCCTATGTGTAAAAGTGACTTCTGTTTGAAACCACCGGTGGCATTCCCCTTCCGGTGAGCCCTTCTTTCCTTTCTTCCTTTTTATCGGTCTCCGGCATCTTTAGGCTACCTGTCATGCCAGAAACACCAAGTTCTAGGGAGGGGGCCTCTGACGCTGATAGCGAGGCGAGTGACCTCCGACCCATGTTGAATCCGCTATCACCATTGATGATGATGAGTGACGCCGAATTCCAGGCGTCGCAATCGTCGCGGGTGCTGGAGAGGTTCTCGGCAAAACGGCCAGCTGGGACAAAGGACGACCTGCCCGAAGAGGAAGGATTGGTTGGATCCTCTGACAAGGAGGGCGAGGACGTAGAGAGAGGTCCCGTATGATCCATCCTCAAGGAGGACGACTTAGTGAGGATTAGGTAGAGATGCCACATACCCAATTCTACGGTACTCTGAGTTCCCTCACCAGGTGAGCTTCCCAACAATCCTCCTAAAAGAGCAGTAAGTATCTTTCAGGTCGCCCTTCAATGAGGCATGAGGTTCCCTCTACAAAAAATAGTAAGGCGGGTGCTCGTACATTTAGAGTTGGCTCCGTGGCAGCTAATTTCCAATGCGTGGAGGGCAATGGTCGGCTACTACGTCTTTCGGTTTGAACTGGAACAACCCGATGTTACTGTAAGCGAGTTCTACCACTTGTACAAGTCCAGCCCTCTCCATGATGGCCAGTACTACTTCTCTTCTTGGAGGGGGACCGGGAGAGGTATGGTCATGGACATCCCAACCTCCAACAATAATTGGGAGGACAAATGGTTTTGGCCTTTGGGAGGTTGGGAAGTGTTGGGAATGACCATGCAACTGGGTCCCTACTTCTTTCTCTAATCCAGGTTAGTTTTGTCCGGACTCATTTCTTTTTCTTTGTTTTTTAACTTAATCGGCTTTAGTGTTCTAACTCGCTCATGCCTCTTTTTTGCAGTCATTCCAAAGTTTCCTCCTGCGCTTGGGGTTGAGTCTCTTACTCAGATCAAAGGAGCAAGGTCGGTGGTCCCTAATGAGAGATCTTGGAGAAAACTCCTCCAACTCGAGCTTCTACTTAAGTCGGGCCTTGATTCCAAGCTAACATGTATACATTCTAGACGACCTGAGGATTTAGAAAACTCATAAATTTGTCACTGACTTCCTTTTCGTTCTTGTTGATGTTGACATGCCTGAAGCTCGACCTACTCCGAAGCCTATTTCAAACCGTAAGGCACCCCTTCTTGAGGAGTTAGCTCCGAAGAAGAAGAAGAAGAAGAAGAAGATGACCTCCAAAAGTAAAGGGAAGGTCGGTTCCTCAACTCCCATTATCGTGGAGGTTGAGGATGAGGCAGCAGCCATAGAGCTACCTATTTTCGCAGTTGCTGAAGTGGTGGTTGAGAAGACCTCGCTCGAAGAGGCCCATCTCACTAGGACGACCTCACCTGAGGAGGCCCATCATGTCGAGGCCTAGGAAACTGTTGGGCCTTCCGTGCCTCAGGCGAATGAGGGCTAGCATCCTTCCAGGATGGCGCAAAGGGCTTTGGAGGACCTTCTACCTTGGGTTGATCGGCATATGCTTAATGTCAAGTTCACCTGCATATTGGACTTGACGTTAGACGCAATCCTCTGGTCGCTGACGAAAACCTTCCTTGGGTTAAGTTAGTCTACTAGATACTTGATGTTTTTCTTTTCCGACTTGTTCTGACACTTGCATTTTCTCTCATGGCAGTTCGCCCCTTATCTGTTGAATGTACACCACAAGCTTATACGGTTGTGGATGAAGGTGAAGGAGGCTGAGAAGGGATTGCTGCGAAAAGGAGTTGAAGCTACACAATTCTGGATCGAGGCTAAGGAATCCCGTGCTGTGGCCGATGAAGTTCACTCTACCTCCGAGGCTCAAGTCAAAGAGCTAATGGTTTGGCTGGAGGCAACAAAGAAGCTACTCATTGATGCTTCCGGAAGGGCAACTCGATGGAAGGCCAATAATGTGGGGCTACAACACATCATGGAGGTGAAGCTTAAGGAAGCCCATGTAGAAGCCCAGGTAGCTATTTCCTTGGCTTGGGTAACCACTATTAAGGAGTTAAAGTCTTCTGAGGAGTACTTAAAAGACATGGACACTTTGTACAGGGTTGTGTTCGAGAAGTGCCTTGAAGAGGTTATGGGAGTTCACCTCGAACTGGACCTCTCGGCCTTTGAGGAAGCTAGCTCTGACTTTGAGGCCCCTGCTGAGGATATGCTTGTCGAGCAGCCCCCCGAGGCTTGAGCACCAATTCTTTTTCTTCCTTCTCTCTCTCTCTCTCTCTCTTTTTTTTTTTTTTTTTTTTTTTTTAAATGTGCTCCTTAGAGCTTCATTAATATAATCCACATCTTTCGTTAGCATAGTGTTTGTATGGGAAATTTTCTAATTTAAAAGGTTATACTTTTTTTTATATTTTTTTAAAGGTAGTTGAAAGGTCAAACTCGAATGGAAGGTCAATCCATTGATGCCTTTGTGGCGATATTCGTTGAAGATCGGGCCCTTTCATTAAGGACCAATCAATTGGTTAGGGCTTTTCTCCTCTTTGTACTAAGGGAAGCCCTAGGTAGTCTTCTATAGGTCGGATACGTAAGTAACGTATGGCCGAGCCTCTTCTTAGAGGGTCGGCCTGTTAATAAGGGTTGTTCTTCCCACACATTATGGGAAACCCTTTAGTAAATATTTAGTAGATGATCATTAGTAGATACATAAGTAGAAAGCAGACTCTAAAAGTTTTATTGTGCTAGTTCCAATGCGGACTATACATAGTCGATTTTATATTTGGGTTAAGTCAACCTCTTAGGCATAGTAGATTTAGAGGTCTTGACATTCCATGGATGTGGCAGGAGCTAGACTTCCAAGTCTTTAAGTTGATATGATCCAAGTCGGCTCATGCTGGTTACCACATAGGGCCTCTCCCAATTCGGTCCTAAGGTTCCCCAGCTAGGTTCCTTAGTATTCTGGAAAGTCCTGTGAAGAACCAAGTCCTCAGCTCGGAACCTCCTTGTCTTTACGTTAGAGTTGTAGAAATGGGCTAGCTGTTGTTGGCGGATCAGAATCCTGACCCGAGCTTGTTCTCTCGATTCTTTAATAAGGTCGAGGTCCAGTGCAATTAGTTTGGTGTTTTGTCACGCATCATAGGAGCAAATCTAGGCAATTGGAAGCCCAATCTCAACCGGAGTAATGACTTCAACACCAAAGGCTAAGGAAAAGGGGGTCTCTCTAGTGGCCATTTGATAATTAGTTCGATATGCCCAAAGATCGTGTGGGAGCTCTTCCGCCCATGACTTTTGCTTTCTCAAGCTTCATTCGGAGATGATTTTTGATGATCTTATTAACCACCTCGACTTGCCCATTGGCCTGTGGATGACGCGGCGATGAATAAACATTCTAAATTATAAGGTTCTCACACATTCCTTAGAATTGTTTATTGTCCAATTGTTTTCCATTATCCGAGATGATCGTGTGAGGGATCCCATATCTGCACACGATATTTCTCCACATGAAGTCCGTAATTTTTTGCTCAGTGATCTTTGTTAGAGGTTCAACTTTAGCCCACTCGGTGAAGTAATCAATCACGACTACTATGAACTTGGTCTGCCCTTTACTGGTCGGTAGGGGGCTGATAATGTCGATTCCCCATTGGGCGAATAGCCATGACCCGGTCATAGGAGTTAGTTCTTTTGATGGCTACCACGGTATAGCTGTGAAACGTTGGCATTTGTCTCACTTTCAAATGTATTGTTGAGCATCTGCTTGAATGGTCGCCCAATAGTACCCCTATTGAATGACTTTATGAACCAACGCTCGGCCGCTAGAGTGATTTCTATAGATACCTTGGTGGATTTATCTCATGACGTGGGTCGGAGGCATCTGAGGTAGGGAAGGAAGAATCCCTTTTTGTACAAGATATCCCCGATCATGGTGTAACGAGCTTTTTTAGTGCAAAATCTGCATGCCAATAGTGATCTTGGGGTAGCTCGTTCTCTTTGAGGAAGATAACGATCGGATCCATCCAAGTCAGCTCTGAATTTACTGAATGGCCTATGGGTTGGACTTATTCACACTTAGCTTAGTTAGAAATTCATTTGGGATCGACCTGGGGATATCATCTTTAGTGGCAGTAGCCAGTTTTACCAGAATGTCAGCTTTAGAGTTTTCTGTGCGAGGAATGAGACCGATATCACACTTCTGGAACTTGTCGATGAGTTCTTTGACTTTTACTAGGTAGGCCTTCATGCACTCCTTTTTAGCATGATATTCGTCGGCTATCTAATTTACAACAAGCTGAGAGTCACTGTACACTTTAAGATGTTGGGCTCCCATGGCGGTGGGCAACCTAAGCTCAGCTAGTAGCGCTTCGTATTCCATGGTGTCGTTAGAGGATCAGAATCCAAATCTTAAGGCATATTGCACACGTGTGATCTGTAGTCTCTAGGACTATACCGGCCCCGCTGGCTTTAGATTTGGAAAAGCCATTAACATATAATGTCCACGTTGGTTAGTTGGGAGTAGCTAAGGTCAGCTTAGACTGAATGCTCGGATCGAAGTTTAGCTCGAACTGATTGCTCGGCTCGGGCTGAATGCTCAAAATTAGAGTTTAAATCGAGCTAGATGCTTGGATCTTAGTCATGCTCGAGGGTGAGCTCAGCAATAAAATCGGCCACTGCTTGGCCCTTGTTTGGGGGCAGAATTTAATGTCAAACTCACTGAGTTCGATCGCCTATTTTGTTAACATCCTTGATGCTTCAAGCTTCTATAGTACTTGGCAAAGGGGTTGATCATTTGGTATGATGATGGTATGGGCTTGAAAATATGGTCATAAACGTCGAGATGAGACTATTAGGGCCAGTGCCAACTTTTCCATGTCCGGATATCTGGTTTCAGCAGAGACCAAGGCCTTGCTGACGTAATATACTGGGAGTTATTTTCCTTATGCTTTCTGATCAGGTCCGGACTAACTACTATGGCAGAGACTGCTAAGCACAACAGTAGTGATTCTCCTTACTCAGGCTTTGAAAGTGTGGTGGGGATTCCAGATACTTCTTGAGTTGCTGAAAAGAAAGCTCACATTCCTCTGACCAATCCACCATCTGCTTCCCTCTCAATTATTTGAAGAAGGGAAAGAATTTGTTGGTTGCTCGAGACACAAAGTGGTTCAGTGTAGCAATCCTTCTTGTCAAGCATTGGACATCTTTCATTGTCTTCAGTGAGCTCATATCAAGCAGAGCTTGGATTTTGTCGGGGTTTACCTCGATTCCTCTTTAGCTGACCAGAAACACTAGGAACTTTCCTGAGCTAACATCTAAGGTGCATTTGCTCAGATTCAATTTCATATGGTATTCTCAAAGGATTAACAACATCTCTTCGAGATCTGACACATGATTTACAACTTTAATGCTCTTGACAAGCATATCATCCACGTAAACTTCCATTGTCCACCCGATCTGGTGGGTGAACATTTTGTTGACAAACCTTTGATATGTGGCTCTGACATTCTTCAAGCCGAATGACATGACTTTGTAGCAGTAGAGACCTTTATCGGTGATGAAGGTTGTCTTCTGCTAGTTGTATGGATGCATGTCGATTTGATTATAGCCTGAATAGGCATCCATGAAGCTTAGAAACTCATGCCCCGTTGTGCTGTCGACAAGCTGATCAATCCTCGGGAGATAGAAGCTATCTTGGGGCAGGCTTTGTTTAGGTCGGTGTAGTTAACACAGACCCACAACTTTCCATTGGACTTTTTAACCAGAACTACATTGGCTATCCAGTCCAGATAGTAGACCTCCTCTATGAACCCAGCTTTGAGGAGCTTCTCCACTTCTTCCTCGATTATGGAATATCGCTTGAGGCCGAGTGGTCTGCGCTTCTGTCAAATCAGTCAATGATTGGATTGACATTTAGTCGGTGGAAAATGACCATCGGGGAGATGCCAGACATATCTTAATGGGACCATACGAAGACATTAGCGTACCGCTGAAGAAGGTTCACAATCTCATCCTGTAGCGGAGGTGCTAGGGACGACCCAATCTATACTATTCAGGTAGGATTAGAGTTGTCGATCGGAACGAGAATGAGATCTTCCATACGACATCAAGTTGTTCATCAATGATCATGATTTGCATTTAAAAAGGGTTGAGGTGGTCAACTATGACCCATTGTGGATGACAACCACGATCCTTTTCAAGGCTCTATTAACCACGACCCTTTTCAAGGCTTTGTTAACCACGACCCTTAACGGATGACAACCATGACCCATTTCAAGTGTCTGTCAACCACGACCCATTGAGGCCCGTTGAGGATGACAACCTCGACCCTATTCAATTCTCTGTCAACCACGACCCATGACAGATGACAACCACAACCCATTGTGGATGACAACCACGACCCATTTCAAGTCTCTGTCAACCACAACCCATTGTGGATGAAAACCTTAACCCTATTCAATTCTTTGTCAACCACGACCCATGACAGATGACAACTACGACCCATTGTGGATGAGAACCACGACCCATTTCAAGTTTCCATCAACTAAGTCCCATTGTGTATGACAACCTTAACCCTATGCAATTCTCTGTCAACCATAACCCATTGTGGATGACAACCTCGACCTTATTCAATTCTTTGCTAACCATAACCTATGACAGATGACAACCACGACCCATTGTGTATGACAACCACGACCCATGACAACCACAGTCCATTGTGGATGGAAACCACAACCCATTTCAAGTCTCTATCAACCATGACCTATTGTGTATGCAACTTTGACCCTATTCAATTCTTTCTCAACCACGACCCATTGTGTATGACAACCTTGACCCTATTCAATTCCCTATCAACCATGACCCATTATGTATGACAACCATAACCCTTTTCAATTTTTTGTCAACCACGACCCATTCTGCATGACCACCACGACCCATTGTGTATGACAATCACGCACCTTTTCAAGGCTATGTCAACCACGACCCTTAACAAATGACAACCACGGCCAATTTTACATGACAACCATGACCCATTGTGGATGACAACCATGATCCATTGTAGATAACAACCATGACCCTTAATAGGTGACAATCATGACTCATTCTGTATGACAACCACGACCCACTGTGGAACATTCATCTACACCCAATTCATTGATATCATTCACCAATCGATTATACACATTAAACAAAAGTTATATTATACTATATCATTACAATACATATACAATACAATTGAAAAACAATATCATCAAAGTTAGTATTTGGATTTTTTTTAAAATCTTAGGTTAATTCTTCTTTCTTGTCCTTTAGCTAAGAAGACAGCATTAGAGTCACTCTTATATTGCAGACAATCATACGTGATTGTCTTTCAAAATTTGGGGCTTTCATTCTAAAAAAAAAGTTAGAAATAATATTAAAACAAAATACAAAACAATCAATATTGAATGTAGACGACTAAAATATCTACTTATAGGTTCATAACCAATTTCCTTCTTGCTACACATGAAGTCTATGAATTTTAACATGAAGATGCCACAATCATCTCCATTCTGTTGCACCTGTCTTTTAGTTATCATCTTCACATTTCATTCCCTCTCCCAAAAATTATTTCCATATTCAAGAATATGGAATAACCACCTGAGCCCTTCTATCATCTGCGCATCAACTATATCATTCTTCCCTTCCCAATCTGTATGTGTGTTGTTATACAAAATGACCTATCTCTTTTTCAGGTAAACAACGTCCATAAACCAGTGTTGTTGTCCTGCATTCAAGGGGACGCATAACTATCAAGCACAAAAAATAAGACAACAATTAAATGCATGTCTTTCTCAAGTGAATAATATCATTTTGACTAAGTACGTGTGCAAGTAAGACCTTACCATTTCATATCTCCACCATGGCTTCGACTTACCGACACCTACAGCCGTAGTCACAAAATTTTCATTGACCTTTTCAATCTTCATAGTGTGTTGATCCTTGTGGTTTCCAACTCCATATTTACACAATAATTTAAGTTATGGACCAAATGAAAATTATTTCGACCAAATGAAGCATCTCGCCCACTTGCATCTTCTATAATTATAGGGTGTCCTCCCACTTCCTCCAAACTAGGCCCAATAGCTTTATCCAATTACGTCAAAGTGTTGGCTGCCTGTATTAAAATCATATATAAGATATGTAATTCAAAATTTATATTAAAGATCAAACCAAATGCAATTTCATATACCTTGATTGCATTAAAATCCTCACTCAATACCTTTATCTCTGCACATAATGAAGCATTCTCCTCCTTAAGATGCATCATTTTATCTTCGAATTGCGTCGAAGTGCTATGGACCTATATTAAAATCATATATTAAATATGTAATTAATAATATCTTATTAAAGATGAAACTAAATGCAATTTCACATACCTTGTTTACATCAAACTCCTCTCTCAATAGCTTCACCTCAGCACTTAATGAAACATTCTTCTCCTTGAGACGCTTCATTTCATCCTTGAATTGTGTCGAAGTGCTCGTGACCTGTATTAAAATCATATATTAGATATGTAATTCATAATGTCTAATTAAAGATGAAACCAAATGAAATTTCAAAGACATTTTTTACATTAGACTCCTCCCTCAATAGCATCACCTCTACACTTATAAAAGCATTCTCCTCCTTAAGACGATTTATTTCCTCTTTCAATCCATTGATACATTTCACATCCTCTCTCATTTGTTGCACTTCTTTACCAAGGAACTCAAGTCTGTGGTCAACATTTTTTTATGGTGAATCTTGATTTTTTATTATGATTGAAAACCTTTTTGGCAAGTGTCTCAATTGAGGTATCAAATTCAGCTTCAATTTTACTTCCCTCAATCCCTTTCATTCGTACTTCTTCAACTTCTTCTTGTCTTTTTCTCCCTCCATCTCCCACTTCTGTTGCCTTCCTCTTCAACTTCTTCTTCTCAAACATTCATTTTTCACTTCTACTCTGACTTCTCTTCTCTCCAGCTTCCTTATAGCAACAAGTCTTTTAACTATCTCCTCCACCATCTCCTCCGTCATAGCTTACACTTACAGAGCCTTGTCCTTTTTGTAGGTATCATCTCATATAGTTTTAACAACCTTAGTCTCTTCATCTTTGACCATTGGTTTAACCTCTAGAGCAAGCACTAGTTGTAGTAATAATGGTGATTTATTATTTATAAATATAATGTATTATTAGAAGATAATAATTATAAACATAATGCATTACTAGAAGACAATAATAATTGAATCACTCTTACCGACACAGTCTTAAAGATGATTGAGATTGAAGGATACCAGCTACTCTGTAAGGATCCTAATTGAGAATTCTAGGAATCCTCTGTCACCCCCCAAACTTGGAAACCGGGCTCACAAAATTCCCGATTGCCGAATTTGGTGCCGAAGGCCACCGTAGTACCCCATTCTCGGCTCCTAGCATTCATATGCCAGATTCCAATCCTGGGATCCTACGAGGAGGATTTTTTTCTATACATTTATCTTATAATAAGCATAACCACAAGTATACCCAAATCATAAAGGCAACATCATCATCATATATCCACTAATATAATTATTTGAATACAATGCTGAAATGGAATTACATATATTGAAAATCAAAGCTCCAAAGGTCCACTGCATGCTCCAAGCTCAACGCTACTGCAACCTAACGCCACCAACACGCATCTATCATGTATAAGCTTATAGAAAGCTTAGAGGGTGGTGTAGGTGTGTGCACAAGATAAGTGCCAAGTATTCAATACAATGCCATAATCATACAATGTTAGAAATAAGTGGAAATAATGACAAGATCATGAATCATACGATATCAGAGTAAGCAGAAAACATACCGATAGGCCCATAAATATCATCAGCCATATCCAAGCTATGCAATGCAGAAATATAATAAAAACAATATCATATACTGATGAAGCAATGTAGATCAGCTATGCAATACGGAGACAACAAGACAAATATCAGATACCGATGATGCAATGTAATATGCAAATCCTAATGAGTCCACGAATACTGTCTGTCGTATCTAGGCCGTATAAATGCAGAAACATAGTAACCCAAAATGTCATATGCTACGGATGTAATGCGATATGGGGTGCGAATGTAATGACCCTGCTGAAGTACGAAGTTGAGATGATAGTACGTAGTATCGCAGGCTGTGGGGTACATTACAAGGGACTTCTATCCAAACTAGTCCTGTACCTAGATTTGGATAGTCAGACTCAATGTGGTAAACTCCTGATATCAGCTTAGTTGCGCACCCCAACCGAAATCCTGGCCATTGCGAAGGTACGCGTAAGAAATAGTTGCGCACCACCAGCTCAAGTGGATAGTAAATGAATGAATGAATTAGTATGCAACTCCTACTCAATAAGTCTACATATCAGTATGGTTCCTCTCTAGGATCATCACAGGGGTTTAGTACACTCTAAATGGCACTATCGCTCTCCCAACTGTACAGTCTAAGTGAGCGTAAGAAATCTTACTATCCGCCTGGCTAATAGTCTGTCAATACCTATTCGGCATGTTGATAGCGGACCCATTCCTTGAGCTGGTCAGACTCAGCCTAGTAATGCCTCTTACGCCTAGGTGGGTAAAGCCACACCCCTTTCCAACTGACCATGACACAGTGAGAGACGCGGCCTCCTGGTATTCGGCACTCAGGCGCTCATGTATCCACTCGGTCTCGACGTTGGGGCGTCCTCTGTTACTAAGAAGGTTTTAGGGATTTTCACCTAGGGCCATCTATGACAACCCGATGCTCGAGCTAAACATTTTCAGTGTCCCCTCTAGCCATCCACGATATGCATGTGGAGGTTACGACCCTGATGTCGCTAGGGCGTACAGTAATCACAACACACAATGCAAGATGCATGAGTCATACAATCCAGTCATGCATCAATCCTGCGCATATTGTGCTCTCATGTGAGATAACCTCCGCCTATCAGGGAGTCTCATAACAACCTGCCCAATGACATATGCAATGATCAACCACATCTCATAACAAACATGCAGATGATGCATATGGACATGTATCATGATATCATGCGGTCACATACTCATAATCAGTATCAATAACCGGCATCGACAATCTACCTTGACAATGTGGACATTTAACCAACATTGCCCCCAAGGAATGGCCCATATAAAGCCTAACATACAGTGGACTCATGGCCTCACACCAGGGCCAAATATACAACACAATGGGCCTCACTCAAGAGATTAATATACATCGCGATGGGCCTTTCACATGGCCTAACATACCTCACAATGGGCTTCATCGCCTGACCCTCAAATGCATCACAATGGGCCTCATCACATAGACCTCATATTCATCACATTAGGCTTAAAACATGGGTTGAATATATACATCACAATGGGCCTCAACTACGAGTCGCATATACCAATATAGGTCTTGACAATCGGCCTCGACAATTGAAATCATCCTTGACAATCGAAATCGACACTCGGACTCGGCCTCGACAATCGGAGTTAGCCTCAATACTTGGCCTCGACAATCAGGATTGATCAATAATCAGAGTCAGTAAATCGGTCACGTCAATCGATAATCGGCCACGACAATAGGGATCAGTCGATCAATAATTCAGAATCGGCAAATTGGTCACGTCAATCGGATCGATCGATAATCAGAATCGGTAAATCAGTTACGACAATTGGATCGATCGATGATTAGAGTCAGCAAATTGGTCACGTCAATCGGCAATCGGCCACGACAATCAGAAATCGAACAAGGCCTAAGGGAAGGTCATAATGTGGACATTAAACCATCATTGCCCATCAATGCGGCCATCTAACCAACATTGCTCCCAAGGAGTGGCCCACATAGAGCCAAAAGTATAGCAGACCCATGGCCTCACATTGGGGCCTAATGTCCATTACCATGGGCCTCACTCAAGGTCCACATATTCATCACATTGGGCTTCATTCATGGGCCATATCACTAGGCCTCTTATGTCAAGTGGCCACATCGCATGGGCCGCGTTATATGGGCCGTACCAATGGGCCTAATACCATGGGCTTCAAATACACAATAAGTGGGTCTCATGGGTGGGTCACAAATACATCAAGGTGGGCCTCACAGATGGGCCACAAGTACGTTAAGGTGGGTCTCATGGATAGATTATAAACACATCAAAAGTGGGCCTCATGGATGGGCCATAAACACATCAAACGTGGGCCTCATCAACGGGTTGCACCAATGGGCCCATGTACATCAAGTGGGCCATATCATGTGGGCACGACACATCACAGGTGGGCCCTCGCAACAATGGGCCCCACCAGATGGTCGACAAGGATGTAGAATGCATACATTAGGTGGTCACACGTCCCACGGACAAAGTGGATAAAACATACATCATGGTGGTCACATGTCCCTAGACAGCCTGGATGAAATCATATATCATGGTGGACCACATGTCCATCAAGATGGGTAGACAGTGCGAATACAACACATCAGCAAGGTAGACCTACCTACCTAGACAGATGAACGGAGCTGATAGAGTACATAAATCATGGTGGGCCATGATGGACGGCTTGGTTCATTAGTTGAACGGCATGGAGAACACATATACATCAAGGTGGATTTCCACTATTGGAAGGGGTGGGTGCATAGCATGGTGTGGTCCACAGCACACCGTCCAAATGGACAGTGTGGATATACAACGAGGTGGCTCCCACACATATACAACCAATACATATGTATATATATATAAAATATCTTTTAATATTATATTAATATAAGTTCAAACGTCCAACTCCTCTATTCAAAGGATGGCTGGGAGCTAAAAGCAGATGGACAGTGTTGATACGACACATGCATCACGTGAGTTCACACACGTGGGTCCCACGGCTACTGAGGCAGCAAGACAAAACGCGTATATTATGGTGGGTTCCACGTAGGGCCCACCATCTAATATCATATATATATATATATCATTATTATATATTATAAATATACACACTTACATATGCAAAATATAATATAATATTATATTAAAGAAAAGAGTCCAGCATCCAGCTATCCAGAGATGGACGGATGGCCTGGTTAAAATGCACATGCGAGGTGGGTCCCATGTGGGGACCACCACATAATATATATTATATTAATATATTGAATAAATATTAATATATTGAATAAATATTAATATATTATATAATATACATATATATATATATATACACTAGGTGGGTCACACAGTTCCGCTCAGTGGACGGAGTGAATAAAACACATACATCATTGGTGGGTCCCACTGTCCAGTACCGTGGATGGTGCAGACAAAACACATACACTTGAGGTGGGTTCCCTCGTCCACTGCAGTGGACGGTGTGATAAAACAAATACATTAGTGGGTCCGACGTGGGGCCCACCATAACGTTTATCTTCCATCTAACATGTTGGTACGGTCACAGTGACCTGTGAAAAGAGGAAAAACAAAATTTGCAATGATCCAAAACTTCTGTGAACCTCAAAAGGGTTTCAACGGCAGACGTCCAATCCCACTGTCCCCTGTGATGTGAACCACCTGAGAGCCTTATATGGCTGATTTTTTTGAAGGATCACAACCCTAAGGGGCACCATCAAAATGCACGGTGTTGATGTGCAAAACACACCACGGTGGGGTCCACAGCTGGGGCTGTGGGTCCTAGCCCGCCTAGCGTCCACGCAGGCGCTACTACCTCATTGCTATTTTTTTTGGGTTTTATTGGGGTTTTCAATATGTGGAGTTCACATCAGCAAAATCCACCCCACCCATTGGTCTTTACTGTTCAAGACAGACCAAACGAGCAAAATATTCGGTATATTTTGGCGCATCAAAACATCAGGGTGGATTTCAATGGTAGACACACTGTTTACTATGCTATGGCCCGCCTGAGAGTCACATTAACCTCATTTTTTGGCTTAACGCCTAAAATGAGTTGGGAAATGAGAGGGACGGTGTGGATTGAATTCATACATCACAGTGGGGCCTATATAGTGACCCTCCCCAAGTTTCAAATCAAGCTGATATTTTATTTTCATCCTTGTAACGTCCAGCGTCCAAGGACGCTGGACGGCTTTGGGTACAACACAAATTAGGGTGGGCCTTGCTCAGATGGGCCACCAAATGGATGGATGGTGTGTGTAAGATGTACATCAAGTGGGGTACATTCGGGTGGTTCACACGGCCACATCATCGTATACGAAAAATGAAAGAGAGGGAGAGAGAGAGAGAGAGAGAGAGAGAGAGAGAGACACCCACCTCAAGATCTTGAACTCCTCCTTCCTCCAATAAGTCTTAGAGCTCCAAGGAGGTTGATTTAACGGTCAAGATGGGGTTTGATGGGTTGGATTAGTAGGGAGAATGGGTGGGAGATGGCTTGATTTTGGGTGGCTTGGACATCCCATGCTTGCAACGATGGAGATAAAATGAAGAAGAAAGAGGGAGGGAGAGAGAGATAGGAGAGAGGGAAAGAGAGGTGATGGTTTCTAGGCAATTAATGAGTTTGACTTATGGGTAAAAGGTAAGGGGTGGTTACTTGCAAGGAGTTATAGCTAGGGGTAGGGTGGGGCGATGTCACCCCTAAGGTGACATCATCACAATTATGGCTTTCTAGGGAAGTACAACAATAAGGATAGGTGGGTCCCTTGATTAAGCGATCAATGGTTGAGATAATGCACAGGCCGGATCTCATAATCTGAGCACTGCATTGACGCACAAGATGCGACGTCGGAATCACGGCGACGACGCAGTCACAATGACATAGGTCTCAGGTTGAGTCTGCTCGGATTTATAGGATGTGACTCAAGAGCGCATGCAAATGTTATTTATGCGTTGCAGGTCATCGAAATTCGACTGGGAGGACCACTGAAGTTTACAGAACGGTACGGGGTAGGATACGGATCTTACAGCTCTCCTCACCTAATAGAAATTTCATCCTCGAAATTTACACAATCTTTGCAACTAGGCATAACTCTTTGTGGAAGAAGAAACATAACATCATCATATAAAATCAAAGATAACATACAAATTACAACACATAATCAATCATCAAAGAGATGGGGATAGCGCTCTCGAATCTCAGCCTCTTACTCCCAAGACGCCTCGTCAGAACTATGATCATCCCACGGAACCTTGGATCCTGGATCAGAAACGATCGAAACGATGCAACCTCACAATCTCAACAGTAGGGACCTATATCAGAAAATTTCTAAGTTATTTGAACTCGGGGATCTAATTATTCTAAGTTCTCAAGAATCATCAAGTAAAGGGTAGGTACCAGTAGATATGTGATGTTATCTTCAGATATTCCCAAGTTATGCTCTGATACCAACTTCGGTCACGCCTCAAACTTAGAAATCGGGCTCACAAAATTCTCGATTGTCGAATCTGGTGCCGACAACCTCCGTAGTACCCCATTCTCGGCTCCTAGCATTCATACGCCAGATTCCGATCCTGGGATCCTACAAGGAGGATTTTTTTTTGTACATTTATCTCGTAATAAGCATAACCATAAGTATACCCAAATCATAAAGGCAACATCATCATCATATATCCACTAATATAATCATTTGAATACAATGCTGAAAGGGAATTATATATATTAAAAATCAAAGCTCCAAAGGTCCGCTGCATGCTCCAAGCTCAATGCTACTGCAACCTAACGCCACCTGCACGCATCTATCGTGCATAAGCTTATAGAAAGCTTAGAAGGTGGTGTAAGTGTGTGCACAAGATAAGTGCCAAGTATTCAATATAATGTCAGAAATAAGCAGAAATACTGACAAGATCATGAATCATACGATATTAGAGTAAGCATAAAACATACTGATAGGCCTAAAAATACCATCAGCCTTATCCAAGCTATGAGATGCAGAAATACCAATGTAATATCGTATACTGATGAAGCAATGCGGATCTGCTATACAATGCGAAGACAGCAAGCCAAATATCAGATACTGATGATGCAATGTAATATGCAAATCTTGATGAGTCCACGAATACCGTCAGTTATATCTAGGCAGTATAAATGCAGAACCATTGCAACCTAAAATGTCATATGCTATAGATATAATGCAATATGTGGTGCGAATGTAATGACCCTGCTGGAGTGTGAAGTCGAGATGATAGTATGTAGTATCGCATGCCATGGGGTCCATCACAAGGGATTTCTATCCAAACTAGTCCCATACCTAAATTTGGATAGTCAGACTCAATGTGGTAAACTCCTGATCTCAGGTTAGTTGTGCACCCTAACTGAAATCTTGACCATTGTGAAGGTACACGTAGCAAATAGTTGCGCACCACCAGGCCGAGTGGATAATGAATGAATAAATGAGTATGCAACTCCTGCTCAATAAGTCCATATATTTGTATGGTTCCTCTCTAGGATCATCATCGGGGTTTAGTATACTCCAAATGGCACTATCACTCTCCCAGTCGCATAGTCCAAGTGAGCGTAAGAAACCTCACTATCCGCGGCATGTCGATAACGGACCCATTCCTAGAGCTGGTCAGACTCAGCCTAGCAATGCCCTTTACGCTCGGGTGAGTAAGGTCACACCCCTTTCCAACCAACCACAACATAGTGGGAGATGCAGCCTCCTGGTATTCTTCACTCGGGCGCTCATGTATCCACTCGGTCTAGACGTTGGGGCGTCCTCTAGTACTAAGTGAGTTTTAGGGATTTTCACCCAGGACCATCTATGGCAGCCCGATGCTCGAACCAAACATTTTCAATGACCCCTTTGGCCATCCACGATATGCCTGTGGAGGCTACGACCCTGATGTCGCTAGGGCATACAGTAATCACAACACACAATGTAAGATGCATGAGTCATACAATCTAGTCATGCATCAATCCTTCGCATATCGTGTGCTCATGTGAGATAACCTCCGCCTATCAGGGAGTCTCATAACAACCTGCCCAATGACATATGCAATGATCAACCACATCTCATAACAAACATGTAGATGATGCGTATGGGCATGTATCATGATGCTATGCAGTCACATACTCATAATCGGTATCAATAACCGGCATCGACAATCTACCTCCACAATGTGGACATTTAACCAACATTGCCCCCAAGGAATGACCCATATAAAGCCTAACATATAATGGACCTCACACCAAGGCCAAATATACAACACCATGGGCCTCACTCAGGAGATTAATATACATCGTGATGGGCCTTTCACATGGCCTAACATACCTCACAATGGGCTCCATCGCCTGACCCTCAAATGCATCATAATGGGCCACATCACGTAGACCTCATATTCATCACATTAGGCTTAAAACACGGGCTGAATATATACATCACAATGAGCCTCAACTACGAGTCGCATATACCCATATAGGTCTCAACAATCGGCCTTGACAATTAAAATCAGCCTTGACAATCGAAATTGACACTCGGACTAGGCTTCGACAATCAGAGTCAGCCTCGATACTTCGCCTCGACAATCGAGATCGATCGATAATCAGAGTCGGTAAATCGGTCACGTCAATCAGCAATCGGCCACGATAATCAGGATCAGTCGATCAATAATTCAGAATAGGCAACTTGGTCACGTCAATCGGATCGACCTATAATCAAAATCAGAAAATCGGTCACGACAATCGGATCGATCGATGATCGGAGTTGCCAAATCGGTCACGTCAATCGACAATCGGCCACGACAATCAGAAATCGAACAAGGCCTAAGGGAAGGTCATAATGTGGATATTAAACCATCATTGCCCATCAATGTGGCCATCTAACCAACATTGCTCCCAAGGAGTTGCCCACATAGAGCCAAAAGTATAGTGGACCCATGGCCTCACACTGGGGGCCTAATGTACATTACCATGGGCCTCACTCAAGGTCCACATATTCATCACATTGGGCTTCATTCATGGGCCACATATGCATCACAATGGACTTCATTCATGGGCCACATCACTGGGCCTCTTATGTTAAGTGGCCACATCGCATGGGCCGCGTAATATGGGCCACACCAATGGGCCTAATACTATGGGCGTCAAATACACAACAAGTGGGTCTCATGGGTGGGTCAAAAATACATCAAGGTGGGCCTCACAGATGGGCCACAAGTACGTCAAGGTGGGTCTCATGGATGGATCATAAACACATTAAAGGTGGGCCTCATGGATGGGCCATAAACACATCAAAGGTGGGCCTCATCAACGGGCCGCACCAATGCGCCCATGTACATCAAGTGGACCATATCGTGTGAGCACGACCCATCACAGGTGGGCCCTCGCAACAATGTGCCCCACCAGATGGTCGGCGAGGATGTAGAATGCATCATGGTGGTCACATGTCCCTAGACGACGTGGATGAAATCATATATCAAGTTGAACCACATGTGTAACGCCCTGAAAATCGGGGGTCGAGTAGTAACTCAACTCTCGAGTTCCAGAACATCACTTATGCAACAAAATGAATGATGATTGAATGTTGACTGTATTAGAGTAGTGAACATGAGTGAGATTAAGCCAAAACAACATATCATACTCCAGAGAAGCTTAAAGTTGCAAGATTTTAAGACTGAATAATAGATAGACAAAATATATAAACTATGATGAGTCTCCGAGTGTGATAACATTTCCAGTTAAATAATTACAAGGACAATTTAAAATATACCTAATGTGATGACGTGTAAAGTCTCCTATCCCAAATACCATAGCCCCGTCAAGACAATACCGTGTCTTCATAGACCTGTTAGAGAGATACGTATAGGAGAACTCCTCCTCATCACCATAGAAGTAGTCCTAACACTTCACAAGCATCGTCATCACCGAAACTCAACAACTGCTTTGGTGTGTACACAACACCGTCCCGTAACGTGGGAGTGAGTAGCTAACTCAAGGTGGAACAATAAGGCATAAGTTAACATGTTATCAATGCATACCAAGCAAGAATGATAAAGCAAGAAATCAAGCACTCCTAGTTACTCGATTAATGCAAGTATGAATGCAGTATGATGGATGCCCTCACCGACATACTCCCTCATGCGACACCATCTCACGTTCACAGCATGCTTACATCCCACAAAGGCTCCACATCTTCCAGGGCACATGCGATGCATGATGAGCATGATTACCGAGTTTTTTTTAATTAGTCCATTTCAAACAGCAGGATTGGGAAACTAAGGTACCTCCCTTGTATCATTCCCAAAACATGATCCATTCTAGGGTCGTCAGTCCTAGTTAATACCAGACGATGGTATATTTTCTAGGTCATTACAGAGGCTGCCAGGGCTGTTACGCACAAAAGGTTGCACCACTCCCCCATCACCCCTTAAACGATTCATCACTATACAGAAACAGCCTAGTTCATACTCTATATATCGCAATAACCCTAAGGCGCACCGCGACTTGAATATGCTCATGCGGTCACTACAAAGGGCTACTGGTACATTACGCACAAAGGTTGCACCACTCCCCATCACCTTATCAATGTAGGTCGACAACGCGAATATAGTGTCCCATACCACCATAATCGGCTCACGAGTTAAGTTGCTCACCGGTCACTACGGGGAGGCACGTAGCCCCGCCAGTAGGGCCTCGACCACGGTGTCCCATACCACCATGCCCGGCTCATGAGTCTTAGCGGATCGAGGTACCATGGTTAAAAGGGTTTTCACTGGTAAGTTTGGTACCCTAGGTTCAAGCATTAGTGACCAAACATGGTGAACATACAAAAGACAGATCGGGTTGCCTGACGAGCTCAGCTAGCCCGAGCGCACAACAAGTTAAACGACATGAAGTGCATAAGCACTTCGCGTGGCCAACCACTATCGCCAACCGAAGTACGACTCGAGTTCGTCGAACACATCTCACGTGGCAAATGAATCACAGCCACGAATTCAATTCTAGTACCGATTGTCTGGACTATAATCATAGCCCCAAGCACAATCACTTGTCATCCTTAGCATATGGAGTAAAGCATAATAGACAAAGTAATTCAAGCATGATAAATAAAGTAATTCAAACATGCTAGTAGGCATGTTATAAGCATATTATAGAGCAGTATATAAAGCATGTTGTAAAGAACAACACAAGCATGAGTTTGAATATATTTAATTCCTAATCACATAGCTATTCAAGGAAATCATACACATAGTTAAAGGAGTTGAGAATCATACCTCAACACCCTTAAACATTACAATTTACTAACTACTACTCATTCAGACATTTCAACAAACACTTTAAAATATAGGAATCAACATACATGACATATGTTGATCACAGAGGTATAAGGCAAAATCCTTTCACTAG
This sequence comes from Magnolia changhungtana, assembly GCA_030180095.1. Taxonomy (NCBI): domain Eukaryota; kingdom Viridiplantae; phylum Streptophyta; class Magnoliopsida; order Magnoliales; family Magnoliaceae; genus Magnolia; species Magnolia changhungtana. The sequence continues at coordinate 1,376,335 of JASAUF010000557.1, read as the reverse complement.
GGAGTTACCCCAATCATAACACGCATACACCCATGACGGATAGTCATGGCAAGCAGGAAACCAAATTCCATATTCATTCAGTCATTTCCACAAACACTTAAGCCACACATTTTAGCATATATAGTGTGTATTGGCCGTGGCGTGATTTAGGACAAATCCTTTCGTCAAAAGGGGTATTGCCAATACAACAATCAATTATCCATGACAATTAGTCATGGCGAGCACGAATGAGAATTCTATACTCATTCAAATCATTTTCACAACACTTAGAATACACTATTACAACATACATGGTGTATGTTAGCAAAACATGTATTAGGGCTATCCTTTAACCAAGTGAGTATTTTATCCATGTATAATATATTACTACAAAGAAATAATCATGATAAATACATCTCCAAAATTTATACGTATACAAGTGTTTTCTAGAATACGCATTTTCAACATACATAGTGTATACAAGCAAACATGTATTACTATGATTCCCTTCGCCAAGTAAATATTTTATACGCACATAATATATTTATACGAGAATTAATCATGACAAACACATTGCTAAAATATACATGTATACGGTACTTCTTACAATACCGTATTTCTACATACATAGTGTTTATTAGTAAACATGTATTTAGGCGAATCCTTTTGCCAAATAAGTATTTTATCCATACGTCATATATCCATACGACAAATAAACATGTCAAATACATTTTCATAAAAAATACGTATACGGTATTTTATACAAATACCTAGAGTATGTGAAATTCCAAATTCTACAATTCTAATCGAAACAGAAAACGGAAAGCACTTTGTACATGTGCAATTGCATGCAGATCATGAATCTACCATTATCCGACATTGAAAACATTGAAAACACCTATACACCTAAAGTCCTCACCTTTGCCTTTGGAAATGCAACGAATCGGCAAGGGTAGAAGAACTTCCGTATACGGGAGATTTCTAGCCTAAAGAGCGGAATCGGTTAGTCGTTACACATCCCACATCGATTCTACCTCAAATCAGACCTAGGGTTAGGGTTTCTTACCTTCAAATGGGATGGAAACCGTAAAAACACACCGGAATGAAGCGGTGTAAAGCATGTAATGTAAAATCCCAAAGCAAGAGAGGAAGATCTCCCACAAAACCCAAGCTCTTCTCTCTCTTTTCTCTCTCTCCCTCTAGGCTTTTTCTCCAAAATTCGTATGGCTGTGAGAGGGGCTATTCTAAGCTCCTTTTATAGCCAAAAACATTCCGAAATTAGACTCAGGTTCAAGGGGTACTGCTAATATAGGATATTCGTCGCTTTTTCAGCTCAAAAGGGAAGTTCTGGTGGCCCTCCTTGAACCAAACGTCAGACTTAAGCTCACCATCTATGGATCTACGTGGGATTACATTTTTGACTCGATCGGATTCCCAGATCACACGTGGCGGACCACTTTCAGTTCGACGGTCAGTGGGCCACGATCAGAAATTCCAAGTACATGTAAATGTTCCTAAAATTTTTCTTAATCCGAGGGTGTAATTTGGTCTGATTCGTCACGGTCGTGGTGCTTAATACCGACGCGCTTGGCGAAAAGGTGCGATCACTATTCTCCGATATTTATTTTGGAATAGGAATAGTGTTTTTCACACACCCTCGCTCCGAATCGAAACGAATGGTATGGACATCGGATGGAGCCGATTTTGAGATGATTGTTAAGCCCATTAAGGTCCTAGTCCTCAATTCCTTAGTTAATTGGACTCCGATGTGCGATCTAGACCTAATACGAAGTTTCGTTTCATTCCCGAGAGCAGACGGAAATGAGTTTGGTTCTAAACTTTAGGGTAACCTAGCGCCAATGATTCTACAAGTTTTGGGTCTTGCAGAACGTATTTAAAGCGATTCGAACGGATTTCGTAGCTAATCTGGTTTCACACCTAGTTACTTTGTCTCATTTCTAAAGGATTTAGTCCTAAGTGAATTCTGGTCGAGGTAGTACTCAGGCCTTTGGAGTTGGTATATAAAGTGATCCAAGTTATACTACTTAGCTGGTTTAAGATAGTGTCTAGGGTGAAAGTTATTAGAAAAATTGGAAGATCAAGGTGATGAAGGGTGAGGTTTGTGAAGGAAATGAGTTCAAAGACGGCTTTAGACTTTGGGATTCAGTTCTGACAAGTTAATGAGGTATTAGGATCGACCCATTGCCTAAGGACATCTAATCCCAGGTTGGCAAAAAATCTGGGGCGTTACAACATGTCCATCAAGATGGATAGATAATGCAAATACAACAAATCAACGAGGTTGACCCACCATCCTGGACAGATGAATGGAGCTGATAAAGTACATAAATCATGGTGGGCCAAGATGGACGGCCTGGTTCATTAGTTGAACGGCGTGGAGAACACATATACATCAGGGTGGATTTCCACCGTTGGAAGGGGTGGGTGCATAGCATGGTGTGGTCCATAGCACACCGTCCAAATGGACGGTGTGGATATACAATGAGGTGGGTCCCACACATATACAACCAATACATATGTATATTTTAAAAAATATCTTTTAATATTATATTAATATAAGTTCAAATGTCCAACTCCTCTATTCAATGGACAGATGGGAGCTAAAAGCAGATGGACAGTGTTGATACGACACATGCATCACGTGAGTCCACACGCACGTGGGTCCCACGGCTGCTGAGGCAACAAGATAAAACACGTATATCACTATGGGTCTCACGTATGGCCCACCATATAATATCATATATATATCATTATTATATATTATAATTATACACACTTACATATGCAAAATATAATATAATATTATATACAAGAAAGAGTGTCCAGCGTCCAGCTGTCCAGAGATGGACGGATGGCCTGGTTAAAATGCATATATGCGAGGTGGGTCCCATGTGGGGACCACCACATAATATATATTATAATAATATATTGAATAAATATTAATATATTATAATATACACACACACACACACTAGGTGGGTCACACCATTCCACACAGTGGACGGCATGAATAAAACACATAAATCATTGGTGTGTCCCACCGTCCAGTACTGTGGACGGTGCAGACAAAACACATACACTTGAGGTGGGTTCCACTGTCCACTGCCGTGGACGGTGTGATAAAACAAATACATCGGTGGGTCCTACGTGGGGCCCACCATAACGTTTATCTTCCATCTAACATGTTGGTACGATCACAGGGACTATGAAAAGAGGAAAAACAAATTTCACAATGATCCAAAACTTTTGTGAACCTCAAAAGGGTTTCAACGGCAGACATGCAATCCCACTATCCCCTGAGATGTGGACCACCTGAGAGCCTTATATGACTGATTTTTTTGAAGGATCACGGCCCTAAGGGACACCATCAAAAAGCACGGTGTTGATGTGCAAAACACACCACGGTGGGGTCCACAGCGGGGGCCATGTAATAACCCAAATAAATTTTGACCGTCGATCTACAAGATCAATTGGTTCAATCTCAACCATTAATTTGGACATATCCAAACCAACTGTTCATTAACTAATGAATCTAACCATACATTTAACCATTCATCCAACAATACAACCATCTAACCATCCATATGTTGAAAATCATCGGAACACTTGCCTTTGCATTTGAACTGACCATCCATCATATTGGTCATATGGCCACCAACAATCCTACCCGTCCATCCACAACTATACCTCGGAGTCTAACCATCAATCATACAACAACGCATCTGCATATATCTATTCATCCATCTATGCATACATTAATCCATCCATCCATCTACATCATACACCTATGCACCATTAAATACATCACAACCACACACATGCACCAAACACATCACGCACATCCATCCATCTATCCATACATCCATCCGTCCATTTATTGATCCATCCATCCATCTACATCATCACAACCATAGCTTAATACTAGACACCATGTATAACAATTTCATTCATGCACACACATGTGGCACGCACACATGAGATACATGATGCACATGCACACTAGATTTCCCACCATGAATACCTATTGCATACACACCTCTTATACGTGTGGCACACATGCACCACATGCATCACATGCACCTGATGTCCACACACGTAACACATATAGCACATGTGCAATGTACAACTGGTGGTGCGTGCAAACCAGAGAAAATGCAACACATGTTTTAAATAGACTAATAAAGAAGAAGGAAGAGAAACGGTAAGAGAGTAGTAAGAGCCACTCTCTCTTACACGTGTTAAATATGTGAATGAAGAGGCTATAAAAGGGAGGCATGAGAGACAGAAAAGGAACGTGAGGTGAGGTGAGGTGTTGTGACGTGAGAAGAGTGAGGAGAGAGAGAGAGAGAGAGAGAGAGAGAGAGAGAGAGAGAGAGAGAGGTTGCTGGACATTCACGTTGGAAAGAGAGGGAGAGAGAAGAGAGAGAAAAAGGAAGAGAGAGGAAGAGAAAGAAAAGAAAAAGAAAAAGAAAAGAAAAGAAATTATTTTTTAAGAAAAAGTGAGTTTCTCTCACTTGATATTTTCTTTCTTTATTTATTTTTCTTATAACAAATTCCACTTGGTTTTCTTTTATTTATTATTATTATGCAAATAATTCAATAATTGTGCATTTTTCTCTTATTTATTTATTTGATTCATATTTTGTTATGTTTATTTGACATGATGTTTTAGTTCTCTTTATTTTAATTAACAAGTTCTGAGTCAACTTTAAATTTAGATATATGTTTACCCATGCATTCATAATTCTTTGATTGTTATTTTTATTTTTATAATTTTAAGAAAGTCAGGATTTAGATCATCTTTAAAAATAAAATAAAATAAAATAAACTTCAAGTTCAGTATACTCTTCCAGACTATCGGATCAAATTTGACGGATTACATTGCACAAATATATTTTTACGTAGAACTTTAAATCATGTATTAACACTCTACAATGGTTAGAAACAATTTGTCCTTAGAAATATTTTGCTCATGAAACATTAAAATTTTATATCATTCGAATAGTTTTTGGAACACTAGAAAATAGGTGAGGCGATCAAGTCCTCTGGGTTGAAAATCCCTAAAGCGTAAATAGGTGGGGCAATCAAGACCCTTGGGTTGAAAGTTCCAGAAACCCAACTGGTACCTTTTGGAACCTCTACTGTACCCTTCGAGTGGGTGAGCATGTCAGGATTGCAAAAGGTTCCCACTGCCAGGTTCGGTAGGGTAGTAGTCTGACCAGCTAACGTACAAATGGGTCCCTCACCAAGTGCCCTTTGGATGGGTGACCATGTCATGCGAAAGGTTCCCATTGCCAGGCTAGGTGTTGTATTGGTGCGGGTGTTGGCCAACCGGTGTAAACTGGCCCTGGTGTTAAAAAGAATAAACCGCACATGTTATTATGGAGTATAACATATGTTGATTTCATTCATTCATTTTTCTTTGAATTTACATTGAAATATTTGGTTTATTAAATCTCCTCATTTGTTGTTTTGCCTAAATATGTATTGTATCTTTTAATACTTTTATTCATGTTATATGAGGTTATTTTGAAACCTGTGTTGAGATTACTCACTAGGCTTCACAGCTTACCCTGTTGGGATTTTAAAATTTTAGGATCGGGATCACATGGAGGAGCTTAAAGAGATTTCTTTTATTTATTTCTATTTCTTTACCATTATCTAAATAAGTGTAATGGACATTTAGTATGACAACATTTCGATGACATGTGAATGGGTAGAACATTGACATTTTATTTTTCTTGAAATAAATGTTTGATTATTCAATTTTTGGATTGTCATATTTTATGAATGAGATCAATTTGTCAATACATATGTGAATTATGAAATGTAGACATATAAAACAAAAGTCATGCCTCCGGGTACGGAATCGGGGCAAATATACCCAGGTGCCGGATTTCGGGGCGTGACAGGCCATGGGTCCCACCCCGCCTAACATCCACGCAGGCGCTGCTGCGTGTCAGATGTAGCAGCATGCGCTGCTGCCTCATTGTTTTTTTTTGGGGTTTTATTGGGGTTTTTCATAGGTGGGGTCCGTATCAGTAAAATCCACCCCGTCCATTGGTCTTTACTGCTGAAGACAGACCAAACGAGCCCAATATTCACTATATTTTGGCACATCAAAATATCAGGGTGGATTTCAATGGTAGACACACTGTTTACTATGCTATGGCCCACCTGAGAGTCAGATTAACCTCTTTTTTTGGCTCAACACCTAAAATGAGTTCGGAAATGAGAGGGACGGTGTGGATTGAATTCATACATCACAGTGGGGCCTATATGAGTGACCCTCCCCAAGTTTCAAATTAAGCTGATATTTTATTTTCATCCCTATAACGTCCAGCGTCCAGGGACGCTGGACGGCTTTGGGTACAACACAAATTAGGGTGGGCCTTGCTCAGATGGGCCACCAAATAGATGGATGGTGTGGGTAAGATGTACATCAAGTGGGGGTACATTCGGGTGGCCACATGGCCACATCATTGCATACGAAAAATGAAAGAGAGAGGGAGAGAGAGAGAGAGACACCCACCTCAAGATCTTGAACTCCTCCTTCCTCCAATAAGTCTTAGAGCTCTAAGGAGGTTAATTTAATGGTCGAGATGGGGTTTGGTGGGTTGGATTAGTAGGGAGAATGGGTGGGAGATGGCTTGATTTTGGGTGGCTTGGACATCCCAAGCTTGCAACGATGGAGATAAAATGAAGAAGAAAGAGGGAGGGAGAGAGAGAGAGAGATATAGGAGAGAGAGAGATGGTGATGGTTTCTAGGCAATTAATGAGTTTGACTTATGGGGAAAAGGTAAGGGGTGGTTGCTTGCAAGGATTAATGGCCAAGGGTAGGGTGGGGTGATGTCACCCCTAGGGTGACATCATCACAATTATGGCTTTCTAGGGAAGTACAATAACAGGGATAGGTGGGCCCTGTGATTAAGCGATCAATGGCCGAGATAATGCACAGGCCGGATCTCATAATCTAAGCGTCGCATTGACGCACGAGACGCGACATCGGAATCGCAGCAACGGCGCGGTCACAATGACATAGGTTTTAGGGTGAGTTGGCTTGGGTTTACGCGATGTGACTCAAGAGCGTGTGCAAATGTTATCTATGCATTGCGGGTCATCGGAATTCGACTGGGAGGACTGCAGAAGTTTACAGAACGGTACGAGGTAGGATACGGGTCTTACATTACAAGTAGTCTTCTTGCAGCCCACCCCTTATCACCATTTAGCATAGGCAATTTCTTATATACCCATATCTATTCAAATTCCAGTATCATGCATCAAACATCGGTCGGGATGTATATTGAATATTTAACATGTAAGAAATCACAACTCAAACCCAATCACTGATTGGGGACAACAACAACTTACCTATAAGGCATATGCGCATCTGCAGATGTTATATGAATGGGGGTACTCACCATTCTCGCGAACACCACCAATTGCAGAATTAACCCCCTCCCTCAAATATTCGTACCACACACTGCCCCAGGGGTAACTATTAAAATAATCTAAGTTATTAACCATGTCAATATACTTATCTACACAAATATTCTTTTGTGGAAATGCAACTACTAGATTCTCAACACAAATTATGAGTGCCTGCTTCACCACATTTAAATGTTATTTTTTCCCCGTGAGTGATATAAAAGCTTTTTTCATATCTTCCTTTGTCACATCACCTTCTTTTAGGTAGCTCTCCCTAATTACTTTTCTATTCTTCTCCTCTGGGGTTTTATTCTCTCCATCCTCATTTTCCCTAATAGGTCCAAACCTAAGACCCATAATTAGGGCAAAGTCAACCTCAGTAAATTGCATTATGGTGCCCTGAACGTCGAAGGTCAGGTCACCAATATACCTTTGCATTAGGCAGTGCATGAATTGATCATGGGCCATCCACCCAAACACTGAAAAGTTAAGTAGATATCGAAAACAAGTGTTCTTAAACAACTCTTTTCTGGTAGGATTGTTGTCAAAATCTTCTAGCATGTAATCCTTTAAGAACTTGATAGGACATTTTGGAGAGACAGTAACCTTCTCGAAGTCCAAGCAGGTAGTCCTTCTTGGTTGGTTTCGACATGCATTCCAATAGAGGTCAAGATTATTATCCAATAAGAGTAGAAGATGGTCATGCAATAGTAGAGGAGGTTGACAGTGGAACAGTGAGGGTTGTGGTTGTCATGCGCAATGGGTTGTGGTTGCTGTCATACACAATGGGTTGCGGTTGTCATGTACAATGGGTCGTGGTTATTATGAACAATGGGTGGTGGTGGCTGTCATACACAATAGGTTGTGGTTGTCATGCACAATGGGTTGTTGTTGACAGAAGATTGAGAATGGTCCGGATTGTCATCCACAATGGGTTATGGTTTTCATTCATAATGGTTTAAGGTTTCAACCACGATCCATTGTGCATGACAAGCATGACCCATTGTGCATGACAACCACGACCCATTGTTCATGACAACCATGACCCTTTTTAAGATTCTATCAACCATGACCCATTGTTCATAATAACCACGACCCATTGTGCATGATAACCACGACCCATTGTGTATGTCAACCATGACCCATTGTGCATGACAACCTCGACCAATTATACATGACAACCTCGACCCTTTACAAGGTTGGCATCCACTGAGGGTCGAGATTGGCATACAAATTGGTTCGAGGTTTTCATCTACATTGGGTTGAGTTGACAAACACATTGGTTGGAGGTTTTCATCCACATTGGGTCGCATTGGGTTTAGGTTGGTGTACACTAAGGATCGAGGCTGACATCCACATGATATCTTTTCCAAATATGAGATCTTATCCACATAAGGTTGGTACCATGACCTAAAAATAACCATGACCCTTTTTAAGACTTAGTCAACCATGACCCATTGTTCATAATAACCACGACCCATTGCGTATGATAACCATGACCATTTTTAAGTATCTGTTAACCACGACCCAATGTTCTTAATAACCACTACCCATCGTGTATGCAACCATGACCCATTTCAAGACTCTATCAACCATGACCCATTGTTCATAATAAACACGATCCATTGTGCATGACAACCACGTGACAAGCTCGACCAATTGTGCATGACAACCTCGACCCTTTATAAGGTTAGCTTTCACTGAGGGTCGAGTTTGGCATACAAATTGGTTTGAGGTTTTCATCCACATTGGGTTGAGATTGGCAAACACATTGGTTGGAGGTTTTCATCCACATTAGCTCGTATTAGGTCTTGGTTGGTATACACCAAGGATTGAGGTTAACATCCACATGAGATCTTGTCCACATGAGGTTGGTTCCACAACCACAACCCTTTTTAGGATTCTATCAACCACGATCCATTGTTTATAATAACTACGACCCATTATCTCTGTCAACCATAACCCTTTTCACGTATTTGTCAACCATGACCTAGTGTTCAAAATAACCAAGACCCATTGTGCATGACAAGCACGACCCTTTTCAAGACTCTATCAACTATGACCCATTGTTCAAAATAATCACGACCCATTTTAAGACTCTGCCAACCATGATCCATTGTGCATGATAACCATGACCCATTGTGAATGACAACCTCGACCCTTTAAAAGGTTGGCATCCACTGAGGGTTGAGGTTGCATACAAATTGGTTCGAGGTTTTCATTAACATTGGGTCAAGGTTGGAAAACACATTTGTAACGTCTCAAAAAAATCTGTATAAAGGCCTGAGTATCACCTCAAAGAGAAATCACTAAGGACCGAATTCTTTAGAATTTAGGCGAAGTTTAATTAAGTATTAAACTGATTTAATCTATGGATTAGCTTGAACCACTATCTATACGAACTGTAAGACCCAAAATCATTAGAATACCTAACTCAACATTACCTAAAAACCTAGGAGCAATCTCAAAACCCAGTTGCTCTCGGGAGCACATTGAAACTTCGTATCAAACTTAGACTACGTGTTGAAAGTTCGATGACTGCGAAACTATAGGCTTAGAACCACCTTATTGGGGTTGACAACCACCGCGGCAATCGAGCCCAAATAGTGTCTCAAAACACACAACTTGAGCCCTGAGCAAATCGTGTAAGAACCGTGAATATCTTTAGAAAATGAACCAAAACTTAAGTGATTTGGACCGTTCGCTTACAGGTGAAATTGAAGACTTCAGAGCGTCAGATTCTGACCAAACTTTACCTGTGGATCAGGGAAATTTCCCGCTCTTATCCGTATACTTGTGGCACTGATCGAGTTACGACGAATGTTGAATAGATACAAGTCTGTCACGGTTGATCGGCCTATCCAAATGCGCTGAAATCGTATCTTGGCCTACATCCATTTCCAGGAGACTTACCCTACGCCGTAGACGAGTAATGGACCTCCAAATGAGCTCCATTTTCCCGAAACAGTCGCCCTTTGGCTATAACCTAAGTATATCATGCCCCAGGGGCCATTAACATCGGTTTTGGGCCTATTTAAAGGCCTTAAACCACCTCACTCCCATTCTATACAAATTTATCTAACTATAGGACAAAGAAGAGAGAAAAGAGGAGAAAAGAGTGAGGAGAAGAGAGTGAGTTTGGGAGATCATTGCTGGGATTCACTCCCACTACTCCACGCATTGAATCGTCGCCACACCATCGCTACACGAACGATTCCAACTTCGATTTGGGTAAGGAATTCTAACCCTAATTTTGTTTTAGGAATTTAAATAGAGGAATCAATGAAATAGCTAACCTGTTTCGTTATTTAGGCAGTCGTTTTGCTGCAGACGGGAACGTAGTCTACGAGCCGAGTTCATAACGGGCGTACTGATGAAAGGTACAGACTATAAACATTTAAGTTATGGTTTTCAAGACTTTCAATGTTAGCAATGATTTATGTCTGACTTGATTGTTGCCATATGATCTTCGTTACGATGTATTTGATAAATTATACATGTGTGTGAACTATGTGAATATATTATGCATTCCATGTGTTCGTTGAAATGTTCGAATGAGTATGAAATCATGATTTATGCTTGCCTTGACTATTAATCTATAATACATGATTGTTGTATGTATGAAAAATCCTTTGTGAAAGGATTTGCCGTAATATATGCTCTAACTAATTTAGTTCATGTATGAAGTAATGTGTATGCTAGGTGTTTGATAAATTGTCTGCATGAGTAATTGTTTGATGAATTGCATTTATTAAGGGTGTTGAGATGAGATTCTCAACTACCTTAGCTATATGTATAAATTCCTTCATGTAACTTTAATTGCAACTAAGTGATTTATGTAGAAAATGCATATGTATAATAACATGTTCTATGTGTTTGATAAAATGCTCAAACTAGATTCGTGTGTTTATTATTTGTTAAATGTTATTATGATTATCACATGTTACTACCTATTACATTTGAGTGTGATTGGGACTACTACGTAGTTTAGGCAATCGGTAACGGCTTCTGATCGAGTGGCTAAACTGGTCTCACCACAAGGGATACGTTTGATGAATCTGAGTCGTACGATGATTATCGACATTGGTTAGGCCATGTGGAGTGCTTATGCCCTCCATGTCGATTGATTTAGTGTGCACTCGTACAAATTGAACTTGTCAAATAACCCAATTGGCCTAATGTGTGTTTACCATGTATGGACGCTACTGCTTAAATCTAAGGTACCGCTTACCGATGTGATATCCCATTTCAACCATGGTACCATGATCCACTAAGACTCATGAGCTAGACATTGTGGTGTATGGGACACCGTGGTCGAGCTGTCGGCCTACGCTAGGGTGACGAGCCTCCCCGTAGTGACTAGTGAGCAACCCAAACTCGTGAGCCAAATATGATGATGTATGGGACACCGTATTCGATCTTTCAGCCTACGTTCAGGTGACGAGACTCCCATACTGACCTTGAGTATAATCAATTGAGCTTACCCACCCACTGCTTGTATTAGGGGTGACACCTTACAACTTGCCTATCGTATATGATTAACTAGACTGACGACCCTAGATGGATCTCTGTTTGGGTTAATGATAAAAAGGGAGGTACCTTAGCTTCTCGAATCTGCTGTATGAATAAGCCTAATTAAGAACTTGGCTAACACGACCATGCACCACATTGCATGTCCTTTGGCAAGGAAGTGCATGTTTAGAGAGTTTGCCATGTGCGACTGTGAGATGAAGTCGCTGAAGGAGTGCAGGAGAGGACATGTATCATTATAGCATACCATTCCTGCATTAATAAGAGTACTTAGGATATGATTGTTGTACTGCTTTATCTTTACTGCTTGACTGAATTGATAACATGTTAACCTTTGCCTTATAGTACCATGGAGTTGATCACTCACTCCCATTATGGGACAGTGTTTTAAAACACCAACCAGACCCTGATTTAGATGCAGGTTATGGCGAGGATTATGTGACAGAGCCAGACTTCTTTGACGAAGAGGAGGAGTTCTCCTATGTGCAGCTCTCTGGCAGGTTTGTGTACACTTAGACCTGCGTCGCCAGGATTCCAGGGCTATGGGATAGTTGGACACTTTAAGTTTTACTATTTTATAAATTTTGGAAATAATACATGTAAACATTCAGCCCAGTTACATCATCATACTCTGTAGGCAGATAACCGCTTACTTATTCCAATACGTATATGTCAGTCTTCTGCTTACTAAATTACATTATCTCTGGAGTATGATATGCTGTTTTAGTGTAATCCCACTCATATTTAATGCACTAATATGGATAACATTTAAACATTATTATTTATGTTGCATAAGTGATGCGTTGGATCTCGGGAGTTGCGCTTTGCTCGACCCTCGAAATTTGGGGCGTTACATGTTGTATTAAAGCATGATTTGGATTAAACTAGACCTTAGTTATGGTAGTCAACGTACACTGGCGTACTTTAACTTAGGCGGGGGCGATAAAAAGTAGAAATGATGGTAGGATTCCAAGTTTCACCGACAGGCTAAATTGACAGTGGAAATGTAACCCGTACGTGTCTAAGATCACATGAAATGATCTCAATTCCTATTTTAGACTATTAATCGATGGGTTCTAGCTATTACTCGGTGGATCTCAAATTTGAAACACGCCAAAGGGCGTAAATATGTGATAGATGGAACCCGAAACCACCTCGAATGGACACGGGGGCCTAAACCACAAGAAACGGTGGGACCTAGGGGGTTCCCCGCACCAATCTGGCACCCCGTGAGGGGGAGGCCACCGCCCCCAGGTGGAGTCACCGCCCACGGTCCAGGGGACCGCAGCGGCATTGCCCGGTCTGGGCACGCCGCCCGGGTCTCCACCGTGCTGCGGCGAGGCCGTAGTTCCGATGGCCCACTGCCCTCTCCATTTAGTGTGGGGCCGTTTATTTCACCCCTCTAATCCCCTTTCAACCCATTTCACTTCCATCTCAAGCTTCAAACCCCTCCAAAACCCAACTTTCTCTCTCAAATCTTCTTCTTCTTCATTACACACCCATCCTCCAACATTTTCCTCAAAACCCATCTCCTACCACCTTTTATCTCTCTTATTTCCTCTCATTTGAGCACACGAATCCATCTTTGTGTCTCATAAACCCCAAAACCCACCAACCCATCCCATCCTTCAAGCTTTCTTAACCCCATGGCTCTTTTTGAGCTAGTGGCTACCATCTTTTCCCTTTCCACACTCCTTTCCCTCATGAAAAAGAGAAGGACGCCTGTGGATGAAGCTGGGCCTAGCCGCCCAACCCGTTCAAGGAAGAAAATGAGCACCGACGCAAGTACAAGCGCTAAGCGAGAGAGAAGATCAAAGCGAGATCTTGACCTGCAGATCCCCATTGAAAGATCTCTACCACTAGGCATCAAACTTGGTAAGTTTCATGGTCGTAAAGTTATTTTTGAGGCTCATGTTGATGAGAAGTTGTTTGGACTGTACCCAGTGATGGACATGCTCCTAGAAAATTGGTCCCATATTTGAGGGAAATACACATGCAAGCGAAGGCGCCATATGAGCCTTCTACGCTCATATACAGGACCCACAATTGAAGCTGCTTCAGTTTAATATCCCTTCGGGCAGAGAGGAAGCCATAGTCAATGTAGATATGGTGGCTCGAATTATGGGTATGGAGCGTGGACTTGTGCATGCTAGCGAGAAGAACCTCACTAGTGAATGAGAAAGAAATAGCTGCACACATTTCCTATGCGGCTAACTTGAACAGTGGAGGCGAGGAAATAGCCTTGCAGCTACTACAATGATGCATGACTTTCACCTACTCCACCACATATTCATGTATAACGTATATCCCAAGTGGAGTAACCGCACGAAATGTATGTGACTCGTGGTAGATTTCTTACACTGAGATGGTCAGGGAGACAAGATATGCCTGCCTACATTTGTCTTGTCTCAAATTGTGAGTACTACATGGTTTGCATGGGGAGATGCCTCACTTCCCTTTTGTCGACTTATATGTCAGATCACCCAAAACTTCAGCTTTCGACTCCACATGAATAACCCTACCCCAATCCATATCATCAGTGACATTACGCTCAACAATATGGGCATAGGCCCTAGGCAACGACAAGCCCGTCTTGATGAATATGGAGATGAGATAGAAGAAAAAAGTGAAGAGGAAGATGGAAGTGATAATGAAGAAGGAAGTGGTGGAGAGTAAGAAAGTGAAGGCGAAGAAGGTAGTGAGGAGGAAAGCGGTGAGGAAGAAGGGAGTGATGAAGAAGAGGAGGCCCAAGATTCTGATAGGGGCCCTCCTACTGCTACACAGCACCACCATGATCGAGCTGCCCTAGAAGCCCGCATGACTCAGATTGACAAAAGCCAGGCCGCATTGAGACAGGAAGTCAAGGAGACCCAGACCGAATTGAAGCAAAAGCTTAAAGAGAATCAAGCTTACGTGAAAAAGAAATGTAAGAAGATGTCTCGCACCTTGAAGGCCCTCCTGTGTTATATGCAGGATAAGGGTGTGCCTCTACCATCACCGGAGTCAGAGGATTAGACACATGTTGTAGTCGTCTTTTGGTTTGCTTTGTTTCTTGCTTTCTATGTAATAGCCTTAGTAAGCTTGGTAATATGTTAGAGTAGTTGGTGTGAAACTTGTACTAGGTTAGATCACATGCATCTTCTGTCATGATCCATGTAAGACTATATCTCATGTATTATGACAATTTTGGGTAATGAAATGCATGAAGCTTCTTTTGAATTAGAAAGTGTAGAATGCTTGAGAAATTGACTGTTATTATGCTAAATCTTACGCATGTTGCACCCTATGTTGTATATATGAAATGCCTCCAAAAACCACTCAGAATATGATGCGTCTTGCACTTGGCGGATCGTTTAACGGGGCACCTCCCCTAAGCGATAGCCACACGGACTCCAGCTTGAGCCCGGATAGTTACACCATGCTGGATTCACAGCCGGCCACTGGCCCCACTAATGGGCCAACACCTAGTGCACCCCCGGTTCTGGAACGTAACCGTGTGTCCTCCTTGAAGCCACACATGTCTTAAGTGACCCCTCCTCCTGATAGGTTGGAGAAGATAATGGTCCTAATGCAGTAGCAACAACAAGTTTGGACCACTATTGCAGGGGCCCTTGCCCAAAATATGAATATGGTCCTGCCTGTACCACCTGTGCACCCTGCTGGAAACATGAATGCTAGTGATTTATATGAGCGCTTTCAGCATTTCTGACCTCGCACCTTTGAGGGCACTCACAGGCCCGAGGAGGCCGAATATTGGCTAGATCGCATCTCTAAGATGTTGAAGCCGCTAGATTGCACTGAGGCAGAGCAGGTAGAATTGGTTACATATATGTTTGAGAAGGAAGCTAGTCTATGGTGGGACAACATCCTACGAACAATCCCTGTAGGATACATATGGACATGGGACGGGTTTGAGACCCGCTTCCTTGGAAAGTATTTCCCCCTCACGTACCGTAATGAAAAGGAGGGTGAGTTCCTTCGCCTCCGATAGGGAGGGATGACCATAGCTGAGTGAGAGAACAGGTTCACAGAGCTGGCCAGATATGCTCCTTTGATCTTAGTAGACGAGCCGATAAGAATGCAACAATTTTCTGAGGGTCTGCGGCTTGAGATATGTACGAAGATGTGTTGCACTAGCATTCCTAAGTATACTGAGCTAGTGAACATGTCCTTGCGAGCTGAGCAGGATGAGGACATACTATTCCGTACACATATGCCCATGGGTCTGAGGCCTTGACCTGATTTGCCGAACAGACCATTCCTCGGCAAGTGGCCATGTGCAAATTCGCCTCCCAGACTTATGGCTCCACCGATCTAGCAGAGGCGATCAGATATGTGGTGCACCTACTGTAAGAGGTTGTGCCATACAGACACTTACTGCTTTACTAAGATGAGGGAAAACAGCTTCACGCCTCCTAAGAAGATCAACCGCCAGCTTCCTCAAGCTATCTCGGCTCCACCTCTATGTTCAACACTGCCAGCACAGCCTTTTTACAAGCCAAATGTACCTCGAAATAGGCCGCCTCAACGACCTATGGCAGCGTAGCTGAATCATCCACAACAAGCTCGTGTGCACTCACTTGCAGCTGAGGCATCCAAGACAGCAACCAAAGCATCATTGGCTTTCGAATTCACAACACATATCCAAGGTACACTAGTCTTCTTATTGGTGGACACAGGGTCCACTATCTTGATAATATCATGTATAGTAGTTAAGCGACTAGTATTAGAAACTATTCCTATGGTTGGGGTGTAACTCCTTACCACCACAGGGACCTTCTCAGACACTACCAAGATTTGTAAGGGTTGCTCGATAGACTTAGGGAGCAGAACAGTACCCGTTAACTTGATCGTTGCCCCGCTATGTCATTACGATGTCATCCTCGATATGGATTGGCTCACCAAGATGGAGGCAGAGATCGATTGTAATACCAGATTGATGATAGCCGATAGACCTGAGGGCACGACCTTTACTTTCCCAGTTCAGGTCAGTTGGTACTACTGCATTAGTTGTTATACTACCCTGCTAGAGAATGTTGATGGTCCGACACTTGGGGATACGTATGTAGTCCAAGATTTCACAGACGTGTTTAGGACGATACCTGGACTACCTCCTTGGCTCGAGATCGACTTTACTATCAACCTTGTGCCTGGTGCGACACCCATTTCTCTACCAACGTATCACATACCTCCATATGAAATGGAGGAGTTGAGGAGACAGATTGATGATCTATTAGATTTAGGTTTCATACGACCGAGTGTATCCCCTTGGGGAGCACCCGTGTTGCTTGTGAAAAAAAAGGACGGATCGCTGGGATTGTGTATTGATTATCACAGGTTGAACTAAGTGACAGTGAAGAACATGTATCCTTTGTCCAGGATAGATGATTTGTTTGACTAGTTGAAAGGGACACAATATTTCTTGAAGATCAACTTACAGTCTGGGTACCATCAGTTGTACGCCAGGGATGAAGACGTGCAGAAAACATCATTAAGAACCAGTTTTGGGCATTACGAGTTCCTTGTGAAGTCGTTTGGACTCACAAACGCACTGACCGTATTCATGGACCTCATGAATAGGGTATTTCGGCCGTATCTGTACCAATTCATCATCGTATTTATAGATGACATTCTGATATACTCCAAGAGTTAAAAAGATCACGAAGAGCACCTACAAGCAGTCTTCGATACTCTTAGGAAAAATCGGTTATTTGCTCGGTACAAGAAATGCGACTTCTGGAAAGAAGAAGTCAAGTTCCTTAGACATGTTGTGTCCAAGGAAGGTATCGCTGTGGACCTTGCTAAGGTGACCGCAGTTCAGGACTGCGAGCAGCCCGGTTCGGTTACTAAAGTGAGGAGTTTCCTTGGTCTGGCAAGTTACTATCCTTAATTCATTAAAGACTTTTCTAAGATAGCCAGACCATTGTCTCGGCTCACTTGAAAAGATCTTAAGTTTGCCTGGAGCGAGAAAGCAGAAGCAGCCTTTTAGGACCTGAAGGACAAGCTGACGTCCACCCCTATGCTAGTATTACTAGAGCAAGGGGTCAGATATACGATATACACCAACGCATCTCATGTTGGTTTGGGTTATGTCCTTATGCAGAAGGATAGAGTGATTGCCTATGCATCACGACAGTTGAGGAAACACTAAGAAAACTACCCTACGCACAACTTGGAATTGGCAGTAAGTATCTTTGCATTAAACCTCTAGAGACATTACCTCTACGGAGAGGAGTTCGAGCTCTTTTGCAACCATAAGAGCCTCAAGTACATATTCACGTAGAGAGACATGAATATAAGACAACGACGTTGGATGGAAACCCTGAAAGACATCAAGTTTGAGGTCTCCTACCACCTTGGCAAGGCCAACCTTGTGGCAGATGCATTGAGCCGCAAGAAGACAATAGAATTTATGACTCCGCTAATGATATATGAATAGAACATGGTAGAATTTGTGCGAGATTTCGAATAGAAGCTTACAGTAAAGGATTCGTTCGTGAGCGTCGCACATATTCGTGTTTAGCCACTTATTGATGACCAAATCATTGTGGCTCAGAGAGAAGATGAATGGTTGGTGAAAATGAGAAAATGAGCTAGTGACAATGAGGACTCTGAATGAAGAATTGGTTCGAATGTGGGCTTACATTATCGTGGCCGCCTATGCGTCCCAAATCTTCATGACTTAAGAAAGGAAGTTCTCGAAGCTGCTCACAATTTGAAGATGGTGATGCATCCTGGTAGTACAAAGATGTATCAAAATATGAAACGTTCGTACTGGTGGGACAACATGAAGGCCCACATAACAGACTTTGTGTCCCATTATCATACGTGCCAGCAGGTTAAGGCCGAGTATCACCAACCTCTTGGTTTACTTCAGCCCATGTCAATAGCTGAATGGAAATGGGATTTCATATCTATGGATTTCATTTTCGAGTTATCGAAGATGAGGAAGGGACATAACTCCATTTGGGTGATTGTGGATAGATTGACAAAATCGGCTCACTTCCTCTTGATTAAAGTTTCAAACTCAACAGATGATTTAGCCAAGCTGTACATTAAGGAGATTGTACGGCTCCATGGAGTGCCTATGGAGATTGTGTCGGATCGAGATATGCAATTCACGTCTATCTTTTGGACTCGAATCCAGGAAGCGATGGGAGTGCAACTGAAGTTCAGTACCGCTTTCCACCCACAGACTGATGGGCAGACGAAATGGGTAAAACAAGTGTTAGAATATATGTTGCAGGCATGCGTGCTCAATTTCAAAGACAGTTAGGATGACTATCTTCCCTATGCTGAGTTCGCTTATAACAACAGCTTTCAAGCGAGCATTGACATGGCTCCCTACGAAGCCTTATATGAGCATCTATATCGAGCACCGCATTATTGAGCAGAGGTTGGCAAGAAGAGCCTGATTGGCCCAGATTTAGTACAGGCAACCTCAGAGAAGATCGACATTATCAGGCGTCGACTTCTTGCAGCTCGAAGTAGACAGAAGAGTTACGTCGATACCAGACAACAACAACTAGAATTTGAAGTTGGGGACCACGTGTTTCTTAAAGTTTCCCCCATGAAGGGAGTCTTTCGCTTTTGCAAGAAAGGGAAACTCACAACAAGATTCATTGTCCATTCCAAATTCTAAATTGAGTGGGTGTGGTAGCATACCGCCTTGCTTTGCCCACACTACTCGTAGGCGTGCACAACGTATTTCATGTATCGATGCTGAAGAAATACGTTCCTGATTCTTCCCATATTAACAAATGGGAGCAAGTATAGTTGAGTGAAGATGCGACATATATACTATGACCAAAACATGTTCTCGACAGGAATGAACAAGTGTTGCGCAACAAGGTTATCCTACTTATGAAGGTATTGTGGACTCACCACACTGAGGAAGAGGCTACTTGGGAAACAGAAGCCGAAGTTCGTAAGAACTACCCTTGGATTCTCAAGGAGTACAAAAAGGTACTAATTTTGAGGATGAAATTTTTCTTTAAGGGGGTAGATTGTAACGTCTCGGAAAAATCTATATAAAGGCCTAAGTATCACCTCAAGCAAAAATCACTAAGGACCGAATTCTTTAGAATTTAGGCAAAGTTTAATTAAATACTAAACTGATCTAATCAGTGGATTAGCTTAAACCACTATCTATACAAACTGCAAGACCCAAAACCATTAGAATCTCTAACTCGACGTTACCTAAAAACTTAGGAGCAATCTCAAAACCCAGTTTCTCCCGGGAGCACATTGATACTCCGTATCAGACCTGGATCGCGCGTCGAAAGTCCGATGACTGTAAAACTATAGGCTTAGAACCACCTTAATGGGCTTGACAACCACCGCTGGAATTGAGCCCAAATAGTGTCCCGAAACGCACAACTTAAGCCCTGAGCAAAGTGTGTGAGAAACGCGAATATCTTTAGAAAATGAACCAAAACTTAAGTGATTTGGACTGTTCGCTTGTGGGTAAAATTGAAGACTTCAGACCGTCAGATTCTAACCAAACTTTACCAGTGGATTAGGGAAATTTCCCTGCTCTTATCCATATACTTGTGGCCCTGATCGACTTATGACGACCGTTGAATAGATACAGGTCTGTCACGGTTGATCGGCCTATCTAAATGTACTGAAATCGCATCCTAGCCTAGATCCATTGTTAGGGAACTTACCCTATGCTGTAGACGAGTAATGGACCTCTAGATGAGCTCCGTTTACCCGAAACAGTCACCCTTTGGCTGTAACCTAAGTATATCATGGCCTTGAGGCCATTGACATCAGTTTTGGGTCTATTTAAAGGTCTTAAACCACCTCACTCCCATTCCATACGAATTTCTCTAACCTTAGGAAAGAGAAGAGAGAAAAGAGGAGAAAAGAGTGAGGAGAAGAGAGTGAGTTTGGGAGATCGTTGCTGGGATTCACTCCTACTACTCCACGCTTTGAATCGCCGCCCCACCATCGCTACACGAATGATTCCAACTTCAATTTGGATAAGGAATCCTAACCCTAATCTTGTTTTAGCTAACCCATTTCGTGATTTAGGTAGTCGTTGTGCTATAGACGGGAAAGTAGTGTATGAACCGAGTTCGTAATGGGCGTACCGACGAAAGGTGCGGACTATAAATATTTAGGTTATGGTTTTCAAGGCTTTCAATGTCAGCAATGATTTATGTCTGACTTGATTGTTGTCATATGATCTTGGTTACGATGTATTCGATAGATTATACATGTGTGTGAACTATGTGAATATATTATGCATTCTATATGTTTGTTGAAATGTTCGAATGAATATAAAATCATGATTTGTGCTTGCCTTGACTATTAACCTAGAATACATGATTGTTGTATGTATGACTTATTGTCCTTGATTAGGGTGATTAGAGCCGAGTTACCATTTTCACTAATTGCGAGTAGGCCATACTATGAATTCAGCAAATCTGAACCCCAATCATCGTGCATGAGAAATCTCGCTACCCAATTCATTCCAAAAATATCCAGATTCATCGGATTAGATATAGATTGCACATTAATGGTCCGCTAGACTCGAAACTATATAATAATGACCGTCTTGTCGGGCTTGACGTCCATTACAGATGTCGATCTGGGATAGTGTCTAGAATTGTTCAACTTGGGTTAAAGGCGGAGTGCATAGGATGTGCAAATGCCCTAGGCAAAAACTTAAAATTTAAGTGAATTAGGCTCTTTGCTCATTTGCGAAGTTGTGATTTTCTGACCGTTAGGTTTCAACCAAACTCAATGTGTGGGTTTCAACCAAACTCAATGTGTGAGTTAAGGATACTTCCCCACACATCTATATAGATGCAGCTCTGATTCATCATCGATGAGCACCCATTGCAAGTGGGGTCCCCACGGCTAATCAGAGGGTTCAATTGCACTTGGTTGTGATGGAACGTGGATCTCATGGTGAGGCACCTACCCCATGGTGTAGATAAGCTAGTGGGCCTCTTGTGAGGCACTGTAAATCGAAAACAACCTGCCCAATGGCAACCATAATGGAAAAAGAGTCATCGACGCTATTTGTGCACATTCTGGCATTATAAATAGCCTTATTTACCACTCCCCTCACTCCCATACGAATTTTCATTGCAAGAAAGGGGAGAGGAAGAAAGAGAGAAAGAGACGAGGGATGTCTTGTGAGGGAGATCTTGGAGCATTCCTAATAGATTTCCTTCGATCAAGGAGTAGCCTCGACCGTTCTCATCTACCAAATCTACCCATCTCGATTGAGAGGTAAGAAACAAATCGTGTTTCTCAACTTAAGTTTTATAGGATTAGTTGCATGATTCTCACCTAATTCCTTTTAAATTGGTGTAGGATTCATTTTTCACTAAATCTTTAACCCTAGGAGCGCGAAATTAGAGACTCCTTAAAGTTGCCGACCATTACCTTTAGGTTGCCAATTATCAAACTCATGCCATAATTAATGATTTATGTAGTGAATGGATGAATCCATGATAGGTAGTATCGATTTGTGAATGTGTAGTGTATAGACAAATGCATGCTAACCAGTGCTGATTATTGAATTCGGTAATGTATGGACCAATGCATGATAATTTTTGTCAATTTATGAATGTGTAGTGCGTAGATGGATGCATGCTAACTAGTGCTGATTATTGATTTGGCTAGTGTATGGGCCAATGCATGATAATTAGTGTTGATTTATAATTGTGCAGTGCATTGATGGTTGCATGCTAATCGGCGCTAGTTACTATTGGTTGCACGTGGATGAATGTGTGTTATTCAGTGTCGATTGATGATTGAGATACTACATAGATAAATGCTTGTTAACCAACGCACTTGAATGGCCAGTCACTTACCATAAATTGTTAGCTTAGTGTAATGCCACCTACATGTTCGATAAAATGCCCAATAGAGTGGAATTCTCTGAATTTTCATTTACATTGTAGTCACGTTAGTCAATTTATTAGTGTGGTTGACTGACCGAGGCTACCTGGATTATCAGGTTGGTCAAAAAATAACGAACGGCCACCATAGACTAGTCTGATTGATCCAGGCCGAGTGCGGATAACCGACAGTAGTCAAACCATACGGGATGCTTGCACCCAATACTGGTTACATCGAAGTTAGTCAGAGTCAACCGAATTAGCCTAATAGCCGACCAACCATGTGTGTCCACCATGTATGATCATGCCTGCCTAAATCTGAAGCACCCCATACCATATAAAGGCCTACTAATAACTATTAGTGATATGATCCCCAGGTCTCAGGAGCCAGGCATGGTGGTATGGGACATTATGTCCATATTGTCCGTATACATTGGGATGATGAATCACCTCGTAGTTACCAATGAGCACTAGTGGAGGTGATATATCATTGTTTGAACGGCCCCCATCAAATTACCTGGCCGATGGTTCTGTGCTAGAGTACCGTTGGAACGACCCGGGCATGAATGAAATTGGGTGACGAGCCATTTTCCTTGTTGTGATTTGGTTTAATATGACAAGCACGCACCTCAGAATTGAGTGATCAAATTCGGTATTTGGGTGATGACCCATACCAAGTTAATCCTCTGACCTTTAGGTATTATCCCTTACCTTTGGAATAATTGATTTGTGAGATAAATGGTGAAACCTAAATTTGGATTGTAGATCGAAGGCTCAAAGATGCTACGACCGCCCTGGGCCAAGTGATCTAGATAAGTCCATTGATTAAATGGAGGTGTTTCAACTTCTCCAATCTTGCTAGATGAACGGACTTAATTAAATATTTGGCTAACATGAACATTCATATTATTGCATTAGCATAGGTTGTGGTGACTTGGGGGTTATGGTCGCGTGTTGAGAGAGTGTTGGCATTTGCGAATAAGGTGTCAGAGTCATTTTTGAGGGAGTGTTGGATTATGAGGACATGCATCATTTCATGACAGCATGCACATGCATTAATAAGAGCATTTAGGAACTGGGTGTTTAAGTTGCTTTATTATTACTCGTGCTAGTGGAATTGATAACATGCGTAACTCAGAGTTAATGGAACCACTATTTTGATCACTCACTCCCACTCTGGGATGCTATTTTAAAACA
Organism: Magnolia changhungtana; assembly: GCA_030180095.1. NCBI lineage: Eukaryota > Viridiplantae > Streptophyta > Magnoliopsida > Magnoliales > Magnoliaceae > Magnolia > Magnolia changhungtana. The sequence continues at coordinate 1,352,318 of JASAUF010000557.1, read as the reverse complement.
CCAACCAGGTAATATTATCGATGCAAGTACTATCGAGATCTCAGACGGGTAATCTTAGAGTGGCTTGCACCGCCAACGTTGTATTTTAAGGGATTGGACCAAACTAAAAACAAACACTTTAATCATTCTGGGTATGTATATTGTGTCTTGTTTAATCCTCATTGGGATGGAGAACATAAGTTAATTGTACTTTGACTGTTAGCCCCATATTTATTTATTTTTTTGTTATCTCTACCACGCTTTGAATCCGCTAATTTGAAATGCGTTACTCTAATTATTAATGTATGAAATAAATGTGAAGTTGAAAAAGGACATATGTGAATTTTATTAAGTTAACACTGTGAAACTCGGGATTGGAGTCTATATACTCAAGTGCTAATTTTTGGGGTGTCATAGTTCTTTAGTGAGAAAAAGAGAGATTCGAGAGAGTTATTACTAGAAGAAAACCACCCACCCTCTTAAATCCCTTTTCCTTATGGGAGTTCATCTTTCAATCCTATCTTAAATACTATCATTGAAAACTCAATAGATTGGATTAAAGAATGAACTCCATCATTCAAGGATCTTCCAACAACTCATTTATTGGCAAATCATTGAGCTATAATCCTTTGAATGCTTAATGTTGGAGAATCTCATCTAAACTTAAAGACCCATATTCAATAGATAAGATTCACCAAATATCTTGACCCAACACCTAACGACTTCCATTAGAGCATCCACTACTATTGCGGATCAAGGGAGCTGAGGACTCTTCATCACAAGGAAGGTCATTATTAGCATATGCTAAAAAGGACTATGTAATGCTTGCACCACATTTTAGTGATGTGTATTGAGTATTTTTTTTAAAAAAAACATGGTGGGGCAATTCTTAAAGCTTTTCATGGATGATTTCTCTATTTTTAGTATATCTTTTAGTGAATGCTTTGATAATATTAAACTTGTGTTGAAAAGATGCGAATAAAAGAACCTTGTATTGAATTTGGAAAAATGTCATTTTATGGTTCGAAAGGGAATGGTCCTTAGACATATCATATCGTCTAATGGAATTGAGATAGATAAAGAAAAAAAATCGATTCAATTTATAACCTACCTCCATGTTGAGTGTGAGTGTGAAATATTTTATATTTCCCCCTATTTATACCTTAGTTTTATATACATGATAGTGCTTAATCGATTTAATTATGCATGTTTTCATGTGAAGGATGATTTCGAGAGCTTAAGGTGAAATTGATGTCAAAAGGAATATTTATGCTCAAAAGACTACTAAATAAATATCAAGAGATTTGGAAATCATTAATGAAGAATCCACATACCAAAGATCCAAGAAAACTAAGTGAGGAATGAAGAGAATCAAAGATTTGAATTGAAGAAAAGGAATCTAGAAATTGTCCTAAAAACAAACATATTATTGAAATTGTCCTGAAAACAAACATATTCTTGAAATTGTCCTGAAAAAGCATATTCTGAAACTTCAAGTCTATTTTAGGAAACTGCACAGAGTGCATAAAATTGAGGCGGTTTAAACTCCGAGTCTATTTTAGGAAATTCGCAGAGTGTGTAAATTTGAGGCGGTTTCTAGATTTTTCCAATTCGGTTCAAAAGTTAGAGTTTCACAACTATAAATAGGACTCCCTAGGATGCTCCAAAGCATCTTCTATTGTTTAAAAAGGTCTCAAGGAGTGCACACAAGGGTGGAGCAACCACCAAAGAGTTTTTCATCTTCCCTAGTTTATTTTCATGCTTTTTTTTTAAAAAGAGATTTGGTTTCAATCATATCTATGGTTGGCTAAAGAGGTGAAGCTTGTAGCGTGTTTGGATGTTTATTTTGCTTTGATTCTTACTCTTATTGAACTTCATTAATTTATAGTTTGATATTAAGGGAATATTTTCAGTTTTCTATGATTTATTGTGACTCAAATTATAATAGATGTTGTGATAGCTTTGGATATCTTCTTTTCCCGTTTTGAGATAGTGAGATTAGTAAATCTCATTATTCACCATCATCTCCTGGGCACAGTAGGGTGACGGAATCCCTTCTAATCATCACAATTCTCCTCCATTAAGAATTAGGTCAATGAAAAATTCAGATTGATTTAAATTTCTTTATCTTCCAATTGGATAGGATAAGACTCTAATTCTAATTGTGTTCCTTAAATTAAGTAAGGCAGCATCTTGATAGCTACAAGTGGATCCTTGACACCCTAGTTCCCACATTTAAATTCATAAGTTTTAATTAACATTATTCACCATTACTCTCGATTATTCAGATTTCAATTTAGATTTTTTTCTACTTCTAGTTCTAGTTATTTTCAGACTACGTATAAGTTTAGTCCCTGTAGATTCGACCTCGGTCCTATTGAGTTATTACTATATCATGACCCTACACTTGGGGTTGTGAACAAGTTTTTGGTGTCGTTGTCGGGGACTACAACAATATTTTTTTTTGGAATTAATTAGTTTTAGAATTAGGTTAAGATTAAGATTTATTTTTCTGCTATGTTTTTAGGTTAGGATTTTTTCTGAAATTATTTTTAGAAACTAACATTGTTTTCTGTTTTGTAGGATCCTAACATAGCAACTCTTATTCGATAATTTTGTTCCAACCCTCTCTCTTATCTTATTTTTTTAGATCTCTTATTTTTTTAGTTTTTCTAGTTTAGGTTTAATCGTTTAGTTACTTGAGTATTGAGAGTGTTTCATGCCCAAGTGGGTTCATGACAACACTTGACGTCTCTTAAGTGAAGGAGGATTAGTCAAAGGGTTTCCTATCCATCATTGAATTAAACATCACTTGAGATCCTCTTAGTCAGTAAAAGTAATTACCGCACATCAACCTCAATATCCAGTTGAGGAAGCCCAAGATGAAAATGAAGTGCAAAATGCATCCCAGCCTCGTGCTCTATGAGATTATTTACAACCGGCGGGGGTGAGTATACCTTCCTGCATGATATTTCTATTGAATGCAGGAACTGTGGATATTAAACCAGGGGTAATTCTCCTCCTCCCTAAGTTGCATGGACTAGAATATGAAAATCCATACTTACATATGAAAGAATTCGAGGAGATAATATCTACATTACACTTCCCAAACATGTATGATGACACAGTTAGAGTGAAATTGTTTCCTTTCTCTTTGAATGAAAATGGTAAGTCATGGTTACATTCCTTAAGACCAAGGTTCATTGGCATATGGACTGAGATAACAAGGGAGTTCCTTAAAAAGTTCGTCCTATATCATAAAACGAATACCTTAAGGAAAGCAATCATGAATTTTGTGCAAAAAGAGGATGAGACCTTCTTCCCATGTTAGGAGCGATTTAAGGATCTCATAAATGCATGTCCACAACATGACTATGAAACATGGTGTATAACAAGCTTTTTCTATGAGGGATTAACCTCGCTCATGCGCCAATTTGTGGAGATGATGTGTAATGGAAAATTCATGAATAAGGAAGCCGATGATGCGGAGAATATGTTGATAAACTTGCTGAAAACGCAAAATCATGGGATACCTCTTCAATAATTACAACTTCTAAGCCTACTCAATCAAAGAAAAGAGGAGGAATTTATGTTCTAAAAGAGGGAGATGATATAAATACAAGAGTAGCCAAACTCACAAGAAAAGTCGAGGCCATGACAATTAAAAAGGTAGAACCTGAAAATACTGCGGACGTTATTTGTGGTATTTATGCTTGTAACATACATACAACTTAGAATTGTCCAACAATTTCTGCTTTTCAAGAGATATTGAATGTGCAACCAAATGTCGTAAACAACTACCAAAAACCTTTCAGTGGACCCACCTCAAATACATATAACTCAAGCTGGAGGAACCATCTAAACTTCAGTTGGAGGAACGAACAAACAGCTACTCCTTAAGGGATCCTTAACCAATTTCTAAATCAAAGGAAACCTCAAGAGGATTTGGCCTTAAAACATATACAATACTAAGAGCTTTTTAATCAAGGTATGTTGCAGGCTTTTCAAGACCTTACAAAGACCATATAAGGGCTTGAAATGATAAATTCTATTGGGGGAAAGAGATCCTTCCAGCTTAGCCTCTCCCTAACCCAAAACATCAATATGAAATCAGTGACCCAAGCTCTTCAAAATAGATGGAGCAGGCTAAGTCTATCACCACTCTTAGGAGTGGGAAGACAATTGACAAATCTACTCCGATGAGGGTTGAAAAACTTAAGGACTCGAAAATAGATGAGAATGATAGACCTAGCAATGTTGTACATGGGTTAGAGCTGAAACATCAAAGTAAGCCGATTGCGTCATTCCCTCAACGGTTGATTGCACCAAAACCTCTCTCTAACCCTCAAGATATTTTAGGGGTGCTTAAGCAAGTGAAGGTTAACATCCCTCTACTGGATGTCGTTAAACAAATCCCTTCATATGTCAAATTTCTGAAAGATTTATATACGACCAAAAAACGGCAAAACATACAAAAGAAAATCATTTTGATAGAAAAAGTGATTGTCATCCTCAAGCAAGATGTGCGACAAAAATACAAAGATCCCTGTAGCCCAACCATCACTTGTGTAATTGGGAACTACCAGATTGAGCACGCACTTTTTGACATAGGGGCAAGTGTAAATTCGATCCCTTACTCAGTTTACGAACAATTGGGTCTAGGTGAATTAAAACCCACACGAACCACATTACAACATGTCGATCGCTCAGTTTGTGTATCGAGAGGGATGATTGAGGATGTGTTGGTCCAAGTTGATAAATTCTACTATCCAGTAGATTTTATTATCTTGGATACTCAACCATCATAGATGTAAGTACTCAAATTCCCATCATTCTTTGTCACCCATGCCTTGCTACATCAAATGCCCTCATTAATTATAGGAATGGAATTATGAATTTATCTTTCGAAAATATGACATTGGATCTCAACATCTTTTTCAACATGAACAAACAACCAAAGGATGACGACAATACCCATGACATAAACACGATCAATTCTTTAGTGGAAGATAGAGCACTCTTGACTCTATACTCTGACACTCTAGAGATGTGTCTGGCCCAATCCCATGATTTAGATGCTGACATGATTAGGGAGATGGATGCCTTACTTGATGCTACGTCGGTACTTGAAGTTAACCGATGGAGGTAACAATTTGAGAAATTACCCCATACTAATGTATTGCCTCTACTGTCGAACCTCAAAGCACCGAACCTTGACCTAAAATATTTGCCCACTGATCTGAAATATGTCTACTCAGGTTAAGATGAGACATACCCAGTGGTGATCTCTTCCCACCTTGAGAATGAACAAGAGAGTATACTTATTTTTACTCTCATTGAGCATAAAGGAGCCATTGAATGGTCGATTGATCACCTCAAGGGAATTGATCCTTAATTTGTACTCACCACATTCATCTTAAGGATAATGCGAAAATCTCCAAGCAACCATAACATCGACTTAATCCAAATATGAAAGAAGTGGTTAAGGATGAGATACTTAAGTTGTTGGATGTGGGTATCAGATACCCTATATCCGACAATCAATGGGTGAGTGCAACTCAGGTAGTTCCTAAGAAGTCTGAAATCACCATCGTAGCCAATGTCGATAATGAACTCGTGTCGACTAGAGTTACTACTAGTTGGAGAATGTGCATTGACTACAGGAAGTTGAATACTGTCACAAGGAAGAACCAATTTCCTTTGCCCTTCATTGATCAAATTTTAGAAAGGCTAGCTGGTCGCTCTTACTATTGCTTCCTTGACGGATATTCGGGCTATAATCATATAGAGATAGCCCTTGAAGATCAAGAAAAGACAACATTCACATGTCCCTTTGCACATTTTCTTACCGAAGAATACCATTCGGACTATGTAATGCCCCTGCCACTTTTTGATGATGCATGTTGAGTATTTTTTTGACATGGTGAGGCAATATTTAGAAGTCTTCATGGATGACTTCTCTATCTTTCGTCCATCCTTCATTGAGTGTTTGGAAAATCTTAAATATGTGTTGAAGCGATGCGAGGAAAAGAATTTAGTTCAGAATTGGAAGAAATGTCATTTCATGGTTCCAAATGGAATTATGCTTGGACACATAATTCGGTCTAATGAAATTGAAGTAGACAAGGAAAAAATTGATGTTATCTCTAACCTACCTCCACCCAAGAGTGTATGTGACGTGTGATCCTTCCTAGGACATGTAGGATTCTATAAACGATTTATAAAGGACTTTAATCATCTCTCTTGTCTTTTACGCAATCTACTTCAAAAGGATATACCATACAAGTGGATTGAACAATGCAAGAAGCTTTCACTAAGCTTAAGGGCATGTTAACTGAAATGGCCAAGCTATATGTCCTAGGGGGGGGGGGGGGTGAATAGGACTATGCAGATTTAAATAAAAGATACATTGGAATAAATGATAAGAATTTAAATCACTAAACTTGAATTGCAGTATAGGAATGGAAAGCAATCAAAATTTGTTCAAAGGATAACCTTACACCAAAAACCAAAGTTTATGGTAGGACAACCTTATTTCTAGAACAAATATAGAAACAGAAGCTCAAACCAATAAAGTAATAGTAAGCGATAAATTGCAGAAATATAAATCTAACTATTACAACATTCATCACTGAGCTTGAAATGAAATGATTACAACATTCACATCCACATATACATCCCACACTAAATAATTAAAGATATGAAGTGAAAATCAAACAACCACAAAACACAAGGGATTATAGTGGTTCGCTTGTGTGTACACCAACCGTTCAATAACAGCCACACAGCTACTCCACTCTTAATATCCTCACAAAGGGGATATTAGCGTTCACTAACAAAAATAGGTTTTCCCAGGTTCACCTAAAAACCTTCATAATTGTGTCTTTATCTGTGGGCTTACATAATTAAAAAAACCCCACTTCTGAGTTTTTTGGCTCTCCTCAGATAACCAATACAATGAGATTTTTTTGGCAAATCTCAAAAGAAAACCAAACAGAATTTACAACAAATGTAAAATACTGGATTATCTCCTTCGTTTTAGCAGCCCGGAAGAACCAAATTGGAGTAGAGATTTGAATATCCAAGATCAATGTCCAATACTCACTTTATAATGGTTCTAGGTTCTAATAGATTTTAAATTAAAAACAACGGGCTATCTTTAATTGATTTTGATTCCAAAAGAAGGAAAACAACAATTCCTCTTTTCATATAAGATTAGAATGCTAGAAACAAAAGCAATCAAATAAAGCTAAAGAAAGAGAATATTAAATAAACACACTTAGCTTTGATGGAGCACAAAATTATCTCTCAAAAGGCCGAATTAGATTAGCTTGAATTTTTGTTAATTTCTTCTGAGATTCGTGCTCTATTTATAGGTGAGCAAATCACGTCTTCGACTGGTCTAAGGAGCTCTTCGACTGGTCGTAGAACCAACAGATATTTGAAAATTTGGGCGCGATAAGATTTGACCGTTTCACGACTGGTCGAGGTATCCGTCGACCGGTCGTAGGTCTCCTTCTACTGATCGTAGGTTTCCTTCGACTGGTCGTAGGATCCGAAGATCAGAGCTGGACTTTGAGTCATAGGTTTACGACTGGTCTTAGATGCAGTCGACACTGTTCCTTCGACTAGTCGAACAGACCTAAGGACTAGTCGAAGCCTAATAGAAAATATCCAAATTTTGTAACAAACTTACGATTGATCTAGGAATTTCTTAGATAGGTCTAAGCAGTACTAGGACTAGTCGAACAAAGTCTAGGACTAGTCTTATAACTGACCAAACTCACGTAAATCAAACATATGACTTATGTATCCAAAATGGCCTACTCTAAAGGTCAACCTAAGGTCAGTCAAACCTCAATCGTGAAGTAAGGACATTGAAACTTAAGGACAAGTGACCTTTGAAAGTAGTAAACCTTGAAGTTTTATTGTTGCTAATCCTTGAAAGTATCTTGAGTTCTTTACGATTGAACTTGCAAGCTTCTTGATATCTTGCAATGTCTTGACTTGAGAGGAATACTTGTCAATCATAGTTGAACTTGAGTAGAACTCTCTTCTTTACACTTGTGAGCATTGCTTGTTCATCAAAGTTGATCTTGAGTGGATCTTTGTACTTTACACTTGTAAGTATTACTTGTTCATTAAGGTTGATCTTGAGTGGAGCTTCACATAGCAATTTACATATCAGTGTCTTTGGCACCACAAATTTGACAACAGAAAGGGATATAAATTATAGCACTTACAATCTCCCCCTTTGTCAAATTAGTGACAAAACACACTACGAAGATATGTTTACATAACACATAATATCTGAGTAACAAATCAAGCATAGAATACATAATATCTGAGTAACGAATCATCTGAGTAACGAATCATGCACCAGTTGTCATCAACTGGCACAGTTAATATGAACCTGCAAATATGTTGTCATCAACTGGCACAGTTAATATGATCCTGCAAATATGCAAACACTATTCTCTATTATGTAAATATTCAACATATCCATTCTCCATCCATGTCTTTATAAGACATAAAAAAAACTCCCCCTGAATAAAACATATCCAAACGAGTGAAACATATCCATTCTCTCCCTTTTTGTCATAAGAGGACAAAGGAAAATAAGGAACAGATAGATAAGATATGAGATAAAAGCATAATTAACTCACATAAAGTAAATACTGAGTATAAGCAAAGATAACACCATAGTAGTAAAGTTATTACAACTTGAACAACTTAAACACTAATCTGAACCAGAAGAAGGAGTATGGATAGATGGATCAAGTTTATGCATCCCCTTATTTAAGCGTCTAAGATATTTGCGCATGTACTTGAATTGTAAATCATGAGCAACAGACATGTTTTCCATCTTAACATTTATATTATTAACTTGATCCTCCAATGCATTCAGACGGGCATCAACATCAGATGTTACAAAATCTGAATCATACGTAGAATCAGATTCAAGTTCTTCAAAGATGTCATCCATATTTATGTCATCAGGAGGAAGATCACCAGCTTCTCCCTCATGTTCAGCATTACCACCACCACCACCTTGGTCAGGATGAAAATCCAGCTTCATCTTTTTGATATTAGAATTGTTGAAAATCAGATGATGGATAGGTGCCTCTCCAATCGGCATATCGACTGACATATGTTTAGCCAACACAGTCATCAAATAGGCAAAAGGAATGTCACTATGACCCGGATGGAGTTTAAACTGAAGAATGAAATGACAGATTAAGGATGGTAAACAAATCTGAGTACCACTGATAACAACATGAATAACACGAACCATATATGATGTCAAATCAGTTTTATTACTCGAACGAGGATACAGATTAAACATAAAGATTTTGTGGAGAACTCTGTATTTAGGTAACAAATACCTTTTGGGAAGCGCATTCCCTTTATGTGTCCATTGAACATCCATGTTGCACAAGTCTCTAGTGATCATACGTTTTTCAAAAACTGAGGGTTTATCAGTCAAATTATGGATAGGAATACCCTCATCATTCACTGGAATGTCCATAAGAGCAGAAATCAAATGACGATCAACGTCAAAAGGCCCTTCTCTAGTAGATATTTTAAACGTTAACTCATCCAATGAAAAAGCACTAATACATGCAAACATGGATTGGGCAATGGACTGGTATGCTGGCCCACCCCAATGTAATAAGTTATCCCAATCTACAGATTAAAGCATAAGAAGGATGTCAAAAGGTACAACATGATTAATGAAAATAAGGAGTTCAACAATAACATTGCGTAATCTGATGTCCCGAACATAAGATAGAACATCATCGGGAGGTCGAAGATGCCGTTTAGAAATCAGGGCTGATCTGGAAGAAGAAGACGGACCACGGGTTGTTGTTTTCTTTCCTCTAAAAGCCATTTGCAACAAAGATTTTAAGAAAAAAACAAAAGAGGTTGTAGAGGTTTGAGAAGAGGGTTTGCTTAAATCAAATTTTGTAAAAGAAAAACCTCAAATCACAACGAAATCCAAAATAGAAAGCTCCAAGAGAGAAAAGAAAGCAATCTAGACATAGATCTGCAAGAAAAACGTAAATAAAGCACTAACCTTGAAGAAATGTAATAATGGGTTCGACTAGTCGAGGCTCGGCTCCTTAGAGAGTGAAAACGGAATGAGGAAGAAAGCGAAATCCCCAATTTTTAAGTGATTTACCATGATCTACGATTGATCATGGATATGCACGACCGGTCGAACTATGACTGGTCGTGGATATTTATGACTATTCGAGGACCAGCCAAAAAATCATATTTCTTGCATAATGACCAAAAAAATTGAAATTCAAGCTAACAAATATATACACTATGATACAAGTAGGCATAAATAATCATTTTAAAATGCACATGCCAAGATCAAATTTCATCTTACTAAACCTGCTTTTATCGAACGGTTTAGTGGAAATGTCAGTTCGTTGATCCTCGGTAGGGATATATTCTAGAGATATAACTTTTTCTTCTACTAATTCCCCGATATAATGAAATCTAATGTCAATATGCTTAGTACGAGAATGCTGAATATGATTTTTCGAAATATTTATGGCACTGGAATTATCACAATGTAATAACATAGAATCCTGTTTAATTCCATAATCACTTAGCATTCGTTGCATCCAAACAAGCTGCGTATATGCATTACCAGCTGCGATATACTCAGCTTCAGCTGTTGAAAGTGATATAGAATTTTGTTTCTTGCTAAACCAAGAAACTAAACAATTTCCTATATAAAAGCAACCACCACCGGTTGATTTTCTATCATCTAGATTACCAGCCTAGTCAGCATCCGAGTATCTAGCTAATTGAACATTAGTCTCATGAGGATACCAGAGACCGAGATCAACAGTACTTGCAACATATCTAATAATCCGCTTGACAGCGGTCAAGTGCGATTCTTTTGGATCAGTTTGATATCTAGTGCAAATACTAACACTTAGAGAAATATCAGGTCTGCTAGCAGTTAAATATAGTAAACTACCAATCATACTTCGATCTAATTTCGGATCTACATTTTTACCTACAGAATCTTTTGAGAGTTTTAAAGTTGTACTCATAGGAGTATCGAAATTCTTACCATTCTCAAATCCAAATCTCTTAATTAGATTCATAGCATACTTAGATTGAGATATGAAAATTCCATCAGGTTGTTACTTTACTTGCAACCCAAGAAAATAATTCAATTCCCCAACCATGCTCATTTCAAACTGAGATTTCATCAAATCTGTAAACTCAATAGTCATGTCAGTACAGGTAGATCCATAAATAATATCATCAACATAGATTTGTACTAATAAGATGTGCTCATTATGTTTTCTAGTAAACAAAGTTTTATCCACAAAACCCATTTGAAAATTATGGCTTAATAGAAACTTTGTTAGTTTCTTGTACCATGCCCTAGGAGCTTGTTCTAAACCGTAAAGTGCCTTTTTAAGTCGATAAACATGATTGACATTCTCGGGGTCTTCAAAACCCATTGGTTGTTCAACATCGACTTCCTCATGCAAATCGCCATTTAAAAATGCACTTTTTACATCCATTTGGTAAATCTTGAACTTTCTAAAACATGTAATGGATATAAAGAGTCTAATTGATTTAAGACGGGTTGCTGGTGCAAAGGTTTCATCATAGTCAATACCTTCAATTTGAGTGTAACCTCGTACCACTAACCTAACCTTATTTCTAATTATATTACCAAGCTCATCAGACTTATTTTTGAAAATCCATTTGGTTCCAATGATGTGTTTATCTTTAGGTCTAGGTACGAGATACCAAACATAATTTCTCACAAATTGGTTAAGCTCTTCTTGCATCGCAACAATCTAATTTTCATCAGCAAGAGCTTCTTTTACATTAGATGGTTCTATCTAAGATGTAAAACATGCGTAATTACATATATCCTCAAGTTGTCTACGAGTACGAACACCAGTGAGAGGGTTTCCAAGAATCTGTGTAGTTGGATGATATTTAACAGTCCTTAGTTTAGAATTGGTCTGATCAGATGAAGTATCAGGTTTATCAATTACAAGAATTTCATCATTATCTAAACTCGAGACTGGTGTGTTTAAGTGATCATCAATGACCACATTGATGGACTCTTGAATCACACCAGTCCTTTTATTCAGTATTCTATAAGTACGACTGTTTAAAGAATATCCCAAAAATATCCCTTCATCACTCTTCATATCAAACTTTCCCAGATTTTCACGATCTCGTAAAATATAGCACTTGCTGCCAAAAATTTGAAAGTATTTGATAGTAGGCTTTCTATCGAACCACATTTCATAAGCCGTTTTATAATTACTTTTACTAGTGTAAACCCGATTAATAATATAGCATGTTGTATTAATAGCTTCAACCCAAAGATTCTTACAAAGATTCATGCTATTCAACATGACATTAACCATTTATTGAAGTACTCTATTTTTCCTTTCCACTATACCATTTTGTTGTGGAGTTTTGGGTGCTGAGAATTCATGTAATATTCCCTGGTCCTTACAGAACTTCCAAAACCACTATTCTCAATTTCAGATCCATGATCACTACGAATCTTACTGATCTGAGAACCTTTTTCAATTTGAATCCTCTTGAGAACTTTTCTTACTTCTTCAAGGGTTTCAGATTTGTCCCTTAAGAAGATTACCCAAGTATATCTGGTAAAGTCACTACAATTACCATATTTTTTGCCACCTCGACTTTTCGTGCTGGTAGGTCCTACTAAATCCATATGGAGAAGCTCGAGTGGTCTTGATGTGGTATTGGAATTTACCTTTTTGTGTGAGTTCCTTGTTTGTTTGCCAATCTAGCATTCACCATATATTTTATCTAATTTTTATAATTTGAGTAAACCTCTTAAGTTCCCGTTTGCTCAATCTATATAGATTTTGGTAGTGTACATGTCCAAGATGTTTGTGCCATAAATCAGTCTCGTCTGTTTTGATCATGTAACATGATTGATTAGATAAGCTAGATTTGCTAACAATATAGCAGTTTTCAAAGGTTCTACGTCCAGTTAGTATTACTGAACCCTTGTTGTTTAGAATCTCACAGCTCTGATTAGTAAATCGTACACTATGGTTATTATCGCATATTTGAGATATGCTAAGCAAGTTATGTTTCAAACCTTCTACATGTAAAACATTTTTGAACAAAGGAAGGTTATAGAGATGAACCATACCTTGGCCCATAATCTTGCAGTTGCTGCCATCACCAAATGTGACTGAACCATCAGTGATGTCTTTGAGATCAGTAAACAAACCTTTATCAATAGTCATATTCCTGGAGTATCCACTATCTAAGTACCACTTTGAATGGCTTGTTGCTTTGAAAGCGATGTGAGCAACCAAGCAAGCAACTTTAGGAACCCATTTCAGAACTTTTTTAGGTTTACGAGTATAGTTGGTCTTCTTCTGTCTATTATTGTAAGAATGACCTACTGAGTTAGATTTTAAGAGCTCATTGAGCAAATCAACTATCTTTTCAGCAAGAGGGTTTCAGTTTTAATTTTTAAAATTAACATGGCTGCTTTTAGGTTTTTGAAAAGTTTTCGAAAAACCTTGGTAAGTACTTTTCCCTTTTGAGTTTGAGGACTCTCCTTTCACAAACTTGGGAGAAGTATACTTTTGTTTAGAAGATATATTCTTATCATAGCCCAACCCAGATCGATCGTCACATTTTCTTAATCTGGATAATAATTTTTCTAACTTTGGATCACCTTGGGCATATCTCCATGTGTCCTTTAAACTTAGAAGAGAAGATACTTCATTTTTAACTTTCTCATTTTCAGATTTCAGATTTTCAATCAGGGAGGTTTTGAATTCTAAATCGCATTTTGATTTTTCAAAACAATCTGAAATTTGGGATTTTTCTAAAACAAGTGATTCAAAACATTCTTTGAGTTTAAAAAAATTTTCCTTTTGAAGTTTAAGTTTGACAACAATTTTATAACTTTCCTTGTAAGGGCATTATAAGCATCTTGAAGATCTTCTTCATTTTCACATTCACTATTCAAATTTTCTTCACTTGTTGAATCATTATCTGAGAATGTGAATTTGGCTAGAATCATAACGGCTTTAACTTCATTACCTGACTCAGTTTTAGAATCTCCTGATTCAGAAGAAGCTTCAGAATCAGATGATTCATCCCATGTAGCCAACATACCCTTTCTTTTTGGTTTGTCCTTTTTAGGACATTTGTTTGCTAAGTGTTCATACTCTTGGTAGTTGTAACATTGACTATCTTTCAAAGACTTCCAATTTTTGGATCTAGGTTTATATCTTTTCTTATCGTTTGATTTTTGAAGATCTACCCTTTTCTTGCTTTTAAAAATCTTGTAAAATTTTTTTGCTAAAAGAGCCATATCATCTTTAGAATTTTCTGAATCTGAGTTTTCTTGAGAAATACCTTTAGTAGATTTGAGTGCAATGGATTTACTTTTAGGAGCTTTAAAGTTTAACTCATAGGTCTGTAAAGATCCAACTAATTCCTCAACCTTCATATTATCCGTATCACGAAGTTCCTGGATTGCGGTTACTTTAGAATTGAACCGTTCTGGAAGTGAGCGTAGTATTTTAGAACATATCTTGCTTTCCGGGATTTTATCGCCTAAACCCCACATAGAGTTCACAATATCATTCAATTTGGCAATATCATTCAATCTGGTATAGAAGTCCATGAATATTTCATTTTCTTTCATATGTATTTCCTCAAATTTAGTTGTGAGGATTTGTATCTTAGATTTCTTGACAATTGATGTACCCTTGTGTGTCATTTCCAATATATCCCAAGCTTGTTTTGTAGAATCACAGGATATAATTTTTTTGAATTCATCCGGTGATAGTGCACATGCAATTGCATTTAGTGCTTTAGCATTTGCACTACTCTCACTTTTCTGAAGTGTGGTACAAGAAAAATAAGCCTTTATTCCAATACTTCAGTGGTATGAGGGGTCCAACCATTCACTATGGCTAGCCACACACTTTCATCCATGGATTTGAGGAAGATCCTCATCCTGGTTTTCCAATAGGCATAATTGGAGCCATCGAAAGGTGGAGGCCTAGTGACTGATAGGCTATCAAAAATTGACATATTATTTATATATAACTTAGATCGTTAGCTCAAGAAATAAATCCAAATATAAAGCAATAAGAATGAGCTATTAGGCTCTAATACCACTTGAAATTGACAAGTTATATGTCCTAGAGGGGGGGGGGGGGGTGAGAATAAGACTATGCCAAATTTAAATAAAAGATACAACAAAATAAAAAATAAGAATTTAAATCACTAAACTTGAATTGCAGTATATGAATGGAAAGTAATAAAAAATTGTTCTAAGGACAACCTTACACCAAAAACCAAAGTTTATGGTAGGACAACCTTATTTCTAGAACAAATATAGAAACAGAAGCTCAAACCAATAAAGTAATAGTAAGCGATAAATTGCAGAAATATAAATCTAACTATTACAACATCCACTACTGAGCTTGAAATGAAATGATTACAACATTCACATCCACATATACATCCCACACTGAATAATTAAAGATATGAAGTGAAAATCAAACAACCACAAAACACAAGGGATTATAGTGGTTCGCCTGTATGTACACCAACTGTTCAACAACAGCCACACGACTACTCCACTCCTAATATCCTCACAAGAGGGATATTAGCGTTCACTAATAAAAATAGGTTTTCCCAGGTTCACCTAAAAACCTTCACAATTGTGTCTTTATCTGTAGGTTTACACAAATAAAAAAACCCCACTTTTGAGTTTTCTGGCTCTCCTCAGATAACCAATACAATGAGATTTTTCTGGCAAATCTCAAAAGAAAACCAAACAGAATTTACAACAAATGTAAAATACTTGATTATCTCCTTCGTTGTAGCAGCCCAGAAGAACCAAATTGGAGTAGAGATTTGAATGTCCAAGATCAATGTCCAATACTCATTTTATAATGGTTATAGGTTCTAATAGATTTTAAATTAAAAATAACGGGCTAGCTTTAATTGATTTTGATTCCAAAAGAAGGAAAACAACAATTCCTCTTTTCATATAAGATTAGAATGCTATAAACAAAATCAATCAAATAAAGCTAAAGAAAGAGAATTTTAAATAAACACACTTAGCTTTGATGAAGCACAAAATTATCTCTCAGAAGGCCGAATTAGATTAGCTTGAATTTGTTAATTTCTTCCGAAATTTGTGCTCTATTTATAGGTGAGGAAATCACGTCTTCGACTAGTAGTAGAACCAACAGATATTTGAAAATTTGGGCGTAATAAGATTTGACCGTTTCACGACTGGTCGAAGGTATCCTTCGACTGGTTGTATGTCTCCTTCGACTGGTCGTAGGATCCAAAGATCAGCGCTGGACTTTGAGTCATAGGTTTACGACTGGTCTTAGATGCAGACAACACTATTTCTTCAACTAGTCGAATAGACCCCAAGACTAGTCAAAGCCTAACAGAAAATATCCAAATTTTGTAACAAACTTACGACTGGTACAGGAATTTCTTAGACAGGTAGAAGCAGTGCTAGGACTAGTCGAACAAAGTCTAGGACTAATCTTAGAACTAACCAAATCACGTAAATCAAAGATATGACTTATGTATCCAAAATGGCCTACTCTAAAGGTCAACCTAAGGTCAGTCAAACCTCAATCATGAAGTAAGGACATTGAAACTTAAGGACAAGTGACCTTTGAAATTAGTAAACCTTGAAGTCATGTTGTAGCTAATCCTTGAAAGTATCTTGAGTTCTTTACGATCGAATTTGCAAGCTTCTTGATATCTTGCAATGTCTTGATTTGAGAGCAATACTTGTCAATCATAGTTGAACTTGAGTAGAACTTTCTTCTTTACACTTTTGAGCATTGTTTGTTCATCAAAGTTGATCTTGAGTGGATCTTTGTACTTTACACTTGTAAGCATTGCTTGTTCATCAAGGTTGATCTTGTGTGGAGCTTCACATAGCAAGTTACATACCAGTGTCTTTAGCACCACAAATTTGACAACAGAAAGGGATATAAACTATAACACTTACATTAACTACCACACCTATCATGCAACCACCTGATTAAAGCATCCCTTTTGAGATTATGTGCGATGCATCTTACTATGTTATTGGGGCCGTGTTAGGGCAGAGAAAAGAAAAGAAGCTCTACATTATTCACTATGCAAGTAAACTCTAAATTTTGCCCAAGTGAACTACTCTACTACGGAGAAGGAACTATTAGTTGTAGTGTTCGCTTTGGACAAATTTAGGTCCTACCTGATTGGATCTAAGATCATCATCTACGCAGGCTATGTGACATTAAAGTATCTTCTTTCTAAGAAGGATGTCCAGCCCCGCCTGATAAGATGGATCCTCTTACTCCAAGAATTCGATATTCAAATACGAGACAAAAAAGGAGTAGAAAACGTAATGGCCAACCACCTTTCTCGACTTGACCTTGCTGATTCCCTTGAGCCGACGCTGATAAATGATATATTCCCTGACGAACAATTGTTTAAACTCTCCCAACTACCTTGGTTTGCTGACATCGCAAATTATCTTACTGCATGTTTCACGCCAACATATTCGACAGCGCAAGATAAGAAAAAATTCTTCTCCGAGGTACGTAAGTTTTTCTAGGATGATCCTTATTCGTTTAAATATTGCCCAGACCAAATCTTAAGAGATGTAACACCCTAGTTCTCAAAACCCGAGGATAGTCGCTCCTCATAAAGAACCCGAGTATTACGTTATAAAATGGACTAATATACATCTAAATAGCGGCAAATCTCATAATATGGAGTAGGGCAACATTGCATAAACTAAGAATATCAAGAGTAACAAAAGCGGAAGTTTAATACATTTAAGTGGGAGCAAAATGAAATCCAACAATAAGGAAATATTTTATTACAACTCAAACAAGATACAAAATCTGAAATACAAAGCAAGTAAATCTTAAAGCTCCAATGGCTCAACAACATTCACATAGAACTCTCCCTTGCCAAACTCCACCTCAGCCATCCTTGGAATCCTGTCATAGGGGTCTCCACCTGTTATCAAGCTTGCATCTATTTGGTGCAATTGCACTATTGGGTGAGTGAAAACTCAGTGGGAATTTTCCTCATAGATTCAACCATAACACATCATTCCAAAATAGATTAACAATTCATATATAATTCACAGGGTAATACAAATACATATACAACATATTCAAATTACAAGGAAACTGATCATGAAATTATAAATGAACGTATGTGTGTATGGATGTATGCTCAAGTCACAGATCTGGGTATGCAATCCAGCTGTCAAAATAAAGGACCGCCCGTGATAGGTAGACTACCTGGAAAAGGCCATGAAGGTGAGTGCGCCCAAGGACGTTCTCCTGAAAAAATACCCGAGGTATGCCCGAGGAGGAGTAAAAATCTCGAAAAAATCCTCATGTAAAATAAGAGCGCCCAAAGTGACTCAAATGCACAACTCTGGTCATTCCACTGATCTACACTAACTTGAGAAGAACGTGGCTTACATTAAGCACTCGGAAAAGCTCACATGTCATGCGTGAATGTTATGTACCATGACACATATATACATTACTTTGATAGAATAAGAATGACTTTCAACTTTCAAATAGGTAATATCCAACTATACATTCCACATGGATTTCCATTATTTCCTTACATTCAAGGAGGGCTCGCCAAGTATCATGTACGTTTATAGGTGAGGTCACATCATTTGAATTATCTAAGAGTCCTTTTAGGTCCCTTAAGGACTCTTCCCGTAATCCCCTTCATACTACTCACAGTGCATATAATGAAATAAGAGTTGTAAAGCTCAAGCCAGTCTCATTAGAGTTATATTCATGATATAAAGGAGACGAGGAATTTTGTCTCATAGCAAAATAGTAATAATTATGAAAG
Source organism: Magnolia changhungtana (assembly GCA_030180095.1). Lineage (NCBI taxonomy): Eukaryota > Viridiplantae > Streptophyta > Magnoliopsida > Magnoliales > Magnoliaceae > Magnolia > Magnolia changhungtana. The sequence continues at coordinate 1,333,409 of JASAUF010000557.1, read as the reverse complement.
ATGGAGTTCCCATCATCCCTTGGTACAAAATACTATATGTAAACAAATTCACATTTGCCATATCTTAAGAACTATCCATATGATAGTGTCAACTACATTAGAGACTAGGGAATATAGGAAGTCATGAAGGTAACATCTCACTACCCAATTCACAGATAATCTAGTGTGGGAGCTTTCTTTTCTTTATATGTCTAATAGAGTTATATTCATAGGCAAATTAATAATGTGACATAGAGTTCATAAGACAACACATCATGCACATAACTGTTAAGGAAGTATTGCATTAAAATGATTAATCCAAGAAAGTCATAATAACTAGGAATCAATGATTTTTCTAAAATTTCATACATTAGAGATTTAATCCATATGGAGATTAACGGAAGGATGAAGCTATGGGGGATGCTCCTCACCTAAAGTGGATGGAGCGAATGCTCTTCTTAACTTGTATTTTCTTATGAGGTGAGTCTGATTCGAGATTGACTGTTAGGGAGTATTTCCCAAAAATGTCAGTTTGCACATGGTACTTGGATGATACATTTCAATGTATTAGTGAGTTAGGACCGAGTTAACTCGGTTGAGGTTCTGAACAAGTAGCTAGTTGAGTTAATTGTTATGAGATCTACTATTATAAGGTTAAATTAATAATTCCTTAGATCTAACAACTTTTAAATCCGTCTTAAGTGGTTTTGATATAAGAGTCAACTCGACTCAGTTGGGGGATTAGTGAGTCAACCCATCACCAAGTGTAAGGTCGACTCAGATGGAGAATCGGCCGAGTCAGCCCTCAACTGGGCGATTCTGGTCAGCCAGTATTTAGACTTTATACCTATGTAAGGATCTGTTACTTAGATCCAGCTGAGTCGGAGTTTACCTCCCAAAAATGAACCTGAGTCACTGACTCAGTGTTGACTCAACCCAGCCGAGCCTCTTTGGCTAGTAGCGTGTGAATAGGTGGATCCATCTGAGGTCGGATTGTGATGCTGATCACTGTGCAAGGTGGGCCAGTTACAACCATGGATTCTGATCTGGATGTCCCACTTGAAAACGTAGTTGAGTCACTCAACTTGTGACCGAGTTGTGGTGACTGTGAACACAGTCAGACGTGTGGGTGAAATCCAACAATAACACACTTGGTTCTGACTCGTCTTTTATAGGGCCGAGTTGATGTGAAATCACTAAGTTGAGCTGCTGGAAACTCGTTCCAGCAGCTGGTTCTCACTCTTACACTCTCCTTCTCTCTCTCTCTCTCTCTCTCTCTCTCTCTCTCTCTCTCTCTCTCTCTCTCTCTCTCTCTCTCTCTCTCTTTCTCACCAAGGACTTGAGTTAGACCGATTGACTCACTATCTGGTGTGGCTGAGTCAAGTTGCAACAGGATCTGTAACTTGATCCCACAACCGACCCATTTATATCTCCCTCCTTCTCTCCCTCTTACTATCTTCTTCCTCTCTCTCAAGGTCCTATCTCAGCAAATGAACGACCTGAGCCGAGTCGAGTTGCTACTTGCAACTCGATCCAGTGGCGCCCAGAACTCTCTCTCTTTCCTTTTCTATTTCTTTTCTTTCTCTTTATCCTTAGGATTCACCCTAATGCACGACTATATATAGCCTTTCCCATTTCCAGACGGTTCCACAGCTAATCACGAAGATTAGTGCGAGAAATAACAAGCGTTAGCTGAGAATGACGTGCCATCCAGGTCTCCCAATGCATTGGATCTTATGTACAAGCCCATTTTATTGTCCCTGATAGACATTAAATGTGGCAGGCTACATGATGAACGGTCTGGATGTACGAAGGGATTGGTCCTATGGAATGTGGGTCTGAAAGTAGGTTTCGGGGAAGCTGGTTGGCTGAAAATGGCATTTTCTTATTGAGCGGGTGGTTCATTGATCTAAGACGTTCACAAGGTCTTGATGGGGTCCATCAAGCTTGTGGGGTCCATTCAACGGTGGGTGTGGACGGTTTTGGTGATAGTTGTCCTAAAACGAAGGTGGTACGAGATGTGGGTGTGACTCGCCAAGATATCATCCTTCCTTACAAGATTTTCAGCCAGCCCTAGACCGGACGCTCCGGATTGCTTGGATGAAGCTTCTAGAAGGTGAGAGAAGGTCGGGATTTATGCTTGCTAAAAGGGGAAAGGATTCTTTCCTCCTTTCGTCGGGTAGGGGTGTGTTTTTAGAAACTGTAGGGGTGACGAGGCTACTGCAGTGTGCGTGGCTCACACCCGATGCTCTCCAACGGTCGAATTTGCTAGAGCATCAGCGGATGTGGAGTTTGCATGCAAGCGCGGCAGGAAGTCAGGTGAAAATCCGATTTTTGAATTTTTATCGGGTCAAAGTCTATTTGACCTGATACATGGTTCTGTGTTCGGCAGCTGTACACAGTTCTGTGTACACGCGTGGATCAAAATTGAGGTCCACGTGATGATATGCGCCAATCAACATCGTCTATTCTTCTTAGGTGGTTATTCTTAGGTCTTGGACTGAAGGTGGGCTAGATTAAGAACTTAGGTGGACCATACTTTCCATTTTTATGAGTCTAATTGACGATTTCTATCGATCTGATGATCGGATCATTCTAAGATTGAACTTCAATGGTCAAAATGGTCCCAAGGTCCCTTAGTTAGAAATAAATGGTTGGATTACTGATAAGATGGTTGAATATGTATCTAAATTTTTAAATATTTTTGTTACAATATTCTTAATAATGTTATTATTATTATTATTAAATTCATTATTACTATATTTTTAATCATCGAATATTTATATTCAAGTATGATGGTTCTTTTATTAGGTGTTGTATTCTAGGCTTCTTCAAACTAATTTATCTATTTATTTATTTATTATACTTATTTTATTTTATTTCAGATTAACGGTTGGATGTGACAATATGAATAACCTATAACCTACCACTTAGTTTCTGTTTGATCATTTAGATCTTCTCTTATTCCAGGATAACGATCTGGTGACCCTAAAATTTGCTATTTGAGTGGATCACATGACTTTGTAACTACTGAGATGAAGATCTACGACAGATCTCACAAATTAATAATCAGATGTCGAAATCCTTGGATGGAGATTACTATTAATGGTCAATTTAGGCTATAGTGAAGGTAACTGTTCAAATAGTCTAGGTTTATTTTTATACTAAGTTTGGTTACAAGGTAACACCCGAGTATTAGAAAGTACGGGGCGTTATAATCTACCCTCCTTAAAGAGAATCTCGTCCTCGAGATTCAGTTCTTCTAAAAGAATTTGAGGTAATTATAATATAATTTACGGTGATTCTAAGCATTCATTATTTTCCTATGAAGGTTGTTCGTATGTGTGAACATATACCATTAACGGCCAAAATTGAGGTTGTTACAATCTACCCCTCTTAAGGAAGAATCTCGCCCACGAGATTCAATAGTGTGTCCCAATTGTAAGGTTATCCCTAAGGTACAATACGATTTTCTATTTCCAGTATTCGAGTTAACACGAATGGATGATTGTAGTGAGTTTGGGCCTAATATGTCAATCCTTCGCCTGCGCAGAACATAGGACTTGCTGTATCATTTTCCAATCCTGGTAACTCTCGATCTTCTGCTTGATCAGGGCATTGAGATCATTGGAATTTGCTAAGATATGTTTGGATCAAATAGCGTAACTTCGCTTAAATATGGTTCCATCAACCTGTGATCCTGATTATTCTAGACTCCCAGGAAATATCAGGTGATCTTCTAAATTGACAATGAGAGTGCCTGAAATCTGCGTGAATAGACACAAACAGCCATCACGCTTCCACTGCGCACTCAAGTAAATGCACTACTTAAAAATTTCCGGACCAGAATTCCTACATGGAGACTGGAGTTTGAAATTTGCTAAATTTTATCCAGACTTTCAAATTTAGTCCTCACAAACTCAACTTAGGGTCAAAATTTTACTTTAAATTCTATAACTTCATCTCAAATAAATTTTACGTGGTGAAATTGTGGAAAATGTTATTTCTAACAAATTCAAATCTTAGATTTCTAAAACTGTTCCCTAGACATCAGGTTCAAGGAATATTTTTGCCAGACCTTAAATATATCATAGTTGGGATTTGTTTTCCCATGGTGCCTAGGTAGTTTCCAAGTTCAGGTAACTATTCTAGTAATTCACATGGAGTTCAAGTTCTCGTTTCAAATTTTTAAATGATTCCTCCTAAAATTTTAAAGGAGATCAAGGTTTCAACTTCCCATGGAATTAATCATAAATCCCAATGGCATTTCTAATAAATTTTGTAAGGGGCCCTAGTGTTTAGTTTCTAAGTTCAAACAAGTAATAGTTCATAATGAGAATCTAAATTCAATTTCTACTTTCATCAACTAAACTGAAACTTTCCTACGGGGCCTAAAGTTTGTTGTCTTTATGTTCACACCTTTCCTAATTCATAACTAATTCCACTCAAGCCTGAATGGCTATCCTAATGAGTTCAAGGGAACTTAAATTTAATTTCTATGTTCAAATAACTAATCCTGAAATTTCCCAAGGGCCTACAATTTATGTATCTATGTTCGAAATTTTCTTTAACTCTAAGGGAACTCTAAATAAATTTAAATGTCTTCCCTAAAAATTTTCCATGGGGAACTAGGTTTGATTTCTGAGTTCAGACACCCAATAGTTCATAATTGTAACCTAAGTGTAGGTCTATATGTCCTCAAAATTTCTCCTAATCAAAAGGAGATTTCCTAAGTTCTAACATAATTTCTATCATCCTAAGTTAAGACATTCAAGTTTCATATCAGTTTGTTTCCCCAAAGAATAGTGGTAAATCAAAATTTAACTACACACATCAAGATAGATAAGAGAAACACCTTTGGTATTCTAGTGGTGAATGATACACAGTACTCAGAAATTGTAAACATGTCATGTGTAATCTAAAACACGTACAGTGGTCCTTACTTTAGACGGTATATAAAATAGTAATTAGACATAAAAATCATTAACTAATTAGCTGAAATCAAGTGAATGACTCTCATAAAATGAAATTGACAGCTCTCACTTAATAATTACAGTTTCACAAATCAGAGATTTCGGTTGTACAGTCAGTGATATTCTCTGTTTATCATGCAAAAAGAAAATGTTATTTAGACAATTCAAATTGCGTGGGAACATGAGATCAGTGAACCTATTTGAATTTAAAGTCAAATTTTCATAGGATGGCTATCAGGCTAGTAATGCTATTTTGGAAAGAAATGTTGGGTAACTCAAAACAAAATGTTCACATCAGTTGATATAAGGATGTTGGCACAAGCATATATGTGTATATATATATATATATATATATATATATATATATATATCTATGAAACCTAATGCGAATATGGGATTCAGTATTGGGAATCTAAATTTGGTTTCTAAGTTTAAATAACTAAATCTAAAATTTTCAAAGGAGTTTAAAATTCTGCATCTCTATTTTCACAATTTTCTCCAACATTAAAGAACTTCTAAATAAATTCAAATTGCTATCTTATCCATTCCCTAGGGGACTTAAATTTGGATATCAAAATTCTCCAACCTTTCTAATTCCAAGGGAGCTCCACTATAACACCCCGGATTTTTCCCAACCTGGGATTAGACGTCCTTAGACGATGGGTCGATCCTAACACCTTATTAACCTGTCAGAATTGAATCCCACAGTCTAAAATCGTTTCTGAACCCCTTTCCTTCACAAATCCCACCCCTCACCACCTTGTTCTTTCAATTTTCCTAAGTACTTGCACCCTAGACACTATCTTAAACTAGCTAAGTAGTATAAATTGGATCACTTTATACACAAACTACAAAGGCCTAGGTACCACCTCAGACAGAAATCTTATAGGACTAAATCCTTTAGAAATGAGACAAAGTAACTACGTGCTAAATTAGATTAGCTACGAAATCCACTAGAATCGCTTTAAATACGATCTGCAAGACCCAAAACTTGTAGAATCATTGACGCTAGGTTACCCAAAAATCTCAGATCAAACTCATTACTACCTTTGCTCTCGGGAGCATCTCGAAACTCCGTGATCGACTGGACCGCACGTCGGAAGTCCGATTAACACAAAGTTAAGGAATTAGGACCGCCTTCTTGGGCTTGACAACCATCTCGAAATCAAATCCGGCCCGGTGTCCCACGGTGCATCGCTTGAGTCCGGAGCGAGAGAGTGTGAAAACACTTGTTTTCTTTAAAAATAAATATCTTGAATAGTAATCTGAGACTCGTCGCTTGCGGTTCAGTTTTAAGCAACCAGACCGTCAGAATCAGACCAAATTACACCCTCGGATCAGGAGAAATTTCATACATAATTACATGTACTCGGAATCTCCGATCGAGACCTACTGACCGTCAAACTGAAACTGGTCCGCCACGCGTGATCTGAAAATCCGACTGAAACAAAAACTTAATAGAACGTAGATCCGGTGTCGGTGAGCTTAAGTCCGACCTTTGGCTCAAGGAGGCCCGCCAAAAGTCCTCCGTTGAGCTGAAAAAGTTCCGCTTTGGTTATAACCTAGGTGAACCTTCTCCAGAAGTCTATTTCGGTGAATTTTTAGACTATATAAGGACCTTAAACCCTCCCCCATTTCAGCCACACGAATTTGGGTTTGAGAAGAGAGAAAAGTGAGAGAAAGTGAGGGAGAAGTGGGAGGAACTCCCTGCTGCTGTTCCCTGCCGCTATTCGGGCTCCACCGCCTGATTCTCATCGCTTTCCCGGCGATTTCGGCATCGTTTCTAGGTAAAAAACCCTAACCCTAATCTATTTTAGGGTTTTATAGATTGTAGGTTATGAAATAGCTAACCTGTTTCGTTCTCTAGGTTGCCAAACTCCCGTATACGGAAGCTTAGTGAACCTATCGACTCCGTTACGATTCTACGACAAAAGGTGCAGACTTTAGGTGTATAGGTTATGGTTTTCAATGCTTTCAATGTCAGATAATGATAGATTCATGATCTGCATGCAATTGCACATGTACAAAGTGCTTTCCGTTTTCTGTTTCGATTAAAATTGTAGAATATGGAATTTCACATATTCTAGGTATTCATATAAAATACCATATACGTATTTTTTTTAGAAATGTGTTTGACATGTTTATTTGTCATATAGATATATAATATATGGATAAAATACTTATTTGGTGAAAGGATTCACCTAAATACATGTTTACTAATATACACTATGTATGTAGAAATACGGTATTGTAAGAAGTACCGTATACATGTATATTTTAGCGATGTGTTTGCTATGATTAATTGTTGTATAAATATAGTATGTGCGCATAAAATATTTACTTGGCGAAAGGACTCGCCCTAACACATGTTTGTTAACATACGCTATGTATGTTGAATTGGTGTATGTGAAGTGTTTGTGGAAATGCTAGGGTGAGTAAGTATTTGGATGTAGATGCCTTAGGAGGGCGTTGAGATGGGATTCTCAACTACCCTAGCGACATGTATGATTACCTCCATGAGGTTGATTACTTAAACCGCTTACTTGCAATATATGTGTTTGTATTTCCTATTGATGTAGTGCTTTACAACATGCTTTATATCATGCTTTATAACATGCCTTATAACATGCCTACTAGCATGCTTGAATTACTTTGTTTATCATGCTTTACTCTACATGCTATGGATGAGAATTGATTGAGTTTGGGACTATGTCTATAGTCCAGACAATCGGTACCAGATTGGAGATCGTGGTTGAGTTTCATGTCGCCACGTGAGATGTGTTTGACGAACCCGATCGTATGTCAGTGGGCGACAGTGGTTAGGCCACCCGAAGTGCTTATGCACTTCATGTCGTCTAATTGATTGTGAGCTTGAGCTAGTCAGGCTCGTCATGTAACCCGATTTTTCTAATGTATGTTCACTATGTTTGGACACTACTGCTTGAACCTAAGGTACCGAACTTACCAGTGGAATCCTGTTAACCATGGTACCTCGATCCGCTAAGACTCATAAGCCGGGTTGGTGGTATGGGACACCGTGGTCGAGCTGTCGGCCTACGCTGGGGCGATGGGTGATGGGGGAGTGGTGCAACGATTCTGTGTAACAGCCCTGGCAGCCCTGCCTCCCCGTAGTGACCAGTGAGCAACCAGACTCGTGAGCCGATTATGGTGGTATGTGACACTATATTTGTGCTGTCGGCCTACACTGGCGTAGCCTGGCTGTGGTCCTCAGTCGGGTTGCAGCCGGGTCCCATTCTCAATAAGTGGACTGGTCGGGCTTCGAAATAGACTGCCAGTTGGTAGGACGTTAGTGAAGTGACCTCGAGCATACTCTGAATTTATGGTGAGGTGATGAGTTTTGCTGCAGTGTATAGAGTATGAACTAGGCTTGTATCTGTATAGTGATGAATCGTTAAAGAGGTGATGGGGGAGTGGTGCAATGATTCCGTGTAACAGCCCTGACAGCCTCCGCAGTGACCTAGAAATACACCATCGTCTGAGATTAACTAGGACTGACGACCCTAGAATGGATCATGTTTGGGAATGATACAAGGGAGGTACCTTAGTTTCCCAATCTTGCTGTTTGAAATGGACTAATAACAACTCGGTAATCATGCTCATCATGCATTGCATGTGGCTAGAAGATGTGGAGCACTGAGGAAAGAAAGCATGCCGCGAACGAAGAGGGTGTCGCATGAGGGAGTATGTCGGTGAGGGCATACATCATGTCATTCATACTTGCATTAATAAGAGTAGTTAGGAGTGTTTGATTTTACTGCTTTATCATTACTGCTTGACTGAATTGATAACATGTTAACCTATGCTTTATTGTTCCACTAAGTTGATCACTCACTCCCACGTTACGGGACGGTGTTGTACACACCAACCAGATTTGTTGAGTTTCAGGTGATGGCGATGCTTATGAAGCAGAGCCGGACTACTTCTATGATGATGAGGAGGAGTTCTCCTATTTGTAACACTCTGGTAGGTCTATGAAGACCTGGTATTGTATTGACGGGGCTATGGTACTTGGGATAGAAGACATTACACTTCCTCACATTAGGTATATTTTAGAATTGTACTTATAAGTAACTAACCTGGTAACTTTATCACACTCTGGAGACTCACCACTGTTTTTATATTATACATATCTATCACAGTCTTCCGCTTGCAATTTAACTGTCTCTGGAGTATGATATGCTGTTTTGGCTTAATCTCACTCATGTTCAATGTATATCCCACCTATAAGCATACCAAATTTCTGCCCTAACTGACCTCATTTGAGCCTCCAAAAGGGTGGACCAACATAATGGACTGCCAGATTTTTTTGTTGTTTAGTCTAGCAACATTACCTCAAGAAAACCTTAATTCATAAATTATTTTAATGAAGTTGGACCATCTTTCTGGGTTCCATCTTGTTGCAGACATGATGAGGGACCTTGGCCCTCGATTTTAAGAATTTTAGAGGCCCTAGACCCACTCCATTAGAGTGCCCAAATTCAGGATAACAACATGCATTGCTAAATTTTCTTCCAACCTTGTTGTCCTCTTTGTGTTTGCAGTAATTTTGGGCCCAGCCCATTGGGGCTTTGTGAATGATTTTTGGGGCCCACCTTATGATATTATAGAGGCCCATTGGGCCATGTTAGTGGGGCCAACAGGCTAAACCAGAAAGCCTTGCTGGCTGGCCGTCCATAGCCCATAGGCTCACCATGTGTATGTGTTTTATCCCCGTCATCCCATCCATGGGTGGACCATGTGGGGAGGGTCCACCCTAGGTGGACCTCCCCTGTGGGGCCCACTTGGGACGTGAGGTGCCCACTTTGTTGTATGTGTTTGGCCCAGGCCGTCCATGGCCTTGGACCGCCCAAGCTTGGTATGCCCCTGTCCTTTTGGGCTGTTGCTAGACCTATAGTCTACCAGCAGGCCCACTTAGTTTTATCGTAAAACCCCCATTTCTAATTTGGTGGGGCCCCCTATGAATGTTCCTGGCCCTTATGAGATTAATTCCACTTAAATTGCTAGTTATTGGGCGGATGTAGTGGGGCCCATTTCACCCAACTTAGACTTATTTTTGGGCCATGTTTTTATGCTCATGGGCTGCCCATTCAGTCCAACTAAATGCATGGATTTGATGGCCATTGGAATTTGGGCTTTGGGCCTTGATTCCCTTCCTTTGGCCCATGTTGTTATGGATGGATTGTACCTATAGTTCTTAATGCTTTATATGGGACTTATGTGCATGGATTGGATGTGGGCCTTAGGCCTTGTAGCTTATGGTTCGTGATTGGATGCCTTGGGACAATGGTGGTTGAATGTTCCCATTTGGACCCCTATATGCCCATTTATATCTAAGTGTGGTTGATGCCTACCTTAGTCTCTTACTAGGCCCATCTTTATATTATTTAGGCTCGTATCTTATATGTTTAGTCTCATGGGCTACCCCAGGTAAATGGGCCCCCACTAGAGGTTGTATTCCTTATGAGGAATTACTTAAGTACCTAGACCCTTCATGGTTAGGTAGAGAGTTCATCTTCACCACATTAGCATCTTTGTTCATCTTCATGACCCACTCACATACGCATCATATGCATGTTTGGTTGAGATGTGATTGGTCATGGTTGTGCCATTGGGCAGGATATTTTGGTATATTCCCTTAGGGATGGAGTTTCCCTCTAAAGCACTCTAGATGCTTGAGATTGATGCATGACTGATTGTGTGATTCATGCTTCTATCATTGCATAGTATATGAATATTCGCCCTTGCTTCATCAGGGCTGTAGCCTCCATAGGTATATCGTGGATTGATGGATTTAGACACTGGAAATATTACTTAAGCATTTGGGGCGCATAGGATGTCCCTGCGTGAAAGCCCCTAAACCTTCACGGTACCGAGGAGACAACTCAATGCTGAGACCGAGTGAAAAACATGAGCGCCCAAGTGCCTTATACCGTTAGGCCCCGACTTCCACTATTGTGAGGTCGGTTGAGATGGGGTTTGGCCTTACCTGCCTAAGTTAGGGGGCAATAGGTAGGCTGAGTTTGACCAGCTCCTGAATGGGTCCGCTACCATCGAGCCTAGCTAGTGATTGAATTTCCACGGGGGGTTAGTGAGGTCTCTTACGCTCGTTAGGCTGTGCGGCTAGCAGAGTGGCAGTCAGTAGGTAGTGTATTAGACCCCAGTGATTTCCCTGTAGAAAAACTATACTGATATAAGGACTTGATATGAGGACTGGCATGATTGCATTGTACCTTGCATTGGCATTATGCCATGTAGGCCCCTTGTTGTATCACCTCGGTATGGCATCCAGTATCGATGTGTTCCTTTGCATAGCCTTGTTGTGGCTAATAGCATTCATGCTAGTAAGCATAACCTTGACATGACTCATTGCATTCAGGCTTGGTATAGCATAACCTTAGTATGACTGTTGGCATTGATGGTATTCATGGTTCATGTTGCATTCCGTATTCTCTGATATTGCTTTCCCGACACTGGTATTACACACACTTACACCGCTATCTAATCTTTTTATAAGCTTATGCATGATTAATGCATGCAGGAGATTGTAGGCAGCAGCTGTAGTTAAAAAGGAGCGAGGAGCGTGTCGTGGACCTTCTGGAGTAGTTCATATTTCAAATCTTGTATTTTCCCATTTCGAGCCTTATACCTTATATAAAGTTTAAATTCTTAATGGATTTTATAATGTTGTTCCTTAATTATCACTTGTGGTTACTATTTATGATCTTGGGTATGCTTTTTATGGATCAGATTATGTTATAGAAATCCTCCTTGTGGGATCCCAAGATTGGAACCTGGTGAATAAGTGCCAGGAGCCGAGAATGGGGTACTACGGAGGCTATCGGCCCCGAAATCGGCTATCAGGTTCCTTGTGATTTCCAGTCACTGAATTTGGGGCATGACAGACGTTGGTATCAGAGCATAACAAGTAACCTACAGAATAACTTAGGACGACATCACATATTTGCTACGAGCTTAGGACAAGTCATGTCCCAAGTGCGTTTTCCCTTGTTTCCATATGAGCCTTCCAGGTTCTTATCTCAATGCGTCCATCGTCCTTATTGTTTTGTAGATGATTCCTCCTAGGCGAGGCACCTATGGCCATGGTGCCCGTGGCCGTGGTTCTCATTCCGCTCCAGCGACTCGAGCGTCTTTCGCTCCATCATCTAAGATTCTTGTTCCCTCGTCAAAGGATTCTGCTCCTCTATTCGAAACCAATATGACTCCGACCGTACCCATGAGTACTGCCTAGTTACAGTAGATGTTGCAGGCTATGACTACCACCTCCATGGCAGGGCAGGCATCCTGCCGAGATACCCGGGTAGGCGGAGCAGGAGTGCGTGAGCGTCCTTTTGTGGGACTTGGCTCAGCAGCGAGTTCCTCTGACAGTATTACAGGGCAAGGCCGAGTGGATCGGTTTGTAAAAGGATCATGATTCAGGGAAAGACTGGATGAGGCAAGCTCCCTCCGGTAGCTCCTAGCAGCATCGACAACAACAGAGGTGCACGGCCCATCTAGCCACTAAAGCATCAGAAGCATGTTTAGCACCACCTCAGAGGCCATTTTTTGGTACTTTCTTTAAATGTGTTGGGGTAGGACACCGTAAGAGGAAGTGTCCTCATCCCTAACAGCTAGCAACTCCTTTTTTTAGGCCATTTATTAGCGTTTCCTATGGTTGCGGTGTGACAGGACATTGTAGGCACGAGTGTCCCCATCCATAGCAGCAGCGACAACAGCTCCCGCCACCGAGACCCCAACAGCAGTCGAGATAGCAGTATAGATTGTCACAGCGACAACAGAAGTAGTAGAGACCGCAGAGGGGACTAACATCTCCCTGGCCAACTTAGGCTAGATTTTGTGTAGCTCAGCATGACCCTTAGTTATTAAGGGAGTCGTTGAGGTTATTCTCCCTGTCTGTATGTAAATCTTGTGTTTTGTCTCATTCTGGTGCATCGTACCCTTTTGTATCTAAAGGCTTATGTTGTTCGATCAGATTGCCATTAGAGTTTACCCATGAGGGATTGTCAGCATCGATACCCTTGGGGAAGAATGCAATTTTGGGCCAATTTTGCCCGTCTTGTCCCGTTTTGGTTAGGGATATCTTTCTGTCTATGGATTCATTTATGTTGCCGAAGTCTGAGTACAATGTCATCCTGGGTATGAACTAGCTAGCTGAGTACATGCTATCTTAGACTATTCCGCCTAGGCGGTCACGTTCTACATGCCTGGCTTGTCTATGTTCCAGTTTGTTGCCGAGCCCAGAGGAGAGCCGTTGTCAAGCTTATTGGCTTATGTTGTTGAGGAGTAGTGACAGGGAGTTTTGAGTTGTTGCCAATAGTTTACGAGTACTCGGATGTGTTCCAACAGATCCCGGGTTTGCCGTCACGTCAGTAGATTGAGTTTCAGATTGATATGGTGCCCGGTACCGCGCCTATCTCCAAGGCCCCCTATTTAATGGCACTAATGGAGTTGTAGGAGCTACAGGAGCAATTGGATGAGCTCCGGGAGTTAGGTTTTATTCATCCCAGTAGTTTATCATGGGGAGCCCCAGTATTGTTAGTGAAGAAGGATGGCTCATTGAGGCTCTGTGGGGATTACAGTGAGCTCGACAGGTTCACTATCAAGAACCGATACCTGCTTCCCAGGATAGATGATTTGTTTAACTAGCTACACGATGCTCAGTTATTTTCCAAGATAGACTTGCGCTCCCATTACCATCAGATTTAGGTCCGAGAGGAGGACAGATTTCCGGACGCTCTACGGTCACTTTAAGTTTCTGGTCATGTCATTTGGACTGACCAATGCACCCGCCGTGTTTATGCAGCTGATGAATGAGGTCTTCCGATCCTTCCTTGATCAGTTTGTGGTTGTGTTTATTAATGATATTTTGGTGTATTCGAGGACCCAGGAGGACCATGTGATGCATTTGTAGGTTGTGCTTGAGACCCTTCGTGCCCACCAGCTGTATGCGAAGCTGGAGAAGTATAAGTTTTAGAAGGAGGAGGTGAAGTTCATTGGTCACACGTGGTGATAAGGTAGGGTGTCGCTGTGGACCCCTCAAAGGTTGATGTAGTGCGTCAGTAGGGCCAGCCCACGAACGCATCTGAGATCCGTAGCTTCCTTGGTTTGGCAGGATACTATTGACAATTCATCGAGGGTTTCTCCCATATTGCAGCACCGCTGATTCAGTTGACGCGGAAGGGCACTGAGTTTGTCTGGAGTGACGCATGCGAGGGGGGCATTTATGGAGTTGAAGAACTGCCTCACGTTCGCTCCTGATGGGAGTGATGGTTTTGTTGTGTTTACAGGTGCCTCTAGAGTTGGCTTGGGTGCTGTTCTGATGCAGCACTAGAATCCTATGGCATATGCCTCGCGCCAGCTCAAGGTCCACGAGCTGAACTACCCCAACCATGATCTAGAGCTAGCAGCAGTTGTCTTCACACTAAAGGTGTGGAGGCATTATCTTTATGGGGTTAGGTTCAAGCTCTTTTCAGACCATAAGAGCTTGAAGTATTTATTTTTGCAGTCCGAGTTGAACATGCGACAAAGGCGATGGATGGAATTGTTGAAGGATTATGACTTCGACCTTCAGTACCTCCTGGGTAAGGCGAACATGGTGAAGGACGTGCTCAGCAGTCAGCCACGAGGCCTGATGGCTCAGATGATGGTTCAAGAGTGGCAGATGCTCGAGGATGTTTCAGAGTTTGACTTTGAGTTCGGTCTACATTCTTCCATGGTTCAACTTTCGAGTTTATCGATTCAACCCTCTTTGGTTGATAGGGTGATCGAGGCTCAGTAGACGGACAACTCACTTCGGGAGTACTGAGCAAAGGCAACATCCATGGAGTAGTCAGACTGGCAGATTGGTTCCGATATTGGATTACGCTTCAGAGGCTGATTGTGTGTCCCAGATGTACCAAAGTTGCGTTGTGATTTGATGACCGAGGCACATCGATCCAGACTTACCATCCACCTAGGCTCCACAGAGATGTATAAAGATACCAGGAGGCAATACTTTTGGTCAGAGATGAAATGTCCGATTGCAAGATTCGTGGCCAAGTGTGACACTTGCTAGCGTGTTAAGGCTGATCACCAGAGACCCCCTGGTCCCTTGCTGCCGTTGAGCATTCCAGTTTGGAAGTGGGAGCATATGTCGATGGATTTCATCAAGGGTTTGCCGACTCAGTGCGGTCACGATACCATCTGGGTTGTCATTAATCATTTAACGAAGTCGACGCATTTCATTCTAATGCATGCTTCCTAGACTATGGATCGGTTGGCGAGGATCTTCATTGAGGAGATAGTGAGACTGTACGACATTCTGGTTTCAATAGTTTTTGACCGAGACCCCAGATTTACGTCTCAGTTTTGGAGGAGTTTCTAGTAGGCCATGGGGTCTACCTTGTATTTCTGCACCTCTTATCATCCGTAGATGGATGGACAGACCGAAAAGGTCAACTAGATCCTTGAGGATATGCTCAGAGACTATGTAATTGACTTTGCGGGCAGTTGGGATGAGCATTTGCGCTTTGTCGAGTTTGCGTACAACAACAGTTATTAGGCGACTATCAGCATGACTCCTTTTGAGGCACTATATAATAGACCGTGTAGATCTCCTTGCTGTTAGATCGAGGCTGGAGAGTGTCATCTCCTAGGTCCCAAGCTTCTATAGGAGATGTTAGAGATCGTAGATATTATTAGGCAGAGGATGCGCACAGATCAGAGTCGGCAGAAGAGTTTTGTTGATCGTCGACGTCGACCCCTCGAGTTTGCAGTTGGGGACATAGTATATCTCAAGGTCTCGTCTATGAAGGACATGGTTCGATTTGGAGCTAAGGCCAAGCTTGCCCGGAGATTTATTGGACCCTTCGAGATTATCAAGCGCATGAGCGTTGTGGCCTATAGTCTTGCCTTACCTTCAGAGTTATTTGGGATCCACGATGTGTTCCATGTATCTATGTTGAGGAAGTGTGTGTAAGACCCGTATCTTAGTCCGTAGTGTTCCGTCAACTTCTGCCAACCGTTCTGTTGAAGTCCGGCAATCCACGACCCATAACTGACATTTGCGATCGACCCTAAGTCGTATCCTGTAGAATTGAGTCGTCTTAAGCCAAGACTTGTACCATTACGACCTTACTATCGCCACGGTTCCAACGTTGCGACTCGTGCACCAATCCGATACCCAAGCCGGAAGATGTGGGCCGACGTTTATTTTGAAGAAACGTCGCACATTTCTGATCCCGAGAGAATCTCTACAACATGTCCCATCAACCCATTACTCAAATCAATCAATCTATCACATCATGTCAAGTACAAGAACAACCCATGCTTCCTTTCTCCATAAGCCAAGTAACCACCAAAGTCAACCAATCCATCACCTCACCCATCACTCACATCCATCACCCATCTCCCATCACTTCTGTTACAACCACCACACCTCTCTCTCTCTCTTTTCTTTCACAATTTTACGCAAGAGCACCCACGTCCAAGCTCTTCCCATGGAGAGAAAAGTGCATGTGTGAGGCCCACCTTTCTATCCCAAGATCTCTCATCCTAGCCATTCATTTCTCATCTTCACCATCAAAGTGAAGCATAAGGAGATTGGTTTACCAACGGACCAAGAAGATCAAGTGGTGGGTGCTTATTAGACTAGATTTTTAAGTTTTTATGATGGACCAAGTGAGGCCTATTGATCAATGCTATGGATTTCACTTTGGACCCTAAGATGTGGCCAATGGCCCACCTTGATTATCAATATCATTCCATGATGGGGCCATTCTTCATGGACCCCATCATGATGTTTACCTTCCTAGCTTGAATAGAGGTAATCTAGACCGTCTAATTTAGTGGAGAAGGAATCTCCACCGTTGAATTGTGATTTAATGGGCCCACATGTATTGGGACCCACTTGATGTAGGATTGGATGCTTGAAACGGAGGGCCCATAGTGCCGGGGTCCCTCCATCACTCGATCTCTCTCCTTCTCTCTCTCTCTTTTCCTCTCTTTCTTTTATTTTTTTGTTGTGTGATAATGTGTGTGTGGCCCACTTGGGTGGACCCCACCTTGAGGTATGTATTGTACCCAAAGTCAATTGTAGGTGGGGCCCACTTTATGTATGTTTTGTACCCACCCCACTTACCATTTGTTGGCCCACCTAAACAAGGCCCACCTTTATGCTTATGTTAAGCCTAAACTGTCCAGACGCTGGACGTGGGCTTGGAAAAAAAAAACACAAATATTAACTTGGTTTACCAAGCTTTGGAGTGAGATGCTCATGTAGGGCCCACCTTGATGTATGTTCCTGATCCAATCCGTCCATCCCATTCAGTGGATCATTTTAGGCGTTAAGCAGGATTTGCATACTCATTCATTCATTCATACATTATCCACTCGGGCTGGTGGTGCGTAACTATTCGTTACATGTACCATTGTATGGCCAGGATTTTGGTTGGGCGTGCGACTAACCTAAGATCAGGATTTTACCACATTGTGTTATACTATCTAAATTTAGGTATGGGACTGGTTTGGATAGAAGTCCCTTGTGATGGACCCCATAGCCTGTGATACTTCATACTATCTTCCCGACTTCACATTCCAGCATGGTCATTTCATTGCACCGCATATTATAATGCATCCGCAGTACTTAACATTTTGGGTTACTATGTTTTTACACTTATATGGCCTAGATGAGGTGGATGATATTCGTGGCTCGTCAGGACTTGCATTGCATCCTCAGTATCTGTTATTATCTTATTATATTTTGCATCGCATAGCCTTGGTACGACTGATAGCACTCATGGACTTAACAATATATTTCTGCTTACTCTGATATAGTATGATTTATGATCTTATCAGTATTTCCGCTTATTCCAATGATGTATGATTTATGGGCTTTATGCTATACTTGGCACTTATCTTGTGCACACACTTTCACCACCCTCTAAGCTTTTGTAAGCTTATGCACGATAGATGCATGCAAGTGGTGTTTGGTTGCAGAAGCGTTGAGCTTGGAGCGTGCAACTGTTCCCTGGAGCTTTGATTTCGATATATGTATTCCCCTTTTAGCATTATATTCAAATGATTATATTAGTGGATATGTAATAATGATGTTGGCTTTATGATTTGAGTATACTTGTGGTTATGCTTCTTATGAGACAAATATACGTTGGAAAATCCTCCTTGTAGGATCCCAAGATCGGAACCTTTCGTATGTACGCTGGGTGCCGAGAATGGGGTACTACGGAGGTTATCGGCACCGGGTTCGGCGATCGGGATTCCTGTGAATCCGATTTCCGGGTTTGGGGCGTGACAGAAGTTGGTATCAGAGCATAACTTGGGAATACCTGAGGATAACGTTACATATCTGCCGGTAGCTACCTTACACCATATGATTGTTGAGAACTTATAATGGTTAGATCCCCGAGTTCGAATAACTTAGAGATTTTCAGATATAGCTCCCTACCGTTGAGATTGTGAGATTGTATAGTATTCTAGTTTCGATCATTTCTGATCTAGGATCCGTGGTTCAGTGAGATCATCATAGTGCTAACGAGGCGTCTTGGGAGTAAGAGGTTGATATTCGTGGGCATTGTCCCCATCTCTTAAGTGTTTGATGATTATATCTATAGTGATAAAACTTTCCTCCCTTTTGAACTCTGTATTAGTTGTGTCATGTTTTAAATTTTGAGAACGAAATTTTTATTAGGTGGGGAGAGCTGTAAGACCCGTATCCTAGTCCATATTGTTCCATCAACTCCTGCGAACCTTTTCGTTGAAGTCTGGCAATCCGCGACCGATAACCGACGTTTGCGATCGACCCTAAGTCGTATCCTGTATAATTAAGTCGGCTTAAGCCGAGACTTGTACCATTACGACCACACTATCACCGTGGTTCCAACGTCACGACTCGCGCACCAATCCGATACCCAAGCCGGAAGATGTGGGCCGTCGTTTATTTCGAAGAAACGCTGTGCATTTGCGATCCCGAGAGAATCTCTACAACATGTCCCATCAACCCATCACTTAAATCAATCAATCCATCACATCATGTCAAGTACAAGAACAACCCATGCTTCCTTTCTCCACAAGCCAAGCAACCACCAAAGTCAACCAATCCATCACCTCACCCATCACTCACATCCATCACCCATCTCCCATCACTTCTCTCACAACCACCACACCTCTCTCTCTTTTCCTTCACAATTCCAAGCAAGAGCACCCACGTCCAAGCTCTTCCCATGGAGAGAAAAGTGCATGTGTGAGGCCCACCTTTCCATCCTAAAATCTCTCATCCTAGCCATCCATTTCTCATCTTCACCATCAAAGCGAAGCATAAGGAGATTGGTTTACCAACGGACCAAGAAGATCAAGTGGTGGGTGCTTATTAGACTAGATTTTTAAGTTTTTATGATGGACCAAGTGAGGCCTATCGATCAATGTTATGGATCTCACTTTGGACCCTAAGATGTGGCCAATTGCCCACCTTGATTATCAATATCATTCCATGATGGGGCCATTCTCCATAGACCCCATCATGATGTTTACCTTCCTAGCTTGAATACAGGTCATCTAGACCGTCCAATTTAGTGGAGAAGGAATCTCCGCTGTTGAATTGTGATTTAATGGGCTCACATGTATTGGGACCCACTTGATGTAGGATTGGATGCTTGAAACGGAGGGCCCATAGTGTCGGGGTCCCTCCATCACTCGATCTCTCTCCTTCTCTCTCTCTCTTTTCCTCTCTTTCTTTTATTTTTTTGTTGTGTGATAACGTGTGTGTGGCCCACTTGGGTGGACCCCACCTTGAGGTATGTATTATACCCAAGTCAATTGCAGGTGGGGCCCACTTTATGTATGTGTTGTACCCACCACACCTACCATTTGGTGGCCCACCTAAACAGGGCCCACTTCCATGCTTATGTTACGCCCAAACTGTCTTGACGCTGGATGTGGGCTTGGAAAAAAAACATATATATTAGCTTGGCTTACCAAGCTTTGGAGTGAGATGCTCATGTAGGCCCCACCTTGATGTATGTTCTTGATCCAAGCCGTCCATCCCATTCAGCGGATCATTTTAGGTGTTGACCAGAAAAATGAAGCTGATCTGATTTCCTAGCGGGCCAAAGCATAGAAAACATTACTTTTCACTATTAAAATGCATTCTAATTTTTCTACACGCTGAAACATGCCGAATATTGGGCTTGTTTTGCTTGTCTTGAGGTATGAGAACTAGTGGGCGGGGTGGATTTGCTTGATGTAGGCCCCACGTATGAAAAACCATGGAAAAATCGATTTTCTTAAAATATATATACATAGAGAGAGAGAGAGCAGCAGCTCCTGCTGTTGTACGTTAGAGGGCGCCAGCGTCCTCCCTGGGACGGTCGGCCAGGGACCGTGGGCCCCAAAACGTAGGCCCACCATAATGAATGTTCATCATCCAACCCTTTCACTAGCTGGGCCACTGCCTGACGTGGGCCACCTCCAAGTTTCAGCCACATCCATGGCTTAGGTGGTCCACATTATATGAAATAATGATGATTGAGCTGTCTACCATTGAAACCCTTTTTAGGTTCACAGAAGTTTCGGATCAAGCTGAAATTTGTTTTTACCCTTCATATGGGTCTGCATGACCTTATGAATGGGATGGACGGCGTATAAACATAAGGGTGGGCCCCACTTGTGACCCACAATGATGTACATGTTTCGTTCCATCGTCCGCTTGGACGGTGGAGCCCTCCATGATATATGTGTTGTATTCCCACCGTCCAGGGGACAGTGGCCATGCGGGTGTGTGTGTGACGTGTGTGTGTGCATGCGTGTGAGTGTGTGTGTGTGTGTATGTGTGTATGCGTGTGTGTAGTGTGTGTATATGTAACGCCCTGAAAATCGGGGGTCGAGTGTAACTCAACTCCCGAGTCCCAACGCATCACTTGTGCAACATATTTAATGATGTTTGAATGTTGTCTGTGTTAGAGGAATAAACATGAATGAGATTATACCAAAATAGTAATTCATACTCCAGATCAATTGTATAAAAGCAAGCGGAAGACTGAACTGTATATATATGTATGTAAAGAAACAAAATAAATGTTTCATTCTCCAGAGTATGAATCCATCTGAGTCACCATATACATGTCTGTTTATAATCAAAATGTCAAAAATAAACTAGGTACAATCCCTGTAAAACCTGTCAGTCCTAGCAACCTAGTCGAAGCCGCCAGAGAACTGCATATACGAGAACTCCTCTTGGTCCTCGTCATAATCAGGCTCCACCTCCAGAGTCGTCGGCTCGCCTAAACCTGAGACAGAGTCTGGTTGGTGTGCGCAACACCGTCCCGTAACGTGGGAGTGAGTATCTAACTCAGTGGAACAATAAGGCATAAGTTATCATATTATCAATGCAGTCAAGCAGTAATGATAAAGCAGGAAGTCAAACACTCCTAGTTAATCTTATTAATGCAAGTATGTATGCAGGTATGATGGATGCCCTCACTGACATACTCCCTCATGCGACACCATCTCACGCTCGCTGCATGCTTACATCCCACAGTGCTCCACATCTTCCAGGCACATGTGATGCATGATGAGCATGATTACCGAGTTTTTAATTAATCCATTTCAAACAGCAGGATTGGAAAACTAAGGTACCTCCCTTGTATCATTCCCAAACATGATCCATTCTAGGGTCATCAGTCCTAGTTAATATCGACGATGGCATGTTTTCTAGGTCACACGCAGAGGCCTGCTAGGTACATTACGCACAAAGGTTGCACCGCTCCCCCATCACCCCTTAGACGATTCATCATAATATAGAAACAGGCCTAGTTCATACTCTATATATCGCGCCTAAGGCACACTGCGACTTCAGAATATGCTCGCGGTCACTACAAAGGGCTGTTAGGGCTGTTACGCACAAAGGTTGCACCACTCCCCTATCACCTTATCAATGTAGGCCGACAACGCGAATATAGTATCCCATACCACCATAATCGGCTTACGAGTTAAGTTGCTCACTGGTCACTACGGGGAGGCACGTAGCCCCAGCGTAGGCCGATAGCTCGACCACGGTGTCCCATACCACCATGCCCGGCTCATGAGTCTTAGTGGATCGAGGTACCATGGTTAACAGGATTTTCACTGGTAAGTTTGGTACCCTAGGTTCAAATATTAGCGACCAAACATGGTGAACATACATAAGACACACGGGTTACTTGACGTGTTCGGCTGGTTCGAGCGCACAACAAGTTGGGCGATATGAAGCGCAGAAGCACCTCGTGTGGCCAACCACTATCGCCAACCGAAGTACGACACGGGTTTGCCAACACATCATGTGTGGCGAAACGAATCTCAACCACAATTCCAAGTCTGATACCGGATGCCTGGACTATGGACATAGTCCCAAGCTCAATCAACTCCTAACCATAACTTGTGAAGTACTGTATGATAAACAAGGTAATTCAGGAATGCTAGCAATCATGTTATAAAGCATGTCATAAAGCATGTTAATAAATAAGTTACAAAGCATGTTCAAAAGCATGTTGTAAAGCACTATACAAATAGGGATATAAATACATATATTTCATAGGTGAGTGGTTAGAGTAAATAACCACATGGAGGGTATCATATGTGACTCTAAGGTAGTTGAGAATCCCATCTCAGCACCTACCTAAGGTTCTAACATTAGCAATTTTTACAAACACTTGGAATGCACTTTTTCAACATACATGGCGTATGTTAGAGGAAAGTGCACTAGGGCTGTCCCTCTACCAAACTAGTATTTTATATGTATACATCATATTCATATAGCAAATAATCATGACAATTACATCAGCAAATTTTATACGTATAGGGTATTTTCTAGGATACCCAATTTCAACATACATAGTGTTTACAAGGGAACTTGTAATACGGCGATTCTTTTCGTCAAGCAATTAATTTATACGCACATAATATATTTATACAACAATTAATCATGACAAATACATCGCTAAAATATACACATATATGGTACTTCTTATAATACCGTATTTCTACATACATGGTGTATATTAGTAAACATGTATTTAGGCGAACCCTTTCGCCAAATGAGTATTTTATCCATACATCATATATCCATACGACAATTAAACATGTCAAACACATTTCCATAAAAAATACGTATACGGTATTTTATACGAATACCTAGAGTATGTGAAATTCCAAATTCTACAATTCTAATCGAAACAGAAAACGGAAAGCACTTTGTACATGTGCAATTGCATGCAGATCATGAATCTACCATTACCTGACATTGAAAGCATTGAAAACCGTAACCTATACACCTAAAGTCCTCACCTTGCCTCTTGGAATCTCAATGAATCAGCAAGGTTGGATGAGCTTCCGTATCCGGGAGTTTTCTAGCCTAAAGAGTGAAATCGGTTAGCTATTTCACAACCTATAGCCTATACACCTCAAATCAGTCTAGGGTTAGGGTTTCTTACCTTAAAACGGAGTTGATATCGCTGGGAAAGCGCCTGGAAAGAGGCGGTACAGCCCGTGGGGTGATTTGCAACAGTAGGAGGAAGATTCTCCCACTTCTCCTAACTTTCTCTCTCTTTTCCTCTCTCTCTCTAGGGTTTTATCCCAAATTCGTATGGCTATGAGAGGGCTATTTTAAGGCCCTTATATAGCCTAAAAACTCCCCGGAATAGACTCTGGTTCAAGAGGTACGACTATTATAAGCAATTCGGCGCTTTTTCCACCTCAAAAGAGTGTTTCTGGCGGCCCCCCCTTGAGCCAAACGTTAGACTTAAGCTCACAACTCATGGATCTACATGGGATTACGTTTTCGACTCGATTGGATTCCCAGATCACACGGGGCAGACCACTTTCAGTTCAATGGTCAGTGGGCCACGATCCGAAATTCCAAGTACATGTAAATGTTCCTGAAATTTTTCCTGATCCAAGGGTGTAATTTGGTCTGATTCTGACGGCCTGTAATTTGGTCTGATTCTGACGGCCTGGTTGCTTAATACTAATCCACAACCGAATGGTGCCAGATCACTATTCAAGATATTTATTTTGTAAAGGAAAGAGTGGTTTTCACACTCCCTCGCTCCGGACGCGATCGAATGGCCGTGGGACATTGTCTGGACTTGACTTCTGAGATGGTTGTCGAGCCCAGCAAGGCGGTACTAAGTCCTTAATTTCGTGTTAATCGGACTTCCGATGTGCGGTCTAGCCCTAATACGAAGTTCCAAGTCATTCCCGAGAATAGCCGGGTAATGGGTTTGATCCTAGACTTTTGGGTAACCTAGCGTCAATGATTCTACAAGTTTTGGATCTTGCAGATCGTATTTAAAGCGATTCCAATGGATTTCATGGCTAATCTAGTTTAGCACTTAGTTAACTTTGTTAAATTTCTAAAGGATTTAATCCTAAGCGATTTCTAGTCGAGGTGATACTCGAGCCCTTGTACGAAAATTTACGGGTCGTTACAGTATATATATGTGTGTCTGTGTGTATATATATAGTATGTTATATAATATATACCTGATGGTGGGCCCTTCGTTGAACCCACCTATTTCATCCATGCCGTCCGTCTATATGGGATCCACCATGATGCATGTGTTGCATCGAAGTCATTCAACCATTTGGCTGTTGTTGAGGCCCACTTTGATGTGTACTTGTGGCTGTTGTTGAGGCCCACCTTGATGTGTATTTATGGCTGTTGTTGAGGCCCACCTGGATGTGTACTTGTGGCCGTTGTTGAGGCCCACTTGGATGTGTATTTATGGCCGTTGTTGAGGCCCACCTGGATGTGTACTTGTGGCCGTTGTTGAGGCCCACCTGGATGTATATTTATGGCCGTTGTTGAGGCCCACCTGGATGTGTATTTATGGCCGTTGTTGAGGCTTACCTTGATGTGTATTTATGGCCGTTGTTGAGGCCCACGTTGGTGTGTATTTGTGGCCGTTGTCGAGACCCACCTTGATGTGTACTTGTGGCCGTTGTTGAGGCCCACCTTGATATACATGAGGCCTATGTTGTGAGGCCCATTTGATGTATTGGTGGCCCATGGGTTGAGGCCCAATAGGGTATACATAAGGCCCATTGAATGTGATTCCACCACATTTTATGTGTTGACCTTTATGGCGGGCTATGCCTTGGGAGCAATGATAGTTTAACGTCCACATTGTAAGAATAATGTTGGTTAAATGTCCGTATTATGACTCTCTCCAGGGTCCATTGGTAGGCCCATACTTGTTGAGTATAGGTTGTTTAGGCCCATCTGCATTGTAAGGATAGTTCATTACTTTATAACCTGCTTAGTATAGTTCCATGACTCATGTCATATACATCATATGCATGCTTGATATGAGTAGTGACTGATCATTGCATACGCCATTGGGCAAACTATTTACGGGACTCCTTATGAGACGGAATGACACATTATCGCGCCGTACGCACAAGATTGCTGCATGACTGGAGAGTGTGACTCATGCATCTCGCATATGTGTGACTTAATCATTTTACGCCCTAGTGACATCAGGGTCGTGACCTCCACAGGCACATCGTGGATGGTTAGATGGGACACCGAAAATATTTGGTTCTAGCACTGTGGGCACTTAGGATGTCCTTGGGTGAAAATCCCAGAACCTCCTTGATACCAAGAGTTTCTCCAACGTCTAGACCGAGTGGAATATGAGCGCCGGTGCCTATACCATGAGGTCGTGTCTCCCATTGTGTCGTGGTCGGTTAGAAGGGGCTATGACCTTATCCACCCGAGTGAGGGGGCTATAAGCTAGGCTGAGTATGACCAGCTCGTAAATGGGTCCGCTATCGAGGAGCCAGGTAAGTATTGGCAGACACTGGTCAGGCAGATAGTGAGGTCTATTCTGCTCGCTGGGCTGTGCAACTAGGGAGGAGGCAGTCGGTGTCGAGTGTAATAGACCCCGGTGATGATCCCAGAGATGAACCGTACTGATATGTAGACTTATTGAGCAGGATTTGCATACTCATTCATTCATTCATACACCATCCACTTGGGCTGGTGGTGCGTAACTATTCGTTACGTGTACCATTACATGGCCAGGATTTTGGTTGGGCGCGTGACTAACCTGAGATCAGAAGTTTACCACATTGTGTCTGACTATCCAAATTTATGTATAGGACTGGTTTGGATAGAAGTCCCTTGTGATGGACCTCATAGCCTGTGATACTTCGTACTATCATCCCGACTTCACATTCTAGCATGGTCATTTCATTGCACCGAATATTACATTGCATCTGTAGTACTTAGCATTTTGGGTTACTATGTTTTTACACTTATATGGCCTAGACGAGGTGGATGGTATTCGTGGCTCGTTAGGACTTGCATTGCATCCTCAGTATCTGTTATTGTCTTATTATGTTTTGCATCGCATAGCCTTGGTACGACTGATAGCACTCATGGACTTACCAATATATTTCTGCTTACTCTGATATCGTATGATTCGTGATCTTGTTAGTATTTTCGCTTATTCCAATGATGTATGATTTATAGGCTTTATGCTATACTTGGCACTTATCTTGTGCACACACTTTCACCACCCTTTAAGCTTTTGTAAGCTTATGCACGATAAATGCGTGCAGGTGGCGTTAGGTTGTAGCAGCGTTGAGCTTGGAGCGTGCAGCTGTTCCCTGAAGCTTTGATTTCGATATATGTATTCCCCTTTTAGCATTGTATTCAAATGATTATATTAGTGGATATATGATGATGTTGTTGCCTTTATGATTTGGGTATACTTGTGGTTATGCTTCTTATGAGACAAATGTACGTTGGAAAATCCTCCTTGTAGGATCCCAGGATCGGAACCTGGTATATGTATGCTGGGGGCCGAGAATGGGGTACTACAGAGGCTGTCGGCACCGGGTTTGGCGATCGGGATTCCTGTGAATCCGATTTCTGGGTTTAGGTCGTGACAGTGTGGTTTGGACATCATTGCAGTGATTGATTGGCAGCCCCTTGAGGTCCGCGAGGATGCTTCCTATATCGAGTATCTGATTCGTATCCTTGATCAGAAGGAGCAGGTTCTTAGGACCAAGGTCATTCCTCTGGTGAAGGTGCAGTGGGGTCATCATTCGGAGGCTGAGGTGTCTTGGGAATGTGAGGCTGAGATTAGAGAGCGTTATCCCCATCTATTTAATGCTTGATTATTATATGATTGTATGCATTACCTTTTCTATTGATATTGTTATATATGATGATGATGTTTCTGCATTCCATTTTATCCTGGATTTGGTACATTTCGAGGAATATTTTTTTTGTTGGTGGGGAGAGCTATAAGACCATAACCCAAGTGTGCATGCCGTTTCTTTAGGTAACGCGGTCCTACCGGTCGAATTTAGGTAACCCACGGCCTACGGATAGTGTTTACGGTCGTCCTCAAGTTCGGTCACATAGACCCGACTCAGATCGACTTGAAACCTATGTCATTTCTTCTGTATCGGCGCCGCGGTTCCAACGCCCTGTCCTGTACATGAATCCGATGTGTACATCTCAAGTTGTGGGCAACGTTCTGCATGGACCCTTGATGTGTGGATGGTGGACCCCACCGAACACATTTTCCCATGTGCATGTGATGGATGATGTCACCCCTAGTGTTCTAGAAACCCTACAACCCTACACCCTCCTAGCAACCTTGTTTATATCACCCTAGTCTAATGATGCTTTTCTCTAACCTAGGTAGAGAGAGTAATCATTACTCTCCTACACCTCCCAAGCAACTCTCTCTCCCTCTCATTTCTCTCTAACTCTCCTTCTCCTCTCCCTTTTATAACCTTCCAACGTCCCACCTCCCCCTTATTTCTAGCCCTTGCTACCCCAAATACCTCCCAATCCCACCTTCTTCAACTCATCTCAACCATAGATCCACTTTCCTTAGAGCTTGTAGATGAAGATGGTGTAACTTTGGATATTGATTGCTTAAGTGGGTGTACATGCATAGTAAATTTCATATTTCTTTAGTTTGTTTCTTATTTTTCATCTTTCTTCTCATGTTGGAGCTTGTGGGGCCCATCAAGTGATGGTGTGGCCTCAAGTCTCCATGGATGTTCCTTGTAGCCCATCCTACATTGCATGCATGTTGTATGCAAGGGACCATTCTCCATGGATCCCTTCATGCCTTTTTCTTCATTAGATAAGGGATCTTTGGGTCATCTAGACCCTTGATCCTTAGTGGAGATCAATCTTCGCCATAGATCCCAAGTAGATAGCCTTGACCATGTAGATCTTGTACATCTTATGATAGTGAAATGTGTATGCATTTGTGATGAAGGGAAGGGCCTCAATGAGGCAGAGACCCTTCCCTTGTGGCTATATTCTTCTTCTTTTCTTGTTAATTCATCTCTATCATGAGTGTGCAGTCCACCTTGTGGACCAACAGAATCCAAACCGTCCAAAGTGGGAGGACGCCCATGGCAGTACATGCTTGGACGTGTGGCCCCAAAATCCTCCTAAATGGGGTACAAACCATGATTTTATGGGATTATATCCCCTTTTAAATAGTGTTTATAATTTATTTAAATCAGATATATGTTGTTGTCCAGAACTGTCTGGACAGATTTTGGGGCCATCTTGGGGCCTGATTTTTGGACTTTTGATAGGGTGATTGATACCATATAATATATGATTCTTGAAGGTGTATATCCCACCCATAATAATACCAAATTTCAGCCCCAACTGACCCCATTTGAGCCTCCAAAAGGGTGGCCTAACATGAAGGACTGCCAGATTTTTTTGTTGTGCAGTCCAACAACATTACCTCAAGAAAACCTTAATTCATAAATTATTTTGATGAAGGTGGACAATCATTCTGGGTTTCATCTTGTTGTAAACTTGATGAGGGACCTTGGTCCTCAATTTCAAGAATTTTAAAGGCCCTGGACCCACTCCATTGGAGTGCCCAAATTCAGGACAACAACATGCATTGCTGAATTTTCTTCCAACCTTGCTATCCTCTTTGTGTTTGCAGCAGTTTTGGGCCCAGCCCATTGGGGCTTTGTGCATGAGTTTTGGGGCCCACCTTATGATATTATGGAGGCCCATTGGGCCATCTTAGTGGGGCCAACAGGCTGAGCTAAAAAGCCTTGCTGGAAGTCCAGCTGGTAGACGTCCAACTTGGTTGTCTGTCCCTTGCCCATAAGCCCACCATGTGTATATGTTTTATCCCAGACGTCCCATCCATGGGTGGCCCACATAGGGAGGGTCCACCCTTGGTGGACGTCCCCTGTGGGGCCCACTTGGGACGTGAGGAACCCACCATGTTGTATGTGTTTGGTCCAGGCTGTCCATGGCCTTGGACCGCCCAGGCCTAAGACGCCCCTGCCCTTTTGGGCTGCTGTTGGACCTACAGTCCAGCACTAGGCCCACTTAGTTTTATGGAAAAACCCCTATTTCTAATTTGGTCGGGCTCCCTATGAATGTTGCTGGCCCTTATGGGATTATTTCCACACCTATTTTGACAAGTTTTGGACTTCAGCAGGCCCAAGAAGTTGGGCGGGCTAAAAGTCTAACAAGGGCCTTAAATAAACACAGTTTTTTGGCTTAAATTGTATTAGATGTGGGGCCCACCATATTGAGGAAATTTGGGTAATTATTTCTCTCTTATTTTTAGTATATTCTTGGGCTTAATTAATGCATGTTAGGGCCACTATTGATGATCATTTGTGGGATCCAAACTTAGACCAGATTTTGAGAGTTTCTAGTGGGCACAGATTGGTCTAGAACGTCCCAACTTGGTCAGTCATGTGTTTGGGGTGACTTTCACCATTTTGATGGACTTATGGGCTGAGATAAGGGCGGTGTTGAGCCCTTGATTGCCCTCTTAAATTGTTAGTTATTGGGCTGATTAGTGGGGCCCATTTCACCCAACTTAGACTTATTTTTGGGCCATGTTTTTATTCTCATGGGCTGCCCATTCAGTCCAACTAAATGCATAGATTTGATGGCCATTGGAATTTGGGCTCTAGGCCTTAATTCCCTTCCTTTGGCCCATGTTGTTATGGATGGATTGGACCCATAGTTCTTAATGATTTATATGGGACTTATGTGCATGGATTAGATGTGGGCCTTGGGCCTTGTAGCTTATGGTTTGTGGTTGGATGCCTTGGGGCAATACTGGCTGAATGTCCCCATTTAGACACCTTTAGGTCCATTTGTATCTAAGTGTGGTTAAATGCCCACCTTAGTCTCTTGCTAGGCCCATCTCTATATTATTTAGGCCCGTAGCTTGTATGCTTAGTCTCATGGGCTACCCCAAGTAAATGGGCCCCCACTAGAGGTTGTATTCCTTATGAGGAATTGGTTAAGTACATAGACTCTTCATGGCTAGGTAGAGAGTTCATCTTCACCACATTAGCATCTTTGTTCATCTTCATACACATTCCCATACGCATCATATGCATGTTTGGTTGAGATGTGATTGGTCATGGTTGTGCTATTGGGCAGGATATTTCGGTATATTCCCTAAGGGATGGAGTTTTCCTCTAGATCACTCTGGATGTTTGGGATTGATGCATGGCTGATTGTGTGATTCATGCATCTGGCATTGCATAACACGTGTATATTCGCCCTTGCTTCATCAGGGCCATAGCCTCCACAGATATATCGTAGATGGTTGGATTTGGACACCAGAAATGTTACTTGAGCATTTGGGGCGCATAGGATGTCCCTGGGTGAAAGCCCATAAATCTTCACGATACCGGGGAGACGCCTCAACGCCGAGACCGAGTGGAAAATATGATCACCCAAGTGCCTTATACTATTAGGCTGTGACTCCCACTATTGCGAGGTCGATCGAGATAGGGTTTGACCTTACCCCCTGAGTTAAGGGGCAATAGCTAAGTTGAATTTGACCAGCTCGTGAATGGGTCCGCTACCGTCAAGCCTCACTGGTGATTGGCTATCCACAGGCAGGTAGTGAGGTCTCTTACGCTCGTTAGGCTATGCGGCTAGTAGAGTGGCAGTCAGTAGGTAGTGTATTAGACTCCGATGATTTCCTTAGAGAAGAACCATAGCGATATGTGGACTTGATATGAGGATTGGCATGATTGCATTGCACCTTGCATTGGCATTTGACTATGTAGGCCCCTTGTTGCATTGCCTCGGTATGACATCCAATATTCATGTGTTCCATTGCATAGGCTTGATGTGGCTCATAGCATTCGTGTTAGTATAGCATAGCCTTGACACGACTCATTGCATTCAGGCTTAGTATAACGTAGCCTTGGTATGGTTGTTGGCATTGATGGTATTCATGGTTCATGCTTCATTTCGCATTCTCTGATATTGCTTTCTCGACATTGGTATTACATACACTTACACCGCCCTCTAAGCTTTTTATAAGCTTCTGCACGATTGATACGTGCATGAGATTATAGGTAGCAGTTGTAGTTGAAGAGGAGCGAGGAGCATGCCGTGGTCTTTCCGGAGTTGTTCATATTTCAGATCTTGTATTTTCCCTTTTCGAGCCTTGTACCTTGTATAAAGTTTAAATTCTTAGTGGATTTTGTAATGTTGTTCCTTAGTTATCACCTGTAGTTACTATGTTATGATCTTGGCCCTATAGACAGCGATTGCGCACAACCTTAAGTCACATCCCGAAGACCTAAGTCTACTCGACCCGAAACTTATACCCTTGCGACCACACCGTCGCCGCGGTTCAAATGCCGCGTCTTGTACACTAATGTGATACCTAGACTAGGAGTTGTGGGCCTGTGTATATTTTGAGGAAACCCCACGAGTTACGAATCCTGAGAGAGGAATCTCTACCCATCCTTTCACGTCAACTAGTCAAGTACAACCTATGTCTAGCCCATGCCTTTCATCCCACCAAGACAAGTAACCCATTCCCAAACTCAACTCTCATGTTACTCCTCTTACGCCACCATACCTTCCACCCAATCTTTTCTTACACACCCATTCCTCTCTCCTTACACGTCCCATCTTTCACTCATTCCATCTCATTTCTCTACCATTCCCTAGCAACCAAGAGAAGAAAAACCATAGGGAGAGAAAAGAAGTTAATTGTTAGATCCATTTTCCTACCCCAAATCTCACCATCCAACCATCCAAACTTCATCATCCACCATTTAAAAAGAGAGCTTAGTAGCTAAGGATTTCAAAGAGAAAAGAAGATAAGCTATAGGTGGGTGTTTATAGGATTAGATTATAAGTTCTAATGATGGTCCAAGTGGGGCCTACCAATTAATGGTATATATCCTATTTGGGACCCAAGGTGTGGCCAATGGCCCACCATGATTCATATGTGTAAATCCATGATGGGGCCATTCTCCATGGACCCCACCATGATGTTTATTTGATAATCAATATGTAGAGGCCATCTAGACCTTGAGTTTGTGGTGGGGATGGTATCTTCAACTTGATTTCCTCATTTGAGGGCCCACATGTTTTGTGACCAATCTTAATGTATGTAATATAGCTCAAAGGGAGCTCATAGTGGCGGAGCTCCCTTCCACCACGTGCCTCTCTTTCTATCTCTTTCTTTCCCTGTTGATGGCCCACCATCATGATGCATGAATTTTATCCACTTTGTCCATTCATGGACCAAATCATTGTCCATAAATGAGGCCGCATCGCTGTCCACTTTGGGCCTGCTTGACCAGCCGATCACATAGACCCAAGTGGATAGGAAAACATAAATATCGGCTTGATCGTTGAGTGGGGTAGACCCCACCTTGATATATGTGTTATATCCACACCTTCCCATTTATGGGACGCCCTTGCCTCCGAGCAGTAGGGCCCACGTTGCTGGACTGACCGTCCAGCGGCCCACCTGGCTGTCCATTTGGACAGTCCTATATAAAGAGAAAACACCAATATCAGCTTGATTAGACCGCTAGTGGGCCACGTACATGTGGACCCACCCTGATGTATGCATTTTATCCTCTTCAATCATTGGTTGGACAACCAGATAGGGCCAGTGGCAGCAGGCCTCACTGTCTAGTGAGTAGGCAGGCACACCTACTGACTGCAGTGGGCTAACGCCCACCGTGGAAACCTTCTGGGCCACACTGTGATGTTTGTGGGAGGCCCAAAAGCCGGCCCACTTTGTGGGTGCCCCACATCCGGTGGGACCCATCATGATGTGTATTTTATCCACACCATCTATCTGAACCAGCATGCTGCTGGACAACAGTGGAGATGCCCACCGTTGAAACCTGCTCAGGCCCGCTGTGCCGTTTGTTGGAGGCCCAGCGGCCTAGCCCACTTCCTAGGTGGCCCACATCTAGTGGGACCCACCATGTATGTGTGTTTTATCTAGGCCGTCCATTGGCCAGACCGTCCAGCCGGCCAGGACGCTGCTGGGCCAACCGTTGGTGGCTGGCCATCCACTAGTTGGCCCACCCGATGTACGTATTTTATATCTACAATGTCCATATGATGTATGTAAACCCACCCTGATGTATGAATTATACGCCCCAATAAGGGGTTGCCTTGAGAGGCCCACCATGATGTATGTGTTATATGCACACTAACCATTCATTTAGATGGACCATGGGCTGCCTTATGCAGGCCCACCATAATGTATGAGTTATACGCCCAATAAGGGGCTGCCTTGAGAGGCTCACCATGATGTGTGTGCAGTACATGCACTATTCATCTATTTCTAGAGATTTTAAGGTCTGAGGGCCCCACTGTGATTCCAATTCCAATCCCAAATGGACCACACCTTAGGACAATGGTGGTTAAATGTCCACCATTGTAAACTTCCCTAGCGTCCCCATATCCACCCTTGCCTTATTGGGCTAACCCAAACCATTGTGCCCCCAATGATTATGGTGCTTTCTGCCATGCCTTGTAGGAATTATCCAAACCTTGGAGCCCACCTTGTGTACGGATCGAACCCCATAGGAAGGCCCAGTTTATTGCATAATAAGAGAGGGTGAGGCAGCCCACTTGTTATACATAGTTTCACCCTCTCAACTCACCTTGTTGTATAGTCATTAGACTCACCCATGGGGCCCATTCTTGATGTAAGTATGATGCCTAGGCCATCCACTATTTAATACATCATCACCCCTTGTCGTAGATGGAAGAATATGTGGTATCAGGTTTATATATCCATTGTTTATACATCATCACCCCTTGTCGTAGATGGAAAAATATGTGTTATCAGGTTTGGTATATTCACTGTTTAGAGCCTACCTATATGTTTAGGCTAGATCTATCGTCCCTTTGTAGACCCCGCCATGTATTTAGCCTGATTATTATTTGTATCTAATAATCATGTTAGTGTACTTAATCTAGTAGGACACACTGAGAACATGCTTAGTATTATATTATGATACATGCCCATACGCATCATTTGGATGCCTGTTGTAAGGAATGATTGATCATAGCATTTTTCGTTGGGCTGAGATATTTAGGGGACTCCTTATGAGACAGAGTTGCCCCACATGATCGCACGGTACGCACATGTTTGATGCATGACTGGATGGTATGACTCATGTATCTCACATTTTATGTGACAAGATCACTTGGCGCCCTAGCAATATCAGGGTTGTGGCCTTCACAGGCATATCATGGATGATCAGATTGGATACCAAAAATATTTGGTTCTAGCATTGCGGGTGCTTAGGATGTCCTTATGTGAAAGTCCCAGAACCCTTTTGGTACCAGGAGATGCTTCAACGTCTAGACAAAATGGATACATGAGCGCACGAGTGTAGAATACCATTAGGCCGTGTCTCCCATTGTATCGTGGTCGGTTGTAAAGGGGGTGTGGCCTTATCCACTCGAGGGGGCTGTAAGCTAAGCTGAGTTTGACCAGCTTGTAAATGGGTCCATTATCGACGAGCCTGGTAGGTATTGGCAAACTACTAGCCAGGCGAGTAGTGAGGTCTTTTCCACTCACTAGTTATGTGGCTAGGAAGGTGGCAGCCAGTGTGGAGTATACTAGACCTCGTTGATATTTCAGAGATGAACCGTATTGACATGTGGACTCGATGAGGACTGACACGCTTGCATTGCATTTTGCATATGACATTTGGCTACGTAGGCCTTGCATCGCATAGCCTTGCTATGGCTGATAGCATTCATGGACTCGCTAGTATTTCCGCTTACTTTGATATCGTATGCTTGGTACATGCGTTGCACACACATGCACACATCCTCTAATCTTCATTGTAAGCTTATACACGACTGTTACATGCTGGTGACGCTAGGGCACAACAGCGCTGAGGCGATCTTTTGGAGTTTCATTATATCTGTATATTTCCCTTCTGTATTGTAATCAAATGGTTTATTATAGTGGACATGTGGTGGTGTTGTTTCGTGACTTGGTTATGCTTGTGGTTATGCTCATTTACAAAAAAAAATCATATTGAAAATCCTCCTTGTAGGATCCCAGGATCGGGATCTAGTATGTGGGTGTTAAAAACCGAGAATGGGGTACTACAGAGGCTGTTGGTACCAGATTCAGCGATCAAGATTTTTGTGAGCCCAGTTTCCGAGTTTGGGGCATGACACGGTCTTTATAATTTTTACGCTTGTTCTTTCGACTTCCTTCCTTCTCCACTTGGTTTTCTCAGATCTTGGAGTGTTGAAATCTTCAAACTTGGTCTCTAAAGATCCCTTATTTTCTTTGACAATTCATGAGCACTAAATCCATTCTTTTAGCATTCTTTTCAATCCAAGCTCTTGAATTCACCTAGCAACACAAACACATGTAAAATATACCATTAAGCCATATTATGTTTGTAAAACTAAGAAATAAATGGGGGATAATATGCAATATTTGACCCTCAACACAACTCCCAACCAGCATTTTGCTAGTCCCAAGCAAAATATGCGATAAACAATCTTCAATCTCAAGTTCAAAATCCTTTTTCAAAAAATATTCTTTTGTGCAATCAAGTATGAATGAGTAAAATTGAGTGAGATGGTGGGATCTTGAAAACTTAGAGCCAAAACAACTATGTAATTAATCAAGTAGGTTCTTAATCAATTAAATCAGAATGGAAGTTCGAATATCAAGTTTTTCAATGTGCCTGGTGAAAATCAATTTACTTCTCAGAAGACTACTTTTGTTTCATAATGTTAGCCATGTTCATCATATTAAGATTAGTTAAAAATTCAAGTACTGATTCTAAACCTATCCCCTTTTTCGTATTCTTTCCATTTTTTTATTTTATATCGACGGTCATCATTATTTATTCATTCTTTTCAGACATTACATCCTTTTCAAAGACATTTTTCATTCCCCTCAGAGATGTTGTCATTCTTCATTCTTTATTACCTTTTTTTCGATCTCCTATTTTTTAACTGGTTTTTCATCTTTTAAGGTGGATAAAATTCTCCAAACTAAATTCTCAATCTCTAACAATGATCCACATAGTAACTATTAGAAACTCAACCACACTCAAAGAAAACAAATTAAACGTGTCTTGTGGTTTAGATTAGCATGATATTCAAACTTTTTCTTAATCAATTCAAATGTAAGAACTGTGAGTGATATTTTACTTAGATGATCAAGCTCCAACAATTTAAAATCCAATCTCACTTCTCTTCATACTCAAAGCATTCTTGAATACATAATTCATTGCTTCCCAAACAGATTTCAACCTAAAAATATTGAGAAATTTCTAAAAATTTTGCCCAAAACTAAGGAAAACATTGATTAGGTTACCTAATCCCCCACACCACCCACAAAAATTCTACATTGTCCTCAATGTATAAGAATTAAACATGTAATTCAAAAGAGGTAACAAAAAGAAATGAGATGGTGTTGGAAAGATAGTACCTGGAAGAAGGAATTTTGAAGCTTTTCTACGGATCTCAATATAAAATGGGTTAGCACAAAATGAAACTCAATAGAGTATAAGCGAACTATCCTAAACAACAAAAACAAACTATCCAAAACATAAAATGAAAGTAATAAACCTACCTATACTCCCGTCAGACTAGGAGGTCAATCCTAGTATACATGATCAATCAGAGATATGGACATTTCCTCTAAATTGAATTTTCCACAAATGGCTTTAAACGATGTCCATTTACTTTAAAACTATTGTCATTATTCAGATTTGTTACCTGAATGACCCCATGAGGATAGACATTTGTAACAATGAAAGGGCGAGACCAACGAGATCGGAGCTTTCCCGAAAAAAGACGTAACCAAGAATTGTACAAAAGGACTTTTTAGCCGGTCAAGAATGATTTTCGAAGGATGTTCTTATTATGGAACACCTTCATCCTGTCCTTATAAATTCTCGAGTTCTCGTATGTGTCATTCTGGATCTCCTCTAGTTTGTTCAATTGTAGCTTGCGCAACGCACTAGTGTTG
Organism: Magnolia changhungtana; assembly: GCA_030180095.1. Classification (NCBI taxonomy): domain Eukaryota; kingdom Viridiplantae; phylum Streptophyta; class Magnoliopsida; order Magnoliales; family Magnoliaceae; genus Magnolia; species Magnolia changhungtana. Next base: position 1,296,112 of record JASAUF010000557.1, on the reverse strand, counting down.
TCAAAATCAAAATTTAGATTCTTAATAGCCCAGTAGGCTCTATGTTCCAACTCCACAGGTAAGTGACAAGCTTTCCCATAGACAAATATAAAGGGAGACATTCCAATGAGAGTTTTAAAGGATGTACGGTAAGCCCATAGAGCATCGGTCAATCGGATTGACCAATCCTTGTGGTTAGGGTTAACCATTTTCTCTAAAATTTGTTTAATCTCCCTATTAGAAATCTCAGCTTACCCACTTGTCTGTGGGTGGTATGGAGTGCTCACCTTGTGAGATATTCCATATTTCTTCAATAAGTTTGCGAATGGCCTATTGTAAAAATGTGAGCCTCCATCACTAATGATGGCCCGAGGCATTCCGAACCGGGAAAGAATGTTTTCTTTTAAGAATTTAATGACCGTATGATGGTCATTGTTCTACCACAGGATCACTTCGACCCATTTCGTGATATAGTCTATGACTAATAGAATGTGTAAATTCTCATGAGATTGGGGGAATGGTCACATGAAATCGATGCCCCAACAATCAAATACTTCGATTATGAGAATGGGGTTTAAATGCATCATATTTTTATGGGACAATGCCCCTAACTTTGACAACGCTCACAAGCTTTGCAAAACTCGTGACTGTCCTTGAACATAGTGGGCCAATAAAAGCCACACTAGAGAATTTTGGCCTTGGTCTTTTTAGCAGAAAAGTGAGCACCACAGGCCTGAGTGTGATAGAAAGAGATGACACTTTGGTGTTCATTGTCTGGCACACATCAACCTAAAATCTGATCTGGGCAATATTTAAATAAATAAGGATCATCCGAAAAAAATTTGCATACCTTGGCAAAAATTTTCTTCTTATCTTGCGCAGTCCAATGTGTCTGCGTGAAACTTGTGGCAAGATAATTAGCGTAAACCAAGGTGAGTGGGAGACTTTAAACAATTATTTGTCAGGGAACATGCCATTTATAGGTGTCGTCTCAAGGAAATCAGGGAGGTCAAGCCTCGAAAGGTGATTAACCACTACATTTTCTACTCCCTTTTTATCTTTTATTTCTAAATCAAATTCTTGGAGTAGGAGGATCCATCTTATCAAGCAGGGCTTAACATCATTCTTAAAAAGAAAATACTTGAGTGCTGCATGATTGGTGTAGTTAATGATATTGGATCCGATCAAGTAAGATCTAAATTTGTCCAAAGTGAATACTGTGGCCAAGTGTTCTTTTTCCATAGTAGAGTAATTCCCTTAGGCTGAATTTAGCATCTTACTTGCGTAATGGATAACATAGGGCTTCTTTTCTTTTCTCTGGCCTAACATCGCCCCAATAGCATAGTCAGATGCATCACACATAAGTTCAAAAGGAATATTCCAATCGGGTAGCTGTATAATAGGTGCGATAGTCAACATGCCCTTAAGCTTAGAAAAAGCTTCTTGGCATTGCTCAGTCCACTCATATGGAATATCCTTTTGAAGTCGATTACATAAGGACGAGAGATGTGACTAAACTCCTTTATGAATCTTTTGTAAATTTCAGCATGTCCTAAAAAGGATCGCACATCTTGTATATTCTTAGGTGGAGGTAAGTTGGAGATAAGATCAATCTTAGCTTTATCTACCTCAATTCTCTTGGATGAGATGATATGTCCAAGGACAATTCCCTTATGAACCATGAAATAACATTTCTCCCAATTGAGTACCAAATTCTTTTCTTCACATCTTTTTAGCATACATTTAAGATTTTCTAAGTAATCACTAAAAGACAAACCAAAGACAAAGAAGTCATCCATAAAGACCTCTAAATATTTCCCCACCATATCAGAAAAAATACTCAACGTGCATCGCTGAAAAGTGGCGGGGACAATACAAAGTCTGAAAGGCATCCTTCAGTAAGCAAAGGTGCCAAAAGGACATATGAACATGGTCTTTTCTTAGTCTTCAAGGGTTATCTTGATCTAATTGTAGCCCAAATATCCATTAAGGAAACAGTAATAAGAATGACTAGCTAGCCTCTCCAAGATTTGATCAATAAAGGGCAAAGGAAAGTGGTTCTTCCCCGTGACGGTATTCAACTTCCTATAGTCAATGAACATTCTCCAACCAGTAGTAATTCTAGTTGACACGAGTTCATTATTGACATTGGGTAGGATGGTGATTTTGGACTTCTTAGGAAACACCTGAGTTGGACTCACCCATTGGCTATCGAATATAGGGTATATGATACCTACATCCAATAGTTTAAGAACCTCAGCTTTAACTACTTCCTTCATGTTTAGATTTAATCTACATTGTCATTTCCAGGAGGTCTTAGCATTCACCTCCAGATAAATGCAATGAGTATGAAATCGAAGGGTCAATTTCCTTAATGTCCATAATCGACCATCCAAGGGCTCCCTTATTCTCAATGAGAGTAGAGATTGGCATACTCTCTTATTTTTGCTCAAGGTAGGAAGAAATCACCACCGGGTATGTCTCATCTTGACCTAAATAGACATATTTTAACTTAGAGGACAAAGGTTTTAGGTCAAGTTTCGGTGCATTGAGGTTAGACGGTAGAGGCACTACATTAGTTTGGGGTAATTCTACATATTGTGGCCTCCGCCAGCTAACTTCATATATCGTATGATGTCCAACATGCTCCCCATCTCCCTAATCATATCATCATCAAAATCGTGGGAGTGGGCCACGTATCAAGAGGGTCAGAGGATAAGGTCAAAAAAGTTCTATCTTCCACGAAAGAGTCGATCATGTTAATGTCATGGAAATTGTCATCATCCTCTGATTGTTTACCTGAATTAAAAAATATATTTAACTCCAATGTCATATTCCCAAAAGATAAACTTATGACTCCATTCCTATAATTAATGATTGCGTTTGATGTGGCAAGGAATGGGCGACTGAGAATGACAGGAATCTGAGTGCTCATGTCCATGATGGGTTGAATATCCAGGAAGATAAAATCTACCGGGTAGTAGAATTTATCAACCTGGATTAACACATCCTCAATTATCCCTCTCGGTACACGAACTGAGTGATCAACAAGTTGTAATGTGGTTCGGGTTGATTTCAATTCACTCAAGCCTAGTTGTGTGTAGACCAAGTAAGGAATCTGATTTACGCTTGCTTCTAAGTCAAGAAGTGCATGCTCAATGTGGTAATTTCCAATTACACAAGCGATGGTTGGGTTACCTGAATTTTTGTATTTTTATGGCACATCTTACTTTAGGATGACACTCACTTTTTCAGTTAAAAAGATTTTCTTTTTAATATTTTACCATCTTTTGGTCATACACAAGTCTTACAGAAATTTAGAATATGAAGGTATTTATTTTACGACATCAAGTACAGGAATATTGGCTTTCACTTATTTTAACACATCTAGAATGTCCTAAGAATTAGAGAGAGGTTTTGGTGCAATCAACCGTTAGGGAAATGGAGCAATCGGCTTCCCTTGAAGTTTCAGTTCTAATTCTTATGTGGTATGGCTAGATCTATTATTGTTGTCCTCTTCTGGGAACTTAAGCTTTTCAGCCCTAACCGGAATGGTTTTATCAATGGTCTTCCCACTCATAAGAGTGGTAATAGATTTAGCTTGCTCCATCTGATTTGAAGAGCTCAGGTTGCTAATTTCATATTACAGTTTTGAATTGGGAAGAGGTTGAGCTAGAAGGTTTCCTTTATTCCCAATTGCACTTTTAGTCTCAAGTCCTTGTATGGCCTTTATGAGGTCTTGAAAGACTTGTAGCATAACCTGATTGAAAAGCACTTGATTTTGAAGATGCTTTAAAAACGGATCCTCCTGAGGTTTCCCATGATGTGGAATTTGATTAGGGAATCCTTAAGGTGTAGCAGTTTGTCCGTTTCTCCAACTGAAGTTTGGATGATTTCTTTAGCAGAGATTGTACATATTAGAGGTGGGCCCACTGAAAGGTCTTTGGTAATTACTTACGGCATTAGATTGTTCATTCAGTACCTCTTAAAAAGCAGGTATTGTTTGGAAATTTTTAATTGTGTGAATGTTGCAAGTACAAAATACCGCAAACAGTTTTCTTACCCTTATCCTTCTTTAATTCCATGGCCTCAAGTTTTCTGGTGAGATTAGCCACTTTAGCATTGATATCATCATCCTCTTTGAGTAGGTAAATTCCACCCCTCTCCTTGGATTGAGTCGGCCTAGACGTGGTGCTTGATCGAGGGGAGATGTCCCATGATTGTGTGCTTTCAGCAAGCTTATCAAAGTAGTCCCACACATCATTGACATTTTTTATTCATGAATTCCCCATTGCACATTGTCTCGACCAATTGGCGTAAGGGAGATGTCACTCCATCATAGAAAAAGTTCGTGATGCGCCATGTTTCAAAACCGTGTTGTGGGCATGAACTGACAAGACCCTTGAACCACTCCCAACATTGGAAGAATGTTTCATCTTCCTTTTGGGCAAAATTCGTGATCGACTTTCTAAGGGTGTTCATCTTATGATATGGGAAAATTTTCTTTATGAACTCTCTTGTCATGTCATTCCATCCACTAATAGATTGAGGACGTAGTGAATGCAACCATATATTAGCTTTCTCTTTCAAAGAAAAAGGAATGAGTTTTAGCCTGACCATGTCATCGGACACGTTTGGAAAGTATAGAGTGGCTATAATCTCAAGTGTAGATATGGATTTTCATATTCAAGCCCATGAAATTTCTGAAGGAGTTGGATCACCCCTGACTTAATATCCATGTGTCTCGTATTTTCTGGAAAAATCATGCATGAGGGTGTACTCACCCCAGCCGATTGTAAATTGTCTTGCAAAGTACGAAGCGAGGGTGCTTGATGCACCTCATTCTCATCCTGAATTTCCTCAACCCGAGGTTGAGGTTGTCTTCCCAGTTGATTGACATGTTGATTTGCAGCTATAACCTCACTTAACTCTAAGGATCTCGAGTGGTGTCTAATCTTGTGATGGATAGGTAACCCCTCAACCAATCCTCCTTCACTTAAAAGATGTTGAGTGTTGTCATGGACCCACTTGGGCATGAAATACTCTTAACCCTCAATTTTAGATTCTAACCTAAACCTAAAGAAAGAAGAAGGAATAAAGATCTAGAAATAGAAAGGGAGAGAATTAGAAAGAAGTTACCAAATTAGAAGTTCCTAAATTAAGATCCCGCAGAACAAAACAAAACAAGTCAGTTTCTAAAACAGAAGTTCTAAAATTAGAAAGTTTCTAAAAAGAAAAATATAAAGATGGGTTAGTTTCTAAAAAAAATAAAATTCTGGAATTAGAAAGTTTCTAAAAACAAACTAGAAAACAATCCCTAATCCTAAAAATAGAAAGTAAATAAATCATAATCTTAACATAATTTTAAATTAATCAATCTCAGAAAACCACAGCCGTTAGTCCCCGGCAACCGCGCCAAAAACTTGTTTAAAACCCCAAGTGTAGGGTTGCGATGTAGTAATTATCTCGGTGAGACTGAGGTCGAATCCACAGGGACTAATCTTGTGTGTTTGTTCTAAAAGTAATTAGAATCAAAACTTGGAGAAGATCTGACCTAAATCAGGAAAGTAGGGAGTAATTGTGAGATGATAAGTTTAGAAACTTAAGAATTTAAAGGTGGGAAGTAGGGTTTCCTTGGATCCACTTATAGCTATTAGGATGTTTCCTTACTTGATTCAAGGCACTCAATTGGAATTAGAGTCCTATCTTATCCAATTGGAAGATATTCAATAAAATCACATATGAACTTCCATTAACATAATTCTCAACGAGTGAAAATTGTAAAGATTGGAAGTGATTCCATCACCTAACCATGCTCAGGAGACTATGGTAGACAACAGGATATAACAATCCAACAACCAACATCAGAGAATTGTGAAGAATAGAAGGGATTCTATCACTCAGCCATGCCAAAGGGATGATGGAGAACAACAGGATTTCTTGTATTCATAAACTCCAAACAGAAAAAGAAGATACTTCAAGCTATTACAGATTTATTGTAATTTAAGTCACAACAAACCATTAAAAACTAAAAGTATTCCTTAAATATCAACCCCTTAGCCCTAGCTAAGGGATCTAGCCAAACATAGACATGATTGGATTAAAAAACCTAGAATAAAGCATTAAAAACTAAGAAGAAAGGAAGAAGAACTCTTGGGAAGCGGCTTTGCCCTTTTGCTATACTTCTCCAAACCCTAGATATCCTAAAAAGACTTAGGAAATCCCTATTTATAGGCAAAGTTCCGTACAATTGCAAAATCGGATCAAATTTATGCAGTCTGCATAAACACTGCGTAACCGATTCGATGTCATCGAAGGGGTTTGAATCCAGAAGTCGCACCTTTTCTTCTTTTGCACTGCGTAAGTCTCTATGTCATCGAACCATCCTTTGATGTCATCAAGCGAAGCTTCGATCCATCGAACAGGTCTTCGAGTCATCGAGAATGTATCCAAAATAGTCCAATGAGTTACTTCAATTTCTTCAATGTTATCAAGCAGCTTCCTTCAAGTCATCGAACATGTCTTTGATTGATCGAGAAAAGCACCCAATATGTCCAGCAACCAACTTGATTTTCTCTCATAAATTCAATGTCATCGAACAGATATTTGATGTCATCGAATGGTTCTCGATGGCACAGTCTTTGTGATTTTTGCACTTGTTCTTTCAACTTCCTTCCTTCTCCACTTGGTTTTCTTGGATCTTGGAGTCTTGAAAACTTCAATCTTGGTCTCCAAAGATCCCTTCTTTGCTATGGCAATTCTTGAGCACTAAATCCATGCTTTTATCATTCTTTTCAATCCAAGCTCTTAAATTCACCTTACAACACAAACACATGTAAAATATACCATTAAGCCATATTATGTTTGTAAAACTAAGAAATAAATGGGGGTTAATATGTAATATTTAATCCTCAACACAATGGATTGATCATTAAGCTATTGGGAATGCGATGAGTGATGAATCTGATGATCTAGGGTCCATCATTGACAATGGATGGCTTGATTTGTTTATAAAAGCGATTGTAATCCTAAAAATAGGTTTCTCTGATGGTGTGATGGTCCATCTTAAAAATCAACGGATGGATGACTTAATTATGTATGAATATTACTCCCTGTGGATTGATCTTACGGTCGATTAAATGAGCTTCCTAATCCATGGTTTGATTGGGATGTCGTACACATTAGCTTAGTGTGAAAAAAAATCTAGTTTTGGCTTACCCATATAATTACATGAACTAGAGTGCATATATATGATATTGCAAGCCTCAACTATCGGCTTAGATCATAGTTCGGATCACTGTTAGTGACATAACCCTGCATTGAAACTTTGAAGGTCATATTAAAGAGAGATTGATCTTAAACTCTACGAGTGCACTGCTAGTATTATTACTCAGAATTGGACGATTAAGATGGTCAAATTATGAATAATTGAAAGTTGGTTAGCAGTGTAGGTTATATGTGTTCACACTCATACCCACTAATTAGATTTCCATGGTAACACCCGAGTATGGGAAAGTATAGTGTTACATTCTTATATCACAGAGTGATATTGAGAGACCTTTCGTGGTCTCATCCATCAAGAGGAAGCTCACTGTTCATGAAGGTGATAGCATCGTTTAACGTGTTGGCAAACAACTCCCAATGCCTTTGTGATGTGCATAGCATTTACCATACAAATATTTGTGATAGGATCGTCTAGAGCTATGTTGATGTATATGTTGTTTTCTCATGTCCTGCCTTTAACAGAGTGCCTATGGAGTTCCTACTCTCACTACATTCGTCAAGGCTTAGGCTCTTCACTGTGTCACACTCTGAATAGTGCCAAGGAATCGCCTTGTAGTATGGAGGCTTCTCCTCCTTAAACGTCGTTAGCTGAGCTAGAAGTTATGTTAGTGTCGTGGGAATGACCACTATTTCTTCTTCATATGGAGCCATTGCCTGTAGGACCACTCCGTTTCCTGCGTTAGATGGGATACAGTGAGATTTGTCCTCATAGATGATATGAAGATTAGGTTGTAGCCTGATTGCATTTATGATTGGAGGTTACCATGGGATGAAGAAAGGTCATCTCTTCATTATCAGTGATCGACGAGGGATCTTCCTGTCATGTGCTAGCTGATGTGACATGTGGAAAGGTGCCCTTAGCAGCCTATTGGTGATTGCTCGTGCTTCTCTTTACAGGATGACTGGCTTGTATTCTAGAGTTGCCCCTTCCAATATGACTGGCTCAAAGTTGGATGGTGCACCTTCCAATACTACCAGCTCATACAGTTGATAAGGAGTGTTCCTTCCCTAAAGGACTACCAGCTTGGCTTTGGGGAGAGGGGTCTAAAGTGCCCCTTGCAAGACCAGTGGTGCATTTAAGCAGTCTCCTAATATGGTATGAGTTGACCATAGAGGAATGAAGAAGTGATCGATACTTTTCCTTATAAGTAAGTTGATAGTCACCCCTCGTGATGAGCTGGGGTTTGATGGATACTAGGGCAAAGGAGTCTGAAGGATATTTGTGGGAGCTGTTGGTGTAGTCCTAGGGGTTAACATGGAGATCTTTCAACTGTCGATGGCATATTAGATCACATGCCTCAATGAGAAGAATATTTTCATCAAATGACCTCATTCTTTATGGAACTCGCAATACTCGTTTTTATTGAAATTCATCGGTAAGGGATTTGGAGTTGGTCTTGGCTGTAGATGAGTGAGGAGTTGTTGCTGTACTAACATTGCCATGATCTGGCTGTATGTTTATGTGAGTGGAGTGAATCTCCTAAACTCCCTATTTACTTGTCGATTCTAATGGGGGCACCAGACGTTGTTGATGATGAGGATGGTATTATTGGTGCTGTTGTTGCCCCTGTTGAGGTGCATACTGGGTGCACTGAGTTGTAATAATGATGTTGTCTTTGGTAGCACTGTTGTTATTTCCGTTCCCTTTTCCACTAGTCCTCCTTCAACCTTATTCCATTTGGCTGGCGCGACCCGATGAGGCCATGAGGAGATTTTTTTATATGCATATTCCCGCTTCCACGTAGACTCCAGCAAGGATGAGTTGAGCAAAGTTCATAAAGGGATGCAAAATTAGACATCAAAAAATGTTTGAATTTGTGGAATGGACGATCATGGAGATTTGCTCCTCATCGTCAATTGGAGTATGCATCCTAATAGCCATTACTTGCCATCACCCTACATATGCGAATAGTGTCTCGTTGCCCTTTTGTCTCAAGGCTACCAAATCTACTCTTCTGGAAGACATGTTGAGGTTGTAGGTAAACCTGTGAACAAATGCTTGTGATAGTTGTTCCCAAGTCTTGATCCGGTTAGAATCAACAGGAACTGTACCAGTCCAAAGCATCACCTTTTAGAGATTTTTAGAATAGGCGAATGATTTCCCTTTCATTTCTTGCCACCGCATTCAATTCTCCACATAATGACTTGAGATGTGTTGTAGGACATCCGCTTCCGTCATATCTCTTAAATTTGGGTATCTTAAAGTTTTGAGGGACCTGCGCATCTGGAAAGGGACATAAATTTTTAAATTTTGTTAGGGGGATATCGACTCCTCGCTTTCTCTGAAGCAGATTTTGAATTTTGTTGAGGGACTGACGTCTCTCATGGCTTGGCCCATTTCATTTCTTCATAAATTTCTTCGATCCTTTGGCTCCCGTTAGGGGGAGCTTTGTAACGCCCTAAAAATCGGGGGTCGAGTAGCAACTCAACTCCCAAGTTCCAAAACATCACTTATGCAACATATATGCTTATGATTAAAATATTGTCTGTGTTAGTGCATTAATCATGAGTGGGATTATACCAAAACAGTAATTCATACTCCAGATCAAGTTGTAAAATGCAAGCGGAAGACTGAAAGACATAAATAAATGTATATAAGTCAAAAGAGCATGATCGGTCTCCAGCGTATGAATTCATCACTGAGTCACCATATACATGTAATAGTCTCAAAATCAAAATGTCAAATAGTACAACTACAATGATAGTCCCTGTAGCCCCGTCAATCCGGAAAGCCTGAGCGAAGACGCCAGAGAACTGCATATAAGAGAACTCGTCCTGATCGTCATAGTAATCAGGCTCCGCCTCTGCGGTCACATCGTCATCTGAAATCAAGACATAGTCTGGTTGGTGTTTAAAACACCGTCCCGTAACGTTGGAGTGAGTGATCAACTCAGTGGAATCATAGAGCAAAGGTTAACATGTTATCAATTCAGTCAAGCAGTAATGATAAAGCAGTAAAATCAAACATCCCTAATTACTCTTATTAATGCAATGATGATATGAACAATGATGCATGCCCTTGCCTGCACTCCCTCATGCGACACCATCTTACGGTCGTGGCATGCTTTCTTCCTTCTGTGCTCTTGAACCCGGGGCACATGCAGTGCAATGTTATGATCGTGATTACCGAGTTCTTACTAGTCCATTTCATACAGCAGGATTGGGAAACTAATGTACCTCCCTTATGTCATTTCCCAAACAATGATCCATTCTAGGGTCGTCAGTCCTAGGAGTTCTCATACGATGTTCCGGTTCTAGGTCGCTGCAAAGGGCTTGTCACCAAATCAGTGCAGGCCTAGTTTATACTCTAGATGCTACGGAAGGGTCGTCGCCTCCACGTAGACTCTGAGTATGCTCGAGGTCACTATAAAGGGCTTGTCACCAAATCAGTGTAGGCCGACAACTCGAATACAGTGTCCCATACCACCGTATTCGGATCACGAGGTGATGTTGCTCATTGGTCACTACGGGAAGGCTCGCCGCCCCAGCGTAGGCTGACATCTCGACCACGATGTCCCATACCACCATGTCCGGCTCATGAGTCTTAGTGGATCGATGTGCCAAGGTTAAACGGGATTTCACTTATGAGTTTGGTAACTTAAGTTCAAGCAGTAGCCTCCATACATGGTGAACATACATCGGGCAAATCGAGTAATTGGATGAGCTTGACTATTACGAGCGCACCTGAAGTTAATCGACATGGAGTGAGTAAACACTCCGTGTGGCCTAACCACTGCCAACTACTCTAGTACGACTCGGGTTCGTCAAACATGTCTTACATGGGGAATGAACCTCAGCCACGAACTCAAAGCCTGTTACCGATTGCCTGGACTATACTGTAGTCCCAAACACACTCAATCCTTAACCAGAAAGCATGTAGAGTAGTCAGAGTAGAATTAACCAAGTAGTGCAAACATGTTAACAAGCATATTATAAAACACAATGTAAATAAGAAATCTAAACACATACATTTCATAAATAAGCGATTAAATTAAACAACTTGCATGGAGGAAATCATACACATCTCTAAGGTAGTTGCGAATCCTATCTCAACACCCACCTAAAGCACTATCTTCTAAGTACTTGCTTATACAATCATTTTCACGAACACTTAGACTACACTTATTTAACATACATAACGTATATTGGCCAAAACATGTATTAGGGCGAATCCTTTCGCCGAGGAGTTGTTACACATATATCTAGCATATAGACACAGTAGTTAATCATGGCAAACCTATTTTCATATTTCATACGTATACGGTATTTTCTACAAATATGAAGAATACAGTATATTCAACTTAGTTAACATATAACTGAAAAACGAAATGGACATTACTTTATGCATGCAAAATAGCATCTACATCAGGAATCTATCATTCTCCGACATTAAAAGCCTTGAAAACCATAACCTATACGTCTATAGTCTGCACCTTACGTCGTGGAAGTGTAAAGAATTCGACAGAGACTCTAAGTCTTCGTCAACGATGGAATAACAACCTATAGCACAAGTTAAGTCAGCTATCTCCCCACTTGTAACAATTGAAACCCTAGAACAAATTAGGGTTAGGTTTTCTTACCTAAGAACGAAGTCAGAATCGCTGGAATAGCGATTAGATCATGATGAATAGGCACGTAGAATAGCAGGATAGAGTACCAGGAATCTTCTCCCACTTCCCTCACACCTTCCCTCTCTTTACTCTCTTCTCTCTCTTAGGGTTTTCTCAAATTCATATAGAGTGAATGGGAGAGGGTTTAAGGTCCTTATATAGGCCTAAAACTGATGGAAATGGCCCCAAGGCCAAGGTATACTTAGGTTATAGCCAAAGGACATCTGTTTCATCTCAACGGAGCACTTCCAGAGCCCCCCTTGAGCCAAAGGTCGGACTTAAGCTCTCTTAAGATGGATTTAGGTCAAGCTGAGTTTTCGGTCTGATCAGGTTTACAAATCGACCGCGGCGGACCAGTTTCAGTTCAACGGTCCACGATTACCGATCAAGGCCACAAGTACACTGACTTGTATATGAAATTTCCCCTGATCTGAGGCTGTATTTGGGTCAGATTCTCATGGTCTGAATCTTTATATTCGGCCTGCAAGCGACAAGTCTCAGATTACTTAAATTATATTTTATTTCTAAAGAAAACCACGTTTTCTCATGCTTTTCACTCTGGGCTCAAGCGAATAGCCCCGCGACACTATCTGGACTTGATTTCCGAGGTGGTTGTCAAGCCTAGCAAGGCGGTCCTAAACGTTTAGTCTCGTGGTCATCAGACTTTCAACGTGCTGTCCAGGTCCGATACTGAGTTTTAATGTGCTCCCGAGAGCATCTGGGTAATGATTAGGGTAACCTAGCGTCAATGATTCTATAAGTTTTGGGTCTTGCAGATCTTATTTAAAGTGGATCAAGCAGATTTCGTAACTAATCGAGTTTAGTACTTAGTTAATTTTGTCTAATTCCTAAAGGATTTGATCCTGTGTGATTTCTGCCTGAGGTGGTACTCGGGTCATTATACGGAATTTTCCAAGACGTTACAATCTACCCCCCTAAAGAAAAATTTTATCCTCGAAACTAGTACCTTTTCATACTCCTAGAGAATCTGAGGGTAGTTCTTTCTGACCTCGGCCTCTGTCTCCCAAGTAGTCTCTTCCTCAGTGTGATGCATTCACAATACTTTCACAAGTGGGATGACCTTGCTACACAACACCTGCTCCTTCCTGTCTAAGATACGCGTTGGATGCAATATATACGTAGCATCCTCGTTCAACTGTACTTGTTCCCATTTGATAATGTGGGAAGAATTATGAACGTATTTCTTCAGCATAGATACATGAAATACATTGTGTACACTAGCAAGTGGTGTGGGCGAAGCGAGACAATATGCCACCACACTCACTCGATTAAGTATCTGAAATGGGCCAATGAACCGCGGCGTAAGTTTCTCTTCTTGCCAAACCAAAGAACTCCCTTCATGGGGAAAACTCAGAGGAATACATGATCTCCAACTTCAAACTCTAGCCGTCCCCGCCTCGTATCGGTATAACTCTTCTATCTGCTCTGTGTTGTAAGAAGTCGACGCCTGATAATATCGATCTTCTCTAAGGTCGCCTGTAATAACTTTGGGCCAATCAAACTGCATTCGCCAACCTCTGCCCAGCAATGCGGTACTCGACAAGGGCCCCCGTACAAAGCCTTGTAAGGAGCCATGCCAATACTCGCCTGAAAATTGTTATTGTAGGCGAACTCTATATATGGGAGACAGTCATCCCAACTGTCCTTGAAGTCCAAAACACAAGCCCGCAGCATATCCTCTAAAATCTGATTCACTCGCTCTGTCTGCCCGTCAGTCTGTGGGTGGAATGCAGTACTGAACTTCAACTTCACACCCACGCTTCCTGGATACGATCCAGAAGATAGATGTGAATCGCGTGTCTCGGTCTGACACGATCTCCAGAGGAAGTCCATGTAGACGCACTATTTCTTTAATGTACAATCTGGCCAAGTCATCTGCCGAGTTTAAAACTCTGATAGGGAGGAAATGGGCTGATTTCATCAACTGGTCCACAATCACCCAAATGGAATCATGTCCCTTCCTCGTCTTTGGTAGCCCTGAGATGAAATCCCATTTCCATTCAGCTATGGGCAAGGGCTGAAGTAATCCAAGAGGTCGGCGATGCTCTACCTTGACCTGCTGGCGCGTGAGACAACGGGAGACATATTCTGCTATATGAGCCTTCAATTGTCCCACCAATACGACCTCTTCATGTCCTGATACATATTCGTGCTACCAGGATGCATCACAACCTTCGATCTGTGGGCAGCCTAGAGAATCTCCAGTCTTAAGTCATGAATGTCTAGGACGCATAGGCGCCCACGGTATCATAGGCCCCATATGTGCCAACTTTCCACCCGGAGTTCTCGTTATCACTAGCTTGCTCTCGAAGCCTAGATAATCGTGCATCGCCCTTCTGGGCCTCGATAATCCTATCATCAATGAGTGATCGCACCCGAATGTGCGCGACACTCTCGAATGGCTCCTGCATGGTGAGTTTCTGCTTGAAGTCCCGCACGAACTCCACCATGTGTCATTCATCAACCATCAGCGGATCCGCAAATGTTATAGCCTTCTTACTACTCAATGTGTCAACCACAGGGTTAGCCTTGCCCGGATGGTAAGAGACCTCGAATTTGAAGTCCTTAAAGGTTTCCATCCATCAGCGCTCCCTCATATTCAAGTCCCGCTGAGTGAATATATAGCGAAGGCTCTTATGGTCGCAGAAAAGCTTGAACTCCTCTCCGTAGAGGTAATGTCTCCAAAGCTTCAATGCGAAGATGACCGCTGCTAACTCGAGGTCATGCGTAGGGTAATTCTCCTCGTGTTTCCTCAACTATCTCGAGGCATATGCGATCACCCTGTCCTTCTGCATAAGGACACAACCCAAACCAACTCGAGACGCGTCGGTGTAAATCATATACTTGACCCCTTGCTCTGACAATACTAGCACTGGGGTGAACGTCAGTCTGTCCTTCAGCTCCTGAAAAGTTGCTTCCGCCTTCTCCAGGCGAACTTCAGATCCTTTCGAGTTAACTGAGACAAAGGTCTGGCTATCTTGGAGAAGTCCCAAATGAATCGTCGATAGTAACCAGCGAGTCCCAGAAAACTCCTCACCTCAGTAACCGAATCAGGCTGTTTCTAGTCCTGAACCGCGACTACTTTAGCAAGGTCCACTGCTATCCCTTCCTTGGACACCACATGTCCCAGGAGCTTGACTTCCTCTTTCCAGAAGTCGTACTTCTTATATTGTGCAAACAACTATTTCTTCCTCAGAGTATCCAAGACTACTCGCAGGTGTTCCTCGTGCTCTTCTCGACTCTTAGAGTATATCAGGATGTTATCAATAAATATGATGATAAAACAGAATAGAAACGGACAAAACACTATGTTCATCAAGTCCATGAACACGGCCGACACGTTCGTAAGACCGAACGACATCACGAGAAACTCGTAATACCCAAAACTGGTCCTGAAAGCCGTCTTCTGCACGTCCTCATCCCTAATGCGCAACTGATGATACCTTGACTATAGATCAATCTTCGAGAAGTATCGCGCCCCTTTCAACTGATCAAATAGGTCATCAATCCTGGGCAAAGGAAACTTGTTCTTCACAGTCAATTGGTTCAACCTGCGGTAATCAATACATAATCGTAGCGACCCATCCTTCTTTTAACAACACAGGTGCTCCCCAAGAAGACACACTGGGTCGTATGAAGCCCTTCTCTACTAGCTCATCAATCTGTTTCCTCAGTTCATCCATCTCACATGGAGGCATCCGATTCATAGGTAATGAAATGGGGGTCGCACCAGACACAAGATTAATAGTAAAATCGATCTCGCGTCGAGGAGGTAATCTAGGGATCGTCCTGAACACTTCCTTAAATTCTCGAACTACTAGCATGTTCCCTAACGTCGGCCCATCAACACGTTCTAATAAAACATCGTAACATCCAACACGACATGGCTAACTAACATGCACTAGAAAAGTAAAGACTATGTCATCAAGTTCGTTGGCTATCACGACCCGATTATCGCAATCAATATCTTCCTTCATCTCAGTGAGCCAGTCCATACCGAAGATAATGTCATAGTGCCATAGTGGGGCGACAATGAGGTCAACGAATACTGTCCTACTACCCAAATCTACTGAGCAACCCTCACACGTCCGTGTGACATCTGAAAAGGTCCCTATAGTAGTAGTGAGTCTCACTCCCTTCGTGGGAGTAGTATGTAAAGCTAGACGCTTAATTGTTGTACAGGAAATGATGGAGGTAGTGGACCCAGTGTCTACTAATAAGAAGATAGGAGTACCTTGGACATGTGCAGTGACCTCGAAGGCCATAGGTGATATCTCTGGCTCTTCCGCTGTAAGTGCATGAATGCGTGCCTGCTGAGGTCGGTTGGGCTGAGGCACCATAGGTCGCTGAGGCGGCCTAAATCGAGGTACAGGGGGCTTGAAGGATGGATGTGCTGGTGCTGTCCGCAGGGGTGGCGTTGAAATGGCCTGGGGAACCTGGTGGTTGATCCTCTACGGCGGCAAGAAACCACTATCTCTCATACGCGTGAAGCAACTCTCCGCAGCATGACCTGGTCTCCCACAGTAAGTGCATGTCATGCCCGGGCATCTCATCAGAACTAATGGCACCATAATCTTGGGAGGAGAGTCGGTACGAGGCCTCTTGCTGAAGAAAGGCCTGCTCGGCATATCTGGTCATGGTCTAGTAACATAACCCCATGAGAACGTGTCAATCGATCCCCGTCTTGCTCTGCCCCGCATAGATATGTGTACTAGCTCGGCATAGGAGGGTATACTAGCATAACATATCTTCGTCTGAATGTCAGGTCGCAGGCCCTCGGAGAAACGCCACATCCGCATCTGCATGTCAGCAAGTATAGTAGCGACGTATCTGCCCAACTCTGTAAACCGGTGCTCATACTCTGTCACTGTCATGCCTCCCTGTCTAAGGCACAAGAACTCATTCTCCTTCTTGTCCCAATACGTCTGGGTATAGTACTTCTCATGAAAGCAGGATTCAAAAGCTGCCCATGTTCATATATAGCCAACTGCTACTGTCTGCAGAACACTATCCACCACAAGCTAGCCTCCTTTTCAAACATAAAGGTGGCCAACTCGACCTGCACCTGCTCTGTACAATATAGCATCCTCAGCATCTTGGAGATGTGGTCGAGCTAATATTCGGCCTCCTCGGGTCTGTGAGAACCCGTAAAGGTAGGAGGCCTCAAGCGCTGGAATCACTCGAGGAGACCACTAGTACCCAGATTCCCCGTAGGGTATGTAGCAGGTGCAGGGGGAGGCACACCCTCATCCTGAGTAGAAGCCCCCACAGTCTCAGCATCGCGTACTGATGGTGAAGGTGGAATTGCATTTCCACCCTAAGCTAGGGCCCCTGCAGTAGTAGTTAAGAGCTGCAGGTGCATCATCGTCATCAACTGCTCTAACCTATCCATAGGTGGGGCTCGCTAAGGCACATGCTGTGTCGAAGAAGATGCACGGTTCTACTCACGAACCGGTGGTGTGTACGGTGGCGGTCCAACTACAGGACTAATAGAAGGTTGAGACTCAGGTATAGTCTCACGAACTGGGCCCAAACTAGGGTCGGTACAACCATCACTCTAGGGAGGTGCCTGATCCATCGAACCAGTAAGTGCGAGGCGTGCCATGCTCCGCTTGACCTTCCGTGGCATGCCCTATATAACATAGGGTGCAATTTGTGTAAGATGTGGCAGAACAATACACAATCCTTTAAGCATTCTACACACTTCATAGTAAAAGGGACTGCATGCATTTCATTCACTAAAATTTATCATAATATATGGAATACAAAGTTACATGAATCATGACAGAAGATGCATATAAGCTAATACAACCAAAGCTTCAAACACTGAAAAAACATTCTACTAACTGCTACCCTACTAGGCCCATCAACAAGAACACAAACATAACCTAAAGTAGCAACCAAAACAAGTTGCAAGACAATGGCATGGATGACTAGACATCCGAGTCTGACAAAGGAGGAGGGGCGCCCTTATCCTGCAGACAGCACCGGATAGTCTTCAAGGTGCGAGTCACCTTCTTGAACTTATGCTTCATGAGGCCTCGAAGATCCATAAGATCCTGTCATAGGACAGCCTGACCCTCTTCAAGTTGAGTTAAATGGGGCATCCTTAATAGCCCGATTAGCGTCCTGCTCTGGTGCCGTAGGAGGGGAGCTCTCCTCCATGTCCTAGGCCTCCTCTTCTTCTTCCTGTTCCTCCTCTATCTCTTCCCTGCTTTCTTCCTCGTTTTCATACTCCTCACTAGCTGTCTCATCCTCACTCTCCCTAAGTAGGGCTTGCCACTGCCGTGGCATGATTTTCATTTGATTGAGAGTAGTTTCGTCGATGGAATGTTGTGGCACTGGGAGTTTTGCGCCAAGATTGTAGTTGAACTTGCGTGTAATCTTGCAGATAAGCCGGCCGAAGGAGAGTGAATCAGTACTTCTATTGGTGTGTGCGGTAAGAACTATCTGTCACAAAACATACGTAGGTACACAAAACTTCTCTTCCTACCCCGCTTGGTATAGAAAATCTACCATCAGGCGCGTGCACTTACTGCGATTGCCCCACCTGGGGTACACGTTAAACGTGCAGATATGGTGAAGTAGGTGAAAATCATCCATCATGTTTAACGCCAAAAGGCTATTGTTTGGCTGTTATTGAACCAGTCGACCACAAAGGAACCGTGTGCGGCTATCCCTTTCATGTGCACTCTTCAGATTCTTTTCGCTCGCGTGAACTTGTCCAAGAGGTATTCCCATGAGTTGAGCTATCAGGCCAGCGTCAATTGTGGCCTCAAGACCTCTACCCACGGGAATCTTGAACTGCAAGGGCTCCAATGTAGGCTCTTGAATGTGGGTGTAGAAAGCTCGGACATTACCTGCATTCGTACGATATTTTCCGTCAAACACGGCACCCTAACCGGCTTCACCCAGGCGCTCCAATAATAGATACTCCCAAAGAGTAGCCCATCCACCTGAGCTTCAAAAAGGATCCTACAGTTCACATATCTTCCATTGGACAACTCCTCCAGTAGAGCTCTTGGGAGAGGAGCTTGGGGATCGAGATCCCGCTTAGTCTGCACCCTGCGGTCAACACTCGTGCTTATGGTGGCACCTCTCGGTCTCCTTGAACGAGTGGGGCAACTAGGCCTGGCTTCATCCACGACACCCTTTCTCTTTCCCATGAGAGAGAATGGTGAAAAGTGAGAAAATGGCCGTAATGAACTCGAATAGGGCCATGGAAAAGTGGAGAAAAGGGAAGAAAGGGATGGGTTCTTTGGTTCTCCATGGATTTGAGCCTCAAAGGAGGTGGTAAAGGCTCAATGAAAGGGAATAGAGAGGGAAAATGAAGAAATAGGGTAGGTTAGTTGGTTTACATGAATTTGAGACTCAAATGGGGGGTTTAAGAGTTCAAATGAGAGAGAATGGAATGGTTGGAGGGTGGGTATTGCTGAAAACAGTGGTGGTATGTGTGTTTTGACAGAAAATGATGAAATGGGTGAATGGAGGGGGGGTTTGGGAGAGAAATCAGAAAGTTTTGGAGAAAAAGAGAGCTTGGAGCGGAGGTTTGTGAAAGAGGGGCGAGTTTGAAGGGGTTTAAACCAAACCCCATGGACAAGTGGGCCACACAATGCCCTAATCGCGATCGGCCCGGTCGGCCCACCCGGCCTGGCCCTTTTGGCAGCGAGACCTCACCGAACCGACAAGGCCCTCACCGGTCTCTGGAGCTTCTGGCAAGGGCTCACCCCTTGGGCAAGGCCCTCCCCCCCCCCCCCCCTTTGTCCAAAAACATGGGGCCCCCCGACTCTGTTTTGAGCTGTTTCGGGTTATTTCGGGTAGTTTCTGATGTACATTCGCAAGTACTGATTTTCAACTGCTGGGATGAGGTACATTGTGGTCTAAACCCGTCAAGTGACGGACTAGGGGTGATTTGGGATCGACTCATGCGATCATGGATAAGTATGGACTCGATCTCGGTGACCATTTTCGGTAAACTTTGCCAATTGGTGAAACCGGGACTCCTATGACTATTTCTACATTTCTTCGCACCCACCTAAGTTGAATTTGTGTCAGCGTATGGCGTGTGACCATAACCCAGGTCCGGTTTAATCCAAATCATGCTCTGATACCAACTTGTAACTCCTTGAAAATCGGGGATCGAGTAGCAACTCAACTCCTGAGTTCCAAAACATCACTTATGTAACATATATGCTTATGATTAAAATGTTGTCTATGTTAGTGCATTAATCATGAGTGGGATCATACCAAAACAGTAATTCATACTCCAAATCAAGTTGTAAAATGCAAGCGAAAGACTGAAAGACATAGATAAATGTATATAAGTCAAAAGAGCACGATCGGTGTCCAGAATATAAATTCATCAATGAGTCACCATATACATGTAATAGTCTCAAAATCAAAATGTCAAATAGTACAACTACAATGATAGTCCCTGTAGCCCCGTCGATCCGGATAGCCTAAGCGAAGCCACCAGAGAACTGCATATAAGAGAACTCGTCCTGATCGTCATAGTAATCAAGCTCCACCTCTCGGGTCACGTCGTCATCTGAAATCAAGACAGAGTCTGGTTGGTATTTAAAACACTGTCCCGTAATGTGGGAGTGAGTGATCAACTTAGTGGAATCATAGAGCAAAGGTTAACATGTTATCAATTCAGTCAAGCAGTAATGATAAGGAAGTAAAATCAAACATCCCTAATTACTCTTATTAATGTGATGATGATATGAACAATGATGCATGTCATCGCCTACACTCCCTCGTGCGACACCATCATACGGTCACGGCATGCTTTCTTCCCTCTGTGCTCTTCAACCCGGGGCACATGTAGTGCAATGTTATGATCGTGATTATTGAGTTCTTATTAGTCCATTTTATATAGCAAGATTGGGAAACTAAGGTACTTCCCTTATATCATTTCCCAAATAATGATCTATTTTAGGGTCGTCAGTTCTAGGAGTTCTCATACGATGTTCCGGTTCTAGGCCGCTGTAAAAGGCTCATCACCAAATCAGTGCAGGCCTAATTTATACTTTAGATGCTACGGAAGGGTCGTCGCCTCCACGTAGACTCCGAGTATGCTCGAGGTCACTACAAAGGGCTTGTCACCAAATCAGTGTAGGCCGATAGCTTGAATACAGTGTCCCATACCACCGTATTCGGATCATGAGGCGATGTTGCTCACCGGTCACTACGGGAAAGCTCGTCGCCCCAACGTAGGCCGACAGCTCGACCACGGTGTCCCATACAACCAAGTCTGGCTCATGAGTCTTAGCATATTAAGGTACCAAGGTTAAACGGGATTTCACTGGTGAGTTTGGTGCCTTAGGTTCAAGCAGTAGAGTCCATACATGGTGAACATACAATGGGTAAATCGGGTTATTAGACGAGCTCGACTATTACGAGCGCACCTGAAGTTGATCGACGTGGACTGCATAAACACTCCGTGTGGCCTAACCACTGCCAAAAACTCTAGTATGACTCGGGTTCGTCAAACAAGTCTTATGTGGCGAATGAACCTCAGCTACAAACTCAAAGCCTATTACTGATTGCCTGGACTATACTGTAGTCCCAAACACACTCAATCCTTAACCAAAAAGCATGTAGAGTAGTCAGAGCATAATGAACTAAGTAGTGCAAACATGTTAACAAGCATATTATAAAACACAATGTAAACAGGAAATCCAAACACATACATTTCATAAGTACGCGATGAAATTAAACAACTTGCAGGGAGGAAATCTGTAACGCCCTGAAATTCGGGGGTCGAGTGTGAACTCAACTCCCGAGTTCTAACGCATCACTTATGCAACATACACAATGATGGTTAAATGTTGTCTGAGTTAGAGTAATAAACATGAATGAGATTATACCAAAACAGTAAATCATACTCCAGTTCAATTGTATAAAGGCAAGCGGAAGACTGAAATTGTATATTTAAAGTATGTAAGGAAACAAAATTTTTATGAAACATCAGAGTATGATCGCTAACTGAGTACCCATATACATGTACTATTTTTAGAGTCAAAAATCAAAATACAATCTAAAGATGTGTCCTGTAATCCCCGCGGTGCAATCGGCCTAAGCAAAGCCGTCCGAATACTGCATAAACGAGAACTCGTCCTGGTCCTCGTCGAAATCGGGCTCCGGCTCCTGAACCGTCGCGCGCCTATACTGCGACAGTCCGGTTGGTGTTGCAAACACCGTCCCGTAACGTGGGAGTGAGTAGCTAACTCAGTGGAACAATAAAGCATAGGTTAACATGTTATCAATTCAATCAAGCAGTAATGATAAAGCAGTACAAATCAAACAATTCTAACTACTCTTATTAAGTGCGAGAATGAAATGACATGATGATGTATGCCCTTGCTAAACCACCCTCATGCGACATCATCTTACGTTCGCAAATGCTTAACTCCCTCAGTGCTCCACATCTACAAGGCACATGCGGTGCTATGATGAACATGATTACTGAGTTATTATTATTCCATTTCAAACAACAGTATTGGGAAACTAAGGTACCTCCCTTGTATCATTCCCAAACATGATCCATTCTAGGGTCGTCAATCCTAGTTAATCTCATACGATATTATGGTTTGAGAGGCATAGCGAAGGCATCGCAAAGGGCTCGTCACCCGTCAGCACGGATACGATTTCACCGTATGCGGCTCAATTGCTGACCGTCAGCTCAAGTACAGGTCTCACCGTACTCGGCTCAATCACTAGCCGTCAGCTCGAGTACAGGTCTCACCGTACTCGGCTCAACTCATACTCTAGTTGCTGTGAAAGACTCGTCGCCAATCACAGACCCTTGGAGTATACTCGAAGATACTACAGAGGACTCGTCGCCCGTCAGCACGAGCACAAGTCTCACCGTATTCGGCTCTCGCCGTAAGTATCGACAGCTCGAATACAGTGTCCCATACCACCGTATTCGGCTCACGAGTTCGGGTTGCTCAATGGTCACTATGGGGGGGCACTTGGCCCCAGCATAGGTCGACAGCTCGGCCACGGTGTCCCATACCACCATGTCTGGCTCATGAGTCTTAGCGGATCGAGGTACCTTGGTTAACGGGATCGCCACTGGTAATTTTGGTACCCTAGGTTCAAACAGTAATGACCAAACATGGTGAACACACATTCGACAATCGGGTTACTTGACGAGCCTGACTAGCTCGAGCGCACAACAAGTTGGGCGATATGAAGCGCAAAAGCACTCCGTGTGGCCAACCACTATCGCCAACCGAAGTACGACTCGGGTTCGCCAGACACATTCCTTGTGGCGACATGAATCTCAGCCACAATTTCCAATCTGGTACCGAATGCCTGGACTATAAACATAGTCCCAAACTCATACAGTTCTCATCAATAGCATGTGGAGTTAAGCATGATAAACAAAGTAATACAACATGTTAGGAAGCATATCATAAAGCATGTTATGAAGCATGATATAAAGCATGTTGTAAAGCATGTTGTAGAGTACTATACAAATAGGGACATAATTACGTATACATCACAAGTGAGTGGTTAAAGTAAACCACCACATGGAGGGTATCCTACATGTCTCTAAGGTAGTCGGGAATTCCATATTAGTACCTATCTAAGGCACTAACACTTAAACATTTACACTCACAAGCGTTTACACAAACACTTAGAATACACCATTCCAACATACATGACGTATGTTAACAAAATATGTATTAGGGCTATCCTTTCGCCAAGCGGTTGTTTTATCCATGTATACCATAATCATACAACAAATAATCACGACACATGCATTTCCAAAATTTACACATATATGGTATTTCTAGAATACACAATTTTTACATACGTAGTATTTACAAGCGAGCATGTATTACGGCGATTTCTTTCTCCAAACTAGTATTTTATCCATATGTTGTATAATCATACATTAAATAAACATGTCAAACATTTTTCCAAAAAAAATACGTATACGGTATTTCTACGTATACCTAGAGTATGTGAAATTCCATATTCTACAACGTTAATCGAAACAGAAAATGGAAAGCACTTTGTACATGTGCATTTGCATGCAGATCATGAATCTATCATTATCTGACATTGAAAGCGTTGAAAACCGTAACCTATACACCTAAAGTCCTCACCTTTGCCCTTGGAATCACAACGGATCTGTAAGGTTTGGTGAGCTTCCGTATTCAGGAGTTTTCTTGCCTAAAGAGTGGAATCGGTTGGCCTTTTCACAACCTATAGCCTATCTACTTCAAATCAGACCTAGGGTTAGGGTTTCTCACCTTCAAACGGAGTGGATACCGCCGGGAAAGCGCCTGGAAAGAGGCGGTGTAGGCCGTGCGATAATCGAAAGCAGCAGGAGGAAGTTCTCCCACAAATCCCAAGCTCTTCTCTCTGTTTTCTCTCTCTCTCTCTCTCTAGGGTTTTATCCCAAATTCGTATGGCTGTGAGAGGGGCTGTTCTAAGCCTCTTTTATAGCCAAAAACCTCCCAAAATAGACTCATGTTCAAGGGTTACTGCTAATATAGGTATTTCGTTACTTTTCCAAATTTCAAAAGAGAGGTTCTGTGGCCCTCCTTGAGCCAAACGTCGACTTAAGCTCACCACACATGGATCTATGTGGGATTATGTTTTCGACTCGATCGGATTCCCCGGATCGCACGTGGCGGACCACTTTCAGTTCAACGGTCAAGGGCCACGATCCGAAATTCCAAGCACATGTAAATGTTCCCAAATTTTTCTTAATCCGAGGGTGTAATTTAGTCTGATTCTGACGGTCTGGTTGCTTAATACTGATGCGCAAGCGAATGGTGCCAGATCACTATTCCAGATATTTATTTTGTAAAGGGAATAGTGTTTTTCACACTCCCTCGCTCCGGATCCAAACGAATGGCCGTGGGACATCGGCTGGACCTGATTTTTGAGATGATAGTCAAGCCCAGTGAGGCGGTCCTAGTTCCTTAACTTCGTGTTAATCGGACTTCTGATGTGCGATCTAGACCTAATACGAAGTTTCGTTTCATTCCCGAGAGCAGCCGGGAAATGAGTTTGGTTCTAAACTTTAGGGTAACCTAGAGTCACTGATTTCGCAAGTTTTGGGTCTTGCAGATCGTATTTAAAGCGATCCCAACGGATTTCATGGCTAATCGAGTTTTGCACTTAGTTAACTTTGTTAAATTTCTAAAGGATTTAATCCTAATTGATTTCTGGTCGAGATGGTACTCGAGCCAAAGTACGGAAATTTACGGGTCGTTACAATCTACCCCCCTTAAACAAAAAATTTCGTCCTCGAAATTTATACCTTTTCGTATTCCTCGAGAATCTGAGGGTAGTTCTTCCTGACCTCGGCCTCAGTCTCCCAAGTAGCTTCCTCCTCGGAATGATGTGTCCATAGCACCTTCACAAGTGGAATGACCTTGCTACGTAGTACCTGCTCCTTCCTATCAAGGATACGCATCGGGCGCAACTCATACGTAGCATCCTCGCTCAGCTGTACCTGCTCCCATCTGATGATATGCGAAGGATCGGGAACGTACTTCTTCAGCATAGACACATGAAATACGTTGTGTACCGACGCAAGTGGTGTGGGCAGAGCGAGACGATACACCACATCACTCACTCGATCCAGTATCTGAAAGGGACCGATAAACCTCGGTGTGAGCTTCCCCTTCTTCCCAAACCGAAGGACTCCCTTCATAGGAGAAACTTGAAGGAACACATGATCCCCGACCTCGAATTCCAGCGGTCGCCGCCTCGTATCGGCGTAACTCTTCTGCCTGCTCTGCGCTATAAGTAATCAACGCCTGATAATGTCGACCTTCTCTGTAGTCGCCTGTACCAACTCCGGGCCAATCAGACTACGCTCGCCAACCTCGGCCTAACAATGCGGTGCTCTACAAGGATGACCATATAGAGCCTCATATGGCGTCATGCCAATAGTCGCCTGGAAGCTGTTGTTGTAGGCGAACTCGCGTACGAAGACAGTCATCCCACTGCCCTTGAAGTCCAACACACATGCTCGCAACATATCCTCCACAATCGATTCACCCGCTCTGTCGCCCATCGCCCCGAGGATGAAACGCCGTGCGAACTTCAACTTCACACCCATCGCCTCCCGGATACGAGTCCATAAGATGGATGTGAACCGCGTGTCTCTGTCCGACACGATCTCTAAAGGAACCCCGTGCAGACGGACGATCTCTCTGATGTACAATCTAGCCAGCTCATTTGCAGAGTTCGTAACTCTGATAGGGAGGAAATGGGCCGATTTGGTAACAGGTCCACAATCACCCAAATGGAATCGTGTCCCTTCCTCCTCTTCTCATACTACCTTTGGTTGTCAAATTTTGATGTGTCAAAACATCTATGGTGAAGCGTTTTGTCTTCCAAGAACTTTCATTTAAATACTATATGATGATATGAAATCCATGGAGATGAAGTCCCACTTCCACTCCGCTATGGGCATGGGCAAGTGAAGCCCAGAGGTCGGCGTTGATGTTCTAGCCTTGACCTCATGACTTCAAGCACGTCGACATCGAGATACATACTCAGCAATGTGGGCCTTCATGTTATCCCACTAATACGTCCGTCTCATATCCCGGTACATCTTCATGCTACCAGGATGCATCGCAAGCTTCGAGTTATGGGCAGACTCGAGAAGCTCGCATCTCAACTCAGGCACATTAGGAACGCATAGGCGGCCACGGAATCGTAAACCCCCATCAGAACCAACTCTCCACTCGGAGTCCTTGGCGTCGCTAGCCTGCTCTCGAAGCTCGGGCAAAGATCGTATATCGCCCTCCCGGGCCTCAACAATCATGTCGTCAATAAGTGGTCCGCACCCGAACGTGCGCAACACACTCAAAATCATATGGCTCCTCGATGTGAGTCTCGCTCAAGTCCCGTACGAACTCCACCATGTCCCACTCAACTATCATCAGTGGTACCGCAAATGCAATCGCCTTCTTGCGGCTCAACGCGTCTGCCACAAGGTTCGCCTTGCCAGGATGGTAGGAAACCTCGAACTTGAAGTCCTTCAAGGTCTCCATCCATCGGTGTTGTCTCATATTCAAGTCTCGCTGTGTGAATATGTACTTAAGGCTCTTGTGATCGCAGAAAAGCTCGAACTCCCCTCTGTAGAGGTAATGTCTCCAGAGCTTCAATGCAAAGATGACGGCTGCCAACTCTAGGTCATGTGTAGGATAATTCTCCTCGTGCTTCCTTAATTGTCTCGAGGCATACGAAATCACCCTATCCTTCGCGCATCGACACAACCCAAACCAACGCGAGACGCGTCAAGATATATCGTGTATTTCTCCCCTTGCTCGGCAATACTAGCACAGGGGGACGTCAACTTGTCCTTCACCTCTTAAAAGCTGCCTCGCCTTCTCATTCCAGGCGAACTTCAGGTCCTTCCGAGTCAACTGAGACAATGGCCTGGAGATCTTTGAGAAATCCCGAATGAAGCGTCTGTAATACCCAGCCAAACCAAGGAAACTCCTCACCTTGGTAACCAAGCCAGGCTGCTGCCAATCCTGAACCGCGGCTACCTTAGCAAGGTCCACTGCTATCCCATCCTTGGACACTACATGTCCGAGGAACTTGACTTCCTCCTGCCAGAAGTCGCACTTCTTGTACTGTGTGAACAACTGGTTCTTCTTCAGTGTACCCAACACCGCTCTCAGATGCTCCTCGTGCTCCTCCCGACTCGTAGAGTATATCAAGATGTCATCAATAAAGACGATGATGAATCGGTACAGGAAAGGCCGAAACACCCGGTTCATTAGATCCATGAACACGGCTGGTGCGTTCGTAAGGCCGAACGACATCACCAGAAACTCATAGTGCCCAAAGCACATCCTGAAGGCTGTCTTCTGCACGTCCTCATCTCTCACGCGCAACTGGTGGTACCTGACTGAAGATCAATCTTCGAGAAATACTTCGCCCCCCTCAACTGATCAAACAGATCATCTATCCTGGGCAAAGGATACTTGTTCTTCACTGTGACCTGGTTCAACCTACGGTAGTCAATACATAACCGTAGCGACCGGTCCTTCTTCTTCACAAATAGCACAGGTGCTCCCTAAGGAGACACACTAGGTCGTATAAAACCCTTGTCTACCAGATCATCAATTTGTTTCCGCAGCTCTTCCATCTCACATGGAGGCATACGATAAGTCGGCAGTGAGATGGGTGTCGCACCCGGCGTAAGATCGATTGTAAAATCGATCTCGCGTCGAGGAGGTAAACCAGGAATAGTCTCGAACACGCCTAAAATTCTCGAACCACCGCATACCTCTACTTGTCGACCATCAATCGGCACAAGTAAAGCAAGATAACAATCACACGGTAGGCCAACCGACTGCACCGGAAACGTGAAAGTTGTACCATCGTGTCCATAGGCAACACGATCTGAGTATCGCAATCTATCTCCGCCCTCATCTTAGCGAGCCAATCCATACCAGGGATAACGTCGTAGTGCCATAGTGGAGCAACAATGAGGTCGACAAGCACTATGCTGCTACCCAAAACTATTGAGCAACCCTCGCATAACCGTGTGACCTCTGAGAAGGTCTCAGTGGCCGTAGTGAGTCTTGTTCCCTTAGTGGGAATAGTATGCAAAGATAGATGTTTAACCGCCCCACAAGAAACAATAGAAGTAGTGGACCCAGTGTCCACCAATAAGGAAATGGAAGTACCATGAATGTAAGCCGTACCCTCAAAAGTTGTCGGGGCCGCAAGTGACGTCTCAGGTACCTCAGCCACAAGCGTATGCACGTGTGCCTGCTGCTGACGGTTCGGCTGAGGAGTCAAGGGTCGCTGTGACGGCCTGAAGCACGACGCAGGAGGTCGGAAGGAAGGATGTGCAGGAGCAGTCTGTAGCGGTGGAGCTGATATGGCCTGTGGGTAAGGGCGATCCAACCTCTGCGTTGGGGCAAAGCCGCTAGCCCTCATGCGCGAGAAGCAACTCTCAACAGGATGTCCCGGTTTCCCATAAAACGTGCAGGTCACCATCGGGCGTCTCACAAGAGCTACTGGTGTCGCGGCCCTGGGAGGCGAATCAGCACGGGGCCTCTTGCCTAAAATAGGCCTACTATGTAAATCCTGTCGTGGCCTCGCAACTATAGCACCACGCGATCTGGCCAATCGGTCCACATCCTGCTCGGCCGTCATAGACATGTGGACTAATGCCGCGTAGGTGGGGATACTGAGGCAGCATATCCTTGACCGTATGTCGGGTCGCAAGCCTCCAGAGAAGCGACGCATCCTCATCTGCTCATTGACGAGAATAGTTGGGACAAAGCGGCCCAACTCAGTGAAGTAGTGCTCATACTCCATCACCGTCATGCCTCCTTGCCTGAGGCGCAGGAACTCATCCTCCCGCTCGTGCCGATAAGTCTGCGGGTAGTATTTCTCATGGAACCGAAACTCGAAGGCCTCCCAAGTCCACACGTAATCCACTGCGACCGTCCGCAGCACACTGTCCCACCATAAACTGGCTTCCCTCTCAAACATGAAGGAAGCTAGCTCGACCTGCTCTGCCTCTGAACAGTGAAGCATCCGTAGCATCTTGGAGATGTGGTCTAGCCAGAACTCTGCCTCCTCGGGTCTGTGAGAACCCATAAATGAGGGAGGCCTCAAGCGCTGAAATCGCTCGAGTAAACCACGTGTACCTACATCTCCAGTAGGAGGTGCGACGGATGTGGGCAGAGGCACATCCTCAAACCGAGCAGGAGGCTCAGAAGGCTCATCAGGATGTGCAGATGTCGTAGGTGGAGTCGCACTACCACCATGGGACAAGGCCTCAGCGATAGTGGCCATAAGCTGCTGGTGCTGCTGCTGCTGTATCTGCTGCTGCTGCTGCTGCATCTGCTGCTGATGCATCATCATCATCAGCTGCTCAAACCTATCAGTCGGCGGAGCAGCCTGAGAGTCATGCTGCGCAGAAGAAGACGGCCGATACTGCTCACGGACCGGGGGCGTGTAAGGTGGCAGTCCACCGGTAGGACCAGCAGGAGGCTGATCAGAACCCAACCCACGGTCCGCAGGACCGCTACTACCAGAAGGAGTCTGGTCCATAGAGCCAGTCAGGCGGAGATGTGCCGTGCTCCGCGTGTATTGTCGCGGCATGCCCTATACAACATAGGGAACAACACTTATGAGATAAAGCATAACACACATCATAAAGCACTTTAAGCATTCCACACATCATCATAACAAAGAGGCTACATGCCTTTCATTTACCCAAAATTGTCATAATACATGAAATACAGAGTTACATGAATCATGACAGAAATCACCTGATAGCCAATACATCCACAACATTAAACACTTAAAACATGCTACTATCTACTACATCATCTTCATGAAAACATAAACCGCCTATCGCGGTAACCAAAACAAACAACCACACATAACAACGTGGATGCCTAAGCATCCGAGTCAGGCGATGGAGGAGGAGCGTTCTCGTCCTGCACACAGCACAGAATGGCCTTCAATGTACGAGACACCTTCTTAAAGCTCCTCTTCATGTAGGCTTCGGTCTCTTCATGCTTGGGTCGGGTCTCACCAAGCTCAGCCCGAACTTGTCCAACCTCTTGTCGCAGGGCGGCCTGGTTCTCCTCAATGCGATCCATACGAGCCTCTCTCGCTGCCTGAGCAGCGTCCGACTCAGGTGCACCAGGAGGAGAGCTCTCCTCAGTATCCTGAGCCTCCTCCTCCTCTTCTTGTATGTCATCACCGCCCTCCTCATCACTTTCTGCCTCAAGGTCAACACTCTCCTCACTGGCACTATCTGACTCATCGCCAGACTCGTCGAGCCGGGCTTGCCGCTGGCGAGGGCCGATCTTCATATTCTTAAGTGTCGCCTCGCTTATGACTCGGGCTGGTGCAAGGTCCTCCATGTTCAACCGGTAGCCAACACTACGTGCCATCCTGCAGATCAAGCGGCCAAATGGGAGCGAAAGGTCATTCCTGGTAGATCTAACAACCTGAACTATCTGAAATAGGATGAATGTGGGCAGGCATATGTTGTCCCCACGCCCCATCTTGTACAGAAAGTCCACCATCAACCGAGTACACTCCGTGCGGTTACCCCACCGTGAGTATACATTGTATGTGAAAATGTGATGGAGTAAACAGAAGTCTTCGGCCATTTTTGTCGCCGCAATACAATTTCCTCGCGTCCAAGTAACTCGGCGACCACAAAGGTATCGCGTGCGGCGATCCCTTTCTCGCGCACTCCTGGAGAAGTCGTCATTTGGAAGCACTTCACCACGCAAGATGTTCAAGAGTCGTGCCACCTCAGCCACAGTAATCGTACGCCCTATGCCCCTCACAGAGACAGTGAACTGAAGCGGCTCCAACGATGGATCTATGATATGAGCGTAGAAGGCGCGAACCGTGTTCTCACATGTGGGAGACTCGCCTTCAAATATAGGACCCCATCCGACGACATCCACCAAATGGTCCATCATCGGGTGTGTTCCAAACATCCCTTCATCCATGTGAGCTTCAAACACGACCTTACGGTTAGCAAAACGACCGTATTCGAAACCGATCGGTAGTGCATCCCTGAGCGACAGTTAGGGATCCAGGTCTCACTTCGACCTATACTCCCGAACGGTGCTAGTGCCGGCCCCATTGTCAGCTCTTCTTTGGGAATGGGCTGGCCTACTTGGGCCGGCGTCATCAGCCACAGTCTTCCTCTTTCCCATGAGAGATAGGATGGAAGAAATAGAGAAAATAGTCGCCACCACACCAAAGAGGGCCCCAAAATGGGGGAAAAGGGGCTGATCTCTTTGATCCTCCACAAGCAACAATCCAATAGGTGTGGAAGGGGCACTAGAGGTAGGAAATGAAGGAGGAACAAAAAGAAAATGGAATGGGTTAGGAGATTACCCGATTTTGAGCTTCAAATGAGGGGTATGAGAGCTCCAACATGAGAAAATGGGAAAAGGAGGAGGCTATAGCTGTTGTGGACGGTTGGAATGGGTGGTTTATGGAAGAAAATGGAGGATTTGCAAGATTTGGGGGAATGGGTTGAGGGAGAAAATGAAAATGGGGGTTTGGGCGTTTGGAAGGGGTGAAATGAGAGAGAGGGGTGCTCCAGCCCTTAGAATCCCAAATCCCAGCCCATTTTGCACGTGCCAGGGGGTAGGGGAGGTCGGGCTGACCAATCCCATGCCCGGCACCACTTCAGATGGGCCACCGGACCGCGGTCCGTCGCCGTGACCGCAGCTCCACCGTGGTGGGGCCCTGTTTGTCACGTGCCCAGGGTGCCAAATGCACCCTGGTTCGATCTTGAGGCTTAGTAGGTTTAAGTGGGGAGGCCCCTGACTCAGTTCAGCTCCAGAACGGGTGGTCCTGAAAAATTTCTGAACTAAACTGATTTTTTTCCTAATTTTTAATGACAGGTTTTGGGTGGATGGTGATCTGGACACGTCAATAGATGGTCTAGGAGTGATTTGGAATCCATATGTGTGGTCAGGATCGAGTACAGCTCGATCAACATGTCCGTTTTTAAAGAACTTCGCCGAACGGCGAAGTCGGGAGACCCTAAGACTGTTTCTATATTTTTGCGCACCCTCCTAGGTTGTAACGCGTCACCGTACGTAGTGGGGACATAACTCAGGTCTAGTTTAATCAAAATCATGATCTGATACCAACTTGTGACGCCCTAAAATTCAGGGGTCGAGTATGAACTCAACTCCCGAGTTCCAACGCATCACTTATGCAACATACACAATGATGGTTAAATGTTGTCTGAGTTAGAGCAATAAACATGAATGAGATTATACCAAAACAGTAAATCATACTCCAGTTCAATTGTATAAAGGCAAGCGGAAGACTGAAATTGTATATTTAAAGTATGTAAGGAAACAAAATTTTTATGAAACATCAGAGTATGATCGCTAACTGAGTACCCATATACATGTACTGTTTTTAGAGTCAAAAATCAAAATACAATCTAAAGATGTGTCCTGTAATCCCCGCGGTGCAATCGGCCTAAGCAAAGCCGTCCGAATACTGCATAAACGAGAACTCGTCCTGGTCCTCGTCGAAATCGGGCTCCGGCTCTCCTGAACCGTCACACTGCCTATACCTACGCGACAGAGTCTGGTTGGTGTTGCAAACACCGTCCCGTAACGTGGGAGTGAGTAGCTAACTCAGTGGAACAATAAAGCATAGGTTAACATGTTATCAATTCAATCAAGCAGTAATGATAAAGCAGTACAAATCAAACAATTCTAACTACTCTTATTAAGTGCGAGAATGAAATGACATGATGCTGTATGCCCTTGCCAAACCACCCTCATGCGACATCATCTTACGTTCGCGAATGCTTAACTCCCTCAGTGCTCCACATCTACAAGGCACATGCGGTGCTATGATGAACATGATTACCGAGTTATTATTATTCCATTTCAAACAAAGAAGATTGGAAACTAAGGTACCTCCCTTGTATCATTCCCAAACATGATCCATTCTAGGGTCGTCAATCCTAGTTAATCTCATATGATATTATGGTTTGAGAGGCTAGCGAAGGCATCGCAAAGGGCTCGTCACCCGTCAGCACGGATACAGATCTCACCGTATGCGGCTCAATTGCTGACCGTCAGCTCAAGTACAGGTCTCACCGTACTCGGCTCAATCACTAGCCGTCAGCTCGAGTACAGGTCTCACCGTACTCAGCTCAACTCATACTCTAGTTACTGTGAAAGACTCGTCGCCAATCACAGACCCTTGGAGTATACTCAAAGATACTACAGAGGACTCGTCACCCGTCAGCACGAGCACAGGTCTCACCGTACTCGGCTCTCGCCGTAAGTATTGACAGCTCGAATACAGTGTCCCATACCACCGTATTCGGCTCACGAGTTCGGGTTGCTCAATGGTCACTATGGGGAGGCACTTGGCCCCAAAGATAGGCCGACAAATTCGGCCACGGTGTCCCATACCACCATGTCCCATTTCATGAGTCTTAGCGGATCGAGGTACCTTGGTTAACGGGATCGCCACTGGTAATTTTGGTACCATAGGTTCAAACAGTAATGACCAAACATGGCGAACACACATTCGACAATCGGGTTACTTGACGAGCCTGACTAGCTCGAGCGCACAACAAGTTGGGCGATATGAAGCGCAAAAGCACTCCGTGTGGTCAACCACTATCGCCAACCGAAGTACGACTTGGGTTCGCCAGACACATTCCTTGTGGCGACATGAATCTCAGCCACAATTTTCAATCTGGTACCGAATGCCTGGACTATAAACATAGTCCCAAACTCATACAGTTCTCATCAATAGCATGTGGAGTTAAGCATGATAAACAAAGTAATACATGTTAGGAAGCATATCATAAAGCATGTTATGAAGCATGATATAAAGCATGTTGTAAAGCATGTTGTAGAGTACTATACAAATAGGGACACAATTACGTATACATCACAAGTGAGTGGCTAAAGTAAACCACCACATGGAGGGTATCCTACATGTCTCTAAGGTAGTCGGAAATTCCATATCAGCACCTATCTAAGGCACTAACACTTAAACATTTACACTCACAAGCGTTTACACAAACACTTAGAATACACCATTCCAACATACATGACGTATGTTAGCAAAATACGTATTAGGGCTATCCTTTCGCCAAGCGGTTGTTTTATCCATGTATACCATAATCATACAACAAATAATCACGACAAATGCATTTCCAAAATTTACACATATATGGTATTTCTAGAATACACAATTTCTACATACGTAGTATTTACAAGCGAGCATGTATTACGACGATTCCTTTCGCCAAACTAGTATTTTATCCATATGTTATATAATCATACATTAAATAAACATGTCAAACATTTTTCTAAAAAAAATACGTAGACGGTATTTCTACGTATACCTAGAGTATGTGAAATTCCATATTCTACAACGTTAATCGAAACAGAAAATGGAAAGCACTTTGTACATGTGCATTTGCATGCAGATCATGAATCTATCATTATTTGACATTGAAAGCGTTGAAAACCGTAACCTATACACCTAAAGTCCTCACCTTTGCCCTTGGAATCACAACGGATCTGTAAGGTTTGGTGAGCTTCCGTATTCGGGAGTTTTCTTGCCTAAAGAGCGGAATCGGTTAGCCTTTTCACAACCTATAGCCTATCTACTTCAAATCAGACCTAGGGTTAGGGTTTCTCACCTTCAAACGGAGTGAATACCACCGGAAAGCGCTGGAAAGAGGCGGTAGGCCGTGCGATAATCGAAAGCAGCAGGAGGAAGTTCTCCCACAAATCCCAAGCTCTTCTCTCTGTTTTTTCTCTCTCTCTCTAGGGTTTTATCCCAAATTCGTATGGCTGTGAGAGGGGCTGTTCTAAGCCTCTTTTATAGCCAAAAACCTCCCCAAAATAGACTCAGGTTCAAGGGTTACTGCTAATATAGGTATTTCGTTACTTTTCCAAATTTCAAAAGAGAGGTTCTGTGGCCCTCCTTGAGCCAAACATCGACTTAAGCTCACCACACATGGATCTATGTGGGATTACGTTTTGACTCGATCGGATTCTCGGATCGCACGTGGCGGACCACTTTCGCTTCAATCGGTCGGTGGGCCACGATCCAAAATTCCAAGCACATGTAAATGTTCCCGAAATTTTTCTTAATCCGAGGGTGTAATTTAGTCTGATTCTGACGGTCTGGTTGCTTAATACTGATGCGCAAGCGAATGGTGCCAGATCACTATTCCAGATATTTATTTTGTAAAGGGAATAGTGTTTTTCACACTCCCTCGCTCCGGATCCAAACGAATGGCCATGGGACATCGGCTGGACCTGATTTTTGAAATGATAGTCAAGCCCAGTGAGGCGGTCCTAGTTCCTTAACTTCGTGTTAATCGGACTTCTGATGTACGATCTAGACCTAATACGAAGTTTCGTTTCATTCCCGAGAGCAGCCGGGAAATGAGTTTGGTTATAAACTTTAAGGTAACCTAGAGTCACTGATTTTACAAGTTTTGGGTCTTGCAGATCGTATTTAAAGCGATCCCAACGGATTTCATGGCTAATCGAGTTTTGCACTTAGTTAACTTTGTTAAATTTCTAAAGGATTTAATCCTAATTGATTTCTGGTCGAGATGGTACTCGAGCCAAAGTATAAAAATTTACGGGTCGTTACAAAATCATACACATCTCTAAGGTAGTTGAGAATCCTATCTCGACACCCACCTAAAGCACCATCTTCTAAGTACTTGCTCATACAAGCATTTTCACAAACATTTAAGCTACACTTATTTAACATACATAACGTATATTGGCCAAAACATGTATTAGGGTGAATCCTTTCACCGAGGAGTTATTACACATATATTTAGCATATACACATAGTAGTTAATCATGGCAAACACATTTTCATATTTCGTATGTATACGTTATTTTCTACAAATACGAAGAATACAGTATATTCAATCTAGTTAACGTATAACTGAAAAATGAAATGGACATCACTTTATGCATGTGAAATAGCATCTACATCAGGAATCTATCATTATCCGACATTAAAAGCCTTGAAAACCATAACCTATACATCTATAGTCTGCACCTTACGTCGTAGAAGCGTAACGAATTCGACAGAGACTCGAAGTCTTCGTCAACGATGGAATAACAACCTATAACACGAGTTAAGTCAGCTATCTCGCCACTTGTAACAATTGAAACCCTAAAATAGATCAGGTTTAGGTTTTCTTACCTAAGAACGAAGTCAGAATTGCTGGAATAACGATTAGATCACGATAAATAGGCACTTACAATAGCAGGATAGAGTACCAGGAATCTCTCCCACTTCTCTTACACCTTCCCTTTCTTTACTCTCTTCTCTCTCTTAGGGTTTTCTCAAATTCGTATGGAGTGAATGGGAGAGGGGTTAAGGTCCTTATATAGGCCTAAATATGATGGAAATGGCCCCAGGGCCAAGGTATACTTAGGTTATAGCCAAAGGACATCTGTTTCATCTCAACGGAGCACTTCTGGAGTCCCCTCTTGAGCCAAAGGTTAGACTTAAGCTCTCTTAAGATGGATCTAGGTTAAGTTGGGTTTTCGGTCTGATCGGGTTTACAGATCGACCACGACAGACCAGTTTCAGTTCAACGGTCCATGATCACTGATTAAGGCCACAAGTACACTGACTTATGTATGAAATTTCCCCTGATCTGAGGGTGTATTTAGGTCAGATTCTGACGGTCTGAATCCTTATATTTGGCCCACAAGGGACAAGTCTCAGATTACTTAAATTATATTTTATTTATAAAGCAAACCACGTTTTCTCACACTCTTCACTTCAGGCTCAAGCGAATAGCCCCAGGACACTATCTGGACTTAATTTTCGAGGTGGTTGTCAAGCCCAGCAAGGCGGTCCTAAGCGTTTTGTCTCGTGGTCATCGGACGTTCGACGTGCGGTCTAGATCCGATAAGGAGTTTCAATGTGCTCCCGAGAGCAACTGGGTAATGAGATTGATCCTAGATTTTAGGGTAACCTAGCATCATTGATTCTATAAGTTTTAGGTCTTGCGGATCATATTTAAAGTGGATCAAGCGAATTTCGTAGCTAATCTAGTTTAACACTTTGTTAATTTGGTCTAATTCCTAAAGGATTTGATCCTGAGTGATTTCTTCCTAAGGTGGTACTCGGGTCATTGTACAGAATTTTTTGAGATGTTATAAGCTTATTAAAATGTAACCGTGTTCCTGTGTGTGGAGAATTGAAATTGAAAAGCACTCCCGGTCGGGGGAGGCTGATATATAAGGAAGTAACCCCCTTATTAGGTATTCGCCATGTTTCGCTAATCAAATTGGGTTTAACACTGACCCCATTGTGGGCATTCGCTAATGCTGCTTTAGGGATTCTGGTCGAGGAAGCTGTTACTCGAAATTGATTTGAAATCCCTATTGTGAGATGTGCTCAAAATTGAAACCATGCTTGAAATTGATCGGACACGTTGGCTGCAACGTCATCCTGAAATTGACTAGACACCTTGTTTGCAGGATCAATTTGAAACTATGATGGAAATTGACTAGAAGTCCCGATTGTAAGATTAGTTTAAAATTGAGCTAGAAATTGATTGGAAATCCCAGCTGCAGGATTTGCTGGAAATGATTAAATGCCTCGACTGTGAGGCTGTTTTGGAATTGACTAGGAATCCCAGTTGTGGGATTGTTCTGAGATTGACTCCCATCTATGGGAGGGTATTGAAAGAAGTACCCCATGGTCAAGGGTTGCGTTGGCTGGTGTTTGTGGTCCTGTGCATAGTCTGATGGTTGTTTTTGAGTATCAAATATTGCATATTCTCCCCTATTTATATCTTGGTTTGAAGAACATGTTAATGCTTAATGGTATATTTTATACATGTTTGTGTTACAAGGTGAATTTGAGATCTTGGACTGAAAAGAATGCTAAAAGCATGGATTTAATGCTTAAGAAATACTAAGGCATAAGATGAATCTTGGGAGACCAAGAATGAAGAGTTCATGTGCCAAAGATCGAAGGAAAACAAGTACAAAAGATGAACGAAGGACTAAAAGGATCGCAGAATCTGGAGCAAAAAACAGACAGGTTCGGTCCGACTGAACCCATGTTCGATTCGACCGAACTTGCACAAAATAGTCCAATAACAAACGATGGAATTCATAAGCTAATTCAGTTCGACCAACAGACAATTCGATTTGACCGAAGGGAGGATTCGGTGCGACTAAAAGTGCGCAAAAAGCTCCAGCGCTCACTACCAAAAAAATAATCAAAGGCTACGGACTATGCTAGTTTTTTGCTACGGATATAAACCATAGCTATATTACTACAGCTTAAATCTGCAGCTAAAAATAATTGTACTGTAGCTAAAAGCTAACACCACCCTTCGCACCTACACCATGGGACGGCCCCATAAGGTACTCTATGATGCACATTAAAATGTGCGTGCTCCATCTAATACTTCTATTTATTTTTAAAGAGCATTTTGGGCAAGACCCCAAAAAAGGAAGTAGATCGAAGGCTCAAGTGGACCACACGGTTGGAAACAGTGGAGATTAAATACCTACCATTGATCGATGGTGTGATTGACCTTCGAATTGCCTATATTTTGGGGTCATTCCCTATAATAAAAAAATAAAAATTAATGGACGGAGTGGATATATGAAATACATCATGATGGATCCCACAAAGCAACCCTTGAGACAGCCATTTGTCACCGTTAAAACCTTGTGAAAGTGAATGTGCGGTGAACAGCTACGGCTATCGGAAACTCATCCCACGCTGCCCTCTTTCATTTCCCCTCTCGTATGAAACTTTTCGTCGCCCTCCTCTGGGAAAAAAACCCATTCTGTCCCCGACCGCGTCCATCTCTCTCTCTCTCTCTTGATCTCCCACACCCCTTCTCTCTCTCGATCTCCCATGCCCCTTCTCTCTCTCAATCTCCCCTCTCACGAACCCCTCTTCTCTCCCTAACCATCCCCTCTCTCTCGATCTCATGAAGACATCCCTCTTTGACACCATAATCCGCGTCCATTTTAGGTATGCAAGAATGATTTTTTTTCTCTTTCGAATATTCATATTGTTGTCCTTTTTTGTGGAATTGGATTGGGTTTGTTTTTCAAGAAACCCACTCATTTAAGATCTCCACCTCCATAAATCTAGAAGGGGATCTGTATTAAACGTATCCTCTATTTCACTGCTGTGGTGGCTTGCCATCACACCCCAACCAGCCCGTTTGGACATTTTCATAGCTTCAATGCCCTCAGTGACAGACCCAATTTAGTTTACCTTTAACAGAAGGGCATTGCAGGCCTTTTCTTTAATTTCTTTCTCCACACGCTTAGGGTTGGTGATGAGTAGATCATCACCAACAATTTGTACTTTGTCACCAATCTCTACAGTCAGCTTAACATAATGATCTACGTCCTGGTACAATAGATGGGATGGTCATCATATCTGGGATACCTGATCAGACGCAAGCAGCACAAAGCCTTCTTCAAGATTTCATACTAAGATGATGGTTGTTGCTCCAGGATTCTCATGCCCAATTGCTATGGTCACCTGAATGGGATAGGTGAAGATTTGAACTGCCACTGTTCTATACCGAGTGGGCCACGCCATGAGATAAAAAAAAGGTAGATTGGGATGCTTACCATTGAGACCACCTTTCAGTTTATCGAAATTTTGGGTCAGGCTTATATTTGGTTTTCTCGATGTGGGTTATAGTCACCTTATGAATGGGTTGGATGACATACAAACATAATGGGAGGCCCCCGTTCTAATGTCAGGCATCCCCCATCCATAACTTTCATTGTGGTCTGTCCCACTTGAGCTTTGGATTGACCTGATTTTTAGGGGTATGTACTATAAAATGATGGATTAAGTGGATGTCACACACACACAACTTCTTTTTTCTCTTTTTGGGTCATGCTATATCAGCAATTTGGACAGTCTGGATTGCGGGACAATTATCCCATGTGTATGATTGAATAGGCATGGCAATGGCTGTGGCCCAGTCGTGTATAGACAGGGATTGGTCCCCCTGGTTCTTATTATTATTTTTCTATATTTTTTCTCTGCAGATTCTTGAACTGCCAAGTCATCCTTACTTTGTTGGTGTCCAGTTTCATCCTGAATTCAAGTTGAGACTAGGAAAACCTTCCACACTTTTCTCAGGTATTATCTCTATTGGCTAGTAATCCTTGTAGTAAGTAAATGACAAACATTTGTTGTTTCTTCAATTTAAGCATGTATTAGTCAAAGTGCATGCTTCCATGTAGAGTGAGATGATGTCAGAATCGCTTGACAATGTCTTAGACGATGATGAGGCCGAAGAGGAAACTGAGGAACTAACTGACTGGGTAAACTTCGCCTTTATTTAATAATGGAATCTGCTCTATGGAGCTAACCATGCCATGGGTTAGATGATTATCCCTTCAAGCCTCCCAAGGTGACTACTGTTGATCTCTCATTTTAGTGTGCAGTTGGGGACCTTGAATGAAGAAAGGTGGGTTTTGAAGTTTAGGGGATAGGAAAAGGTCATATGCTTAAGGAAACTTTGAAATTAGGAATATTTGTAACATTTGAAGTTTAAACTAGGAGACAATTTTGGCATGTACTAACATCCAGATCTTGGTAGAAGAAAAAACATAGAATATATTTATTTTAGATAGGTTGGTTTATTTATTCGGGATGAAGTGGAAGTTTCTTTACTGAAATAAATGGTCTTTCTCCTTTAGCTTACTCCATTGAGAAGAAAATTCCATAGTGGATGATATAAGTCAAATTGGGTGTGGCTAGCCCTGCTCTATTTGTTGTTGTAGCTAATAGTGGGGTGTGTGTACTACTGTGCTAACCAAAAAGAAAAAGAAAAAGTCTTGCTCTATTTGTCGTTGCCTCGTATTATTTATATCTTAAAAGGATATTGTCCTTGTTTCTCACCTTCCATGAAGTTGTTGTTGCTGATGTCAATTTTTTTTAAATATTATTATTGTAGTTTATGCAGTGGTAAAAGTTCTTTAACATTCAATTTGATCTATTATCTTGAGGAAGACTAATGCGACGATGAGATTTTGTCAGTTTCCTATTTTCAATTTTGAGAAACTAAGTAAGAGGATTGAATCTATCCAATATTCAGGTTGCCTTCCGTACCAAAATTTTGCATCCAAACATCAATAGTAACGGTAGCATGTGCCTCGACATTTTGAAGGAGCAGTGGAGCCCTGCTCTCACAATCTCCAAGGTGACTCAGTTCTTAATTTACCTTGCTTCTTTTCAGGTCTTCTTGTTTGTAGCATATTCATTCTACATGGTTAAGAAATATCCAACGTTTCAATCATTGATAATGATATTACCTGGCTCAAGGTAATTCATATGACACTACAGTGGTTCTAAGGTATGGCCTGGTGACTGACTATGTCAGCATGTGAGTCCTATTCAACAATCACACATCAATGGGTTCCCTGCTATTTTGAGTTGGCATGATGTTTTACATGTCAAGGTGCTTTTTACCTAGCGGTTTACCTGTCAACTACCCGTCCATGGCCTTACCATGCTTGCTTGCCCTTTGATGTGTACATGTAATAGTTGTTATTGGGAATCAATACCAGTTTACCATGTAGTTGCCTAGCAACTACCCCTCCATCACCCTACCATGCTTTGCTTGCCCTTTGGTGTGTGCATTTTATAGTTGGTATTGGGAATCAATACCAGATTACCAGGTGGGACGGTAATGTGCTTGTGAATGGTGTCGATGTGAGCGTGTGTCATGGTCGTATCTGAGAGCCCAGGTGGGACTGTAATGTGTTTGAGACTGATGGCTTTCTTCGTGACACTTGCCCATGTCTTTTAGCCCTGGATTCAGAAGTGAAGACTAGCATATACAAAACATAAGCATGTAATAGTAGGAATTTTAAGGCACGTGCACTCGGAAGCTGCTCTAAGAAGGCTCCTCAAAGAAGATGATTAGCCTGACATAGACGTCATAAAGAAGTTAGTTCCCAACAAATACTTTCTGTA
This sequence comes from Magnolia changhungtana, assembly GCA_030180095.1. Taxonomy (NCBI): domain Eukaryota; kingdom Viridiplantae; phylum Streptophyta; class Magnoliopsida; order Magnoliales; family Magnoliaceae; genus Magnolia; species Magnolia changhungtana. Next base: position 1,253,693 of record JASAUF010000557.1, on the reverse strand, counting down.
TTTTTCAACATATTTTTATACATGTTTGATATTTATTTTCTTTCCTATTGTAATTACAGATTACTTAAGAGAATCGATGAGGATAACAACACATTTCTATCAATTCGCGAGTTAACAGCACTGATCGTTGGAATCAAATTTGATGAGATAGATTTAGATAGGGATGATGCTGCGAAAAAGGTAATGGATGAGTTTGATACGTCGAACGATAATCAACTCTCTGAAGAAGAGTTTGTGAGAGGAATCTCAAAATGGGTTGAGCACGCTAAGCGTTCTGTCCCCCAACTAACTATTGATCAAAATAGATTAATTCACGACTTTCATCAGGTAAGTTGCCTCATTCTCATGGTATGTTTTCTCATAATTGTCATTTGCAACATTAGTGATTTTTGTTTTAAAAAATGAAAAGTGCATCTTTCACTAAGACATGGTCTGATGTAGAGAAACTTCAGAGTTTGGATTCCCCTATATCAAAATAAATTCAAGGTTTGACAATAGACATTCCTGTTAACAACATTATTGATTTTATTTTTTATTTTTAAATGAAAAGTGCATCTTTCTTTTTATTGAAATTTCAGTTATAGAAAATTTCTAGGAATCTCTGAGGAGAAATGTAGCAACTCTCTTGAGTTTGTATTCATAATGTGACTTCCCTATTTTTTATTTTTTTAATCTATTTTTGCATTGATTCATTTTCTTTGTTGATGGAAAATACATCTAGTTTCTTGAAGTAGTTCGACTCGAAGGACATGCCATCACCCAAGAAGAAACTGTTCTGTCAAGAGATATCCATCTCCTGTAGGTATTTGCTGCTTCTTTTTCAACTGAATTAAACTATGGTTTGTGCTGGTTTTTCTTTTACCTTTTTTTATATAAAAAATGCTAGGAAGTGATACGTCAGTCAGTCCCAAGCCCAGGTAAGGGAGGACTGATGGCAAGTGGGTAGCCGTTGTGACTTGCACAAGTGGAGATGCTTCTCCAGATTGTCACTGTGTACTGAAACTCCATATATCTTGGGTGACAAACACCCTTTTCAGAAATGGACATTCAAGAAAGTACTATGTCACATGCACTGGAGAGTACCTCTTCAATATCCTGATTTATGGTAATGTCACTCTATGTGTGTGTGGGAAATGCTCCTATAAGGTCAAGCTTGACACCACGAGTCGGTGGTGAAAATAGGCCTGACTGGAACTTGTCAGCCCCTGAAATGGGAGAGTCATGACTTATTCATTGACGGAATGAGTTGGTCTGAGTCGGCCTGTCAAAGACCATGCTCGTCTTAGAGTAGAAAAATGCACTAGCAAAGATTTGAGTTTTATGATATCTCACCAGTTTATTGTTTTGACAGGCTTATAATCCTTTGCTGGATATTCATATTTTTTTTTCTTTCTTTTCCTTTTGGTACTAAGAGACTAAAATTGTGTTTTCAGGTTTGCCAGCGACACATGTACGGCTGAGACTATTAGGAGAAAATAGTTATTGGTGATAGTTTAAGCAACCAACTTCTCTTTCGATAGTTAGAAATTAATGTATGCATGGTTGTTCGTGAGGATATATGCACTACAACACAATGAGTGCACTGTCATTATCTTTTAGCCACTTTCTATACAACGAACCATACTGAATTTTGAGTTTGTGGATGATGTGATTATGACAATATAGCTCTTGAGTTTGTGACAGGTTTTCAGGTGAGAAGAACGAGTTTTAAAACAAAACAGTCTCCGGTTTTGAGAAGCGATTCCCAGGATGTATGTGTTTTGGGGGCCATTTGCACCTTGGAAGCATACAATGAAAGGTAAGGAAAACCCTCTATTTTTCTTATTTGAATCATGAAAAGGTATTTGTGTTGAATCCCATGCATTGACAATATTGGGCATGCTCATGAGTAGGACATGAATAATTCCGTAAAAACTGATAAAGCGGACCCGGATGTGCGTCGGAGCTATCTAGATGTTGAGTGGGGGTCCATGGAAGGTGGGAACCGCTATTATAACCATGGTAAAGCTATCCATTTTCTATGGACAACATTGGAGTGGCCTCGCCATTTGGACAGGTCGTGCTTATATATGTATTTGCTCGAAATTGGAGCAGACCCGGATGTGCGTCGGAGCTATCCGGATGAGTGGGGGTCCGTGGAAGGTGGGAATCGTTATTATGACCATGATGAAGTTGTCCATTTCCTATTAACAACATTGGAGGGGCTTGGCCAAATGGAGCAGGCCATGTTTATATCTGTATTTGCAGGGACCACACCCTTAACCTAAACCACACCCTAAACCTATAACCTAAACCTATTCTCAATTCCCTAGAGCTATAACCTATAACCTAAACCTAAACCTATAACCTTAACCTAAACCTAATCTAAACCTATAACCTTAACCTAAACCACACCCTAAACCTAACCTAAACCTATAACCTTAACCTAAAACCTGAACCTAAACCTAAAACCTAAATGTATTCTCAAATCCTTAAACCTAAACCTACACCTAATCCTAATCTCAACTCCTTAAACGAAGCCTAAACCTAAACTTGAAAACCCAAACATAAACTCGATCTCGAACCCGAACACGATTTCCTAAACCTAAACCTTAACCTATTCTCAATTCCTAAAAAAGCTATAACATATAACCTAAAATCTTAACCTAAACCAAAAACCTAAATCTAAATGTATTCTCAAATCCCTAAACCTAAACCTACACCTAATCCTAATCTCAACTCCCTAACCTAAACCTAATCCTAAACTTGAAAACCCAAACCTAAACCCAATCCCGAACCTAAACCCGATTTCCTAAACCTAAACCTTAACCAATTCTCAATTCTTAAAAACTATAACCTATAACATATAACCTGTAACCTATAACCTAAACCTAAACCTATATCCTTAACCTAAACCAAAACCTATAACCTAAAACTTAACATATAACCTATAACATATACCCTAAACTTGTAACCTATAACCAAACCTTAACCTAAACCTAAACCAATAACCTAAACCTAAACCTAAACCTAAACCTAAACCTAAACCTAAAACCTAAATGATTCTCAAATCCTTAAACCTAAACCTACACCTAATCCTAATCTCAACTCCCTAACCTAAACCTAAACCTAAACTTGAAAACCCAAACTTAAACCCAATCCCAAACCCGAACCCGATTTCCTAAACTTAAACCTTAACCTATTCTCAATTCCCAAAAGCTATAACCTATAACATATAACCTATAACCTATAACCTAAACCTAAACCTATAACCTAAACATAAACCTAAACCTATAACTTTAACCTAAACCAAAACCTATAACCTAAACATAAACCTAAACCTATAACCTTAAACTAAACCAAAACCTATAACCTAAACCTTAACCTATAACCTATAACCTATAACTGAAACTTATAACCTATAACCTAACATTAACATAAACCTAAAACATAAACCTAAACCTAAAACCTAAATGTATTCTCAAATCCCTAAACCTAAACCTACACCTAATCCTAATCTCAAGTCCCTAACCTAAACCTAAGCCTAAATTTGAACACCCAAACCTAAACCCGATCCCAAACCCGAACCTGATTTCATAAACCTAAACCTTGACCTATTCTCAATTCCCTAAAGCTATAACCTATAACCTAAACTTATAACCTATAACCAAACCTAAACCTAAACCTAAAACCTAAACCTAAATCTACAACCTAAATGTATTCTCAAATCCGTAAACCTAAACCTACACCTAATCCTAATCTCAACTCCCTAACCTAAACCTAAACTTAAACTTGAAAACCCAAACTTAAACACAATCCCGAATCGAACCCGATTTCCTAAACCTAAACCTTAACTTGTTCTCAATTCCCAAAAGCTATAACCTATAACCTAAACCTAAACTGAAACCTATGACCTTAACCTAAACCAAAACCTATAACCTAAACCTTAACCTATAACCTAAATTTATAACCTAAAACCTAAATGTATTCTTAAATCCCTAAACCTAAACCTACACCTAATCCTAATCTCGGCTCTCTAACCTAAACCTAAACCTAAACTTGAAAACCCAAACCTAAACCCGATCCCGAACCCAAACCCGATTTCCTAAACCTAAACCTTAACCTATTCTCAATTCCCCTAAAGCTATAACCTATAACCTAAACCTAAACCTAAAACCTAAATGTATTCTCAAATCCCTAAACCTAAACCTATAACCTACAACATTAACATAAACATATAACCTAAACCTATAACCTACAACATTAACCTAAACCTATACTTATAACCTAAACCTAAACCTATAACCTATAACCTAAACCTTAACCTATAACCTATAACCTAAACTCAATTCCCTAAACCTTAACATATAGCCTAACCTAAACCTAAACCTATAACCTACATTTAAAACCTAAACCTAAACCTGTAACCTTAACTTAAACATAAAACCTAAACATAAACCTTAACCTAAACGTAAAACCTAAACCTAAACCTAAATCTATAACCTAAACCTATAACCTACAACATTAACATAAACTTATAACCTAAACCATATGGTGAGACCATTCCTTGGGAAGTGGGTACTTGTGGCTACCGATGGTCCTCCTTACGGAAATCGTCCAGACGTTTATTTTGACTCTACAAACCAATGATGAGACCATTCCTTTTGTGTCAATTTCATTCCTCTTTGAGTTTTTATTAATTCATTAAGAAAATAAATGGTTATACATGATGCACTTCTTTCACTTTATTTTTCTTTCCCCCAATGGTCATTCTGATTTATGAATGTATGACTATTTGTAGGATGATGGAATATACGAAGCTATTACAGGAAGTGACTTTGTCATTACTAGAGTTGCATTTCGAGACAACTCTTCAAAGTACTACATAAATGACCGTGGAAGTAATTTTACAGAGGTCACTAAGAAATTGAAAGGAAAAGGAGTGGACTTGGACAACAATCAGGTTTTGATTCTTCAAGTGGGTGATGGTTGAAAAAAGCCTATTTACTTGTGAAAAAAAAATATCATACCGTCAAAATATATCTTCTCTTTCAATTCTTTATCATTGAAATTTTAGAGTAAAGTCGAGCAAATTTCTCTAATGAAGCTAAAGATTTGTATTTTCAGCATTATTGTAATTGTAATTGATTGAATGAAGGATTGTAATTAATTGAATGAAGGATTGTAATTGATTATAATTGTAATTGATTGAATGAAGGATTGTAATTGATTGTAATGGAATGAATGAATGATTATGCAGGTGGTAATTGAATGAGCAAATGATTATATATATTTTTTTTAATGTACAAAATAGTTATGAATATTGACCATAGCCGATAATCCGACAACTGTAGCCATTATTAAATTTGGCATATTGCTACAGTCTTTTAGCTATAAATAATATCCGTAGATGTTTATACTTATTGCTACAGATATAATTGCTACGGATTATATCCGTAGCAGTTGTAACCTATAGCTATGGATTAAATCTGTAGCTATAAGTTCTAGACCTATCGTTACGACACCTACGACTACGGTCGTTCTACGGACTAGAACCGTAACCATAGGTCTAAGGCTACGGATTTTATCCGTAGCCTTTGCATCTTTTTCTGGTAGTGGTTTAAAGGACTTATTCAGTTTGACCGAAGATTAATTTGGTTCGACCGGTGACTTAAGTTTGGTCCGACCGAACCCATCTTGGTCTAAACGAAATCAAGCAACTACTAAAATAGGATCCTTTCCAAATATAGACTCGACTTCAGTTCGACCGATGCGTAGCGCAAAAAAGCTGCGGATTGCGTAATGCAAGTCGGTTTGTAAAAATTCCAAGTCAGTACGTAAGGTGGAGCTTCACAAGTATAAATAAGAGCCCCTAGGACGTTCTTAGGCATCATCTAGGGTTTAAGGAGTGAGCAAAAGGGTGGAGAGTTATCACTAAGAGTGTTTCTTCTTCTTCCTTAGTTTTTTTTATGCTTTTACCAAGAGTTCCTACTTCAATCATGTCTATAGTTGGCTAAACCTCTTAGCTAGGGCTAAGAGGTGAAGTTTGTAGCATGATTAGGATGTTTACTTTGCTATGATTCATGTTTATACTGAATTTCATTGATTTCTGGTTTATTTCAAGAAATATTTTTAGTTTTCAATGGTATATTGTGATTCAAATTACAGTAAAGCCTGTGGTAGCTTTAAGTATCTTCATTTCTTATTTGAGATTGTGGGATTGGTAAATCCTGTTGTTTGCCATAGTGTCCTGGGCATGGTTGGGTGATGAAATCTCTTCTAATCTTCACAATTCTCTTGGACCATTCCTCTCTCCTACTAGATAAGATATGACTCTTATTCCAGTTGGATCTCTTGAATCAAGTAAGGTAGCATCTTAATAGCTACAAGTGGATCCTTGGCACCCTGGTTCCCACCTTTAAATTTACAAGTTTCAATCTACAATATCACAATTAATCTTTTCAAATATTCAGATTTAGTTTTAGATCTTCTTTTAGTTCTACTTCTAGTTATTTTTATAATACACACGAGTTTAGTCCCTGTGGATTCGACCTCAGTCTTACCAAGATTATTACTACATTGCAAACTTACACTTGGGATTGTGAAGAAATTTTTGGCGTCATTACTGAGGACTACGGTTGCACTTTTTTTGAATTTAATTAGTTTTGGAACTAGTTTAAGATTTAGGATTAATTTTCTATTTTGTTTATAGGTTAAGAATTTTTCTAAACTTATTTTTATAAACTAACTTTGTTCACTATTTTATAGGATCTTAACCTTGCATCTTCTATCTAGTAACTTCGTTTTAAGTCTCTCTCTCTCTTACATCTTATTTGTTGTAGTCTCAATTCTTAGATTTTAGGTTAAATTTTGCACTTGAAGTTTGAGAGTGTTTCATGCCTAAGTGGGTTAGTGATAAGACTCTACATCTTTTGAGTGAAGGAGGATTAGTCGAAGGGTTGCCTATTCGTCATAATACTAGACACCACTTAAGATCCTCAGAGTCAATAGAAGTGATGACTATGAAATAACCTCAACCTCTAGTTGAGGAAGCTTAGGATGAGAATGAGGTGTATCATGCACCCCTGCCTCGTACTTTATGAGACTATTTACAACCGGTAGGGGTGAGTACACCTTCCTACATGATTTTTCTAAAAAAATAGGAATTATAAAAATCAAGCCATGAGTGATCCAACTCCTTCCAAAGTTCCATTGACTTGAATCAGAAAGTCCAAATCTATACTTGAAAGAGTTTGACAAGATAATAGCCAATTTATATTTTCCTAATTTGTCTGAGGATACGATCAGGCTGAAACTCTTTCCTTTCTCCTTAAAAGAAAAAGCTAAGACATGGTTGCATTCACTATGTCCACAATCTATTGGCAAATGGAATGACATGACAAGGGAGGTCATAAAGAAATTCTTCCTATTTCATAAGACGAACACCATCAGAAAGTTGATCATGAACTTCACTCAAAAGGAGTATGAAACATTCTTACAATATTGGGAGCGGTTTAAGGATCTTGTCAGTTCATGCCTACAACATGGTTTTGAAATGTGGTGCATAACAAATTTCTTCCATGAAGGACTGACATCTTTCATGCACCAATTTTTCGAGACAATGTGCAATGGGGAATTCATGAACAAAGAGGTCGATGATGTGTGGGATTACTTTGATAAACTCGCTGAAACCGCACAATCATGGGTCATCTCCCCAATATCTTACACCACTTTTAAGCCTACTCAATCAAAGGAGAAGGGTGGGATATACTTGTTGAAAGAGGAAAACGATGTAAATGCTAAGGTGGCCAGTCTCATAAGGAAACTTGAGGCCATGAAACTTAAGAAGGATAAGGCTAAGGAAGTTGTTTACGGTATTTGTGCTTTTAATGTTCATACAACTGAAAATTGTCCAACAATACTTGCTATTTAAGAAATATTGAATGAGCAATCGAATGCCGTAAACAGCTACTAGAGGCCTTTCAAAGGAACCACCTCAAATACTTACAACTCCAGTAGGAGAAACCATCCAAATTTCAGTTGGAGGAATGAACAAACTGCTACTCCTTAAGGAATCCTTAACCAATTTTTGGATCAAAGGAAACTTCAAGAGGATCTGGTTCTAAAAAATATTTAAGACCTAGAGCTACTCAACCAGAATACAGGGTGTTTAAAATTAGCAGGAAAGGGCACATCCTCTACTTCTTTTAGATATGGCGTTCGATACCAGAACCTTCCTGTAAGGCCTATATCCTAGTACGTATCATTCTATAGACTCTTGCGATCCTCCCCATTGAATTTTGGGGACCCGTGACGCGTAGATACCATTTGCGTGCGGTCCTGAGTCATACCCTATCAACCCGAGTCGACACGACCCGAGACTTATATCTTAACGACTTGTGGACTGATGCAATACCTAGGCCAGGAGTTGTAGGCCCACTCATATTTGAGAAAAACATCTCGCATTTGCAAAACCTAAAAGAATCTCTACCAAACATCAATCAATCAATCAAAGTACACAACCCATCAAGTCAAGTACTCTATCCCATCCCCAAGTACACAATCCATTCCCAAAGTCAACTCTCTCTCTCTCCACCCACCCCTTCCTTACACCCATCACCCATCACTCCTCTCTCTCATTTCTCATTCAACTAACCCAAAGGAGGAAAACGTCCACTTCCTAAGGAGAGAAGAGCTTTGTGTGTGGCCCACTTCCTACCCCTCTCATCTCTCATCCTTGCCATTCAATATCCATCATCTTCCATCAAAGTTGAAGCCAAGTAGCTAAAGAAGCCAAGGGACCAAGAAGGAGTGCAAACAGAGGGTGATCCACCATTGATTTCCATTCAAGGGCCCACTTATGATGGGACCCACTTTGATATATGTTTTGTGATCTAAGAGGGGCCCATAGTGGTGGGGTCCCTCCATTACGCCGTCCATCTCTCTCTCTCTCTCTTTTTTCCTTCGTGGCCCACCTTGATGAGTGGATTAAATCCACATCATCCAAATATGCTGGACATGGAAGCCCACCATGATGCCTGCGTTTGATCCATGCTGTCCACCATCCAGACCCCAGAATGGTAGGACCAGCCATGAGGTATGCATTTTTTATCGTAGCCATCCGTGGCTCATCGTGATGTTCATGTGCAGATCCGCACCGTCCAAGTGGACATGTGGAACCCACTGCGATGTATGGGTCTTATCCTAACCATCCGGCTTGCTGAGCGGTGTGACCCACCTCATGTTTAGATCGTCCGTCTAGGATGCTAGACTCTGTATCATTTTAAATATATATATATATATATATATTACAATATACTATGCTATATGGAGGACCCCATGTGGGACCCACCCACACACTGGACAGGTGGGACCACTTTGATGTACGTAATCTATATCCTAGGGGGCCACATTGACATATGGATTATATCCCTGTCGTCCATCCATTTTTCAGGACGGTGGGTCCCACTGCTGACTGACATCAGCAAGTCCTGTGGGCCACCAGATGTATGTGTTTCCCTAGCCATCCATCAAATGAACATGCTGGATTGACGTCCTGCAGCCTTGCGACCACCATGATGTATATATTTTATCTATACTGTCCATATGTATGAGATGTGGGCCCACCCCACACAAGTGGCATGTGCGGGGGGTGGGACCCACCTTAATGTATGTATTTTATACATACTGTCCATCCATTTTTCATGGCGTGAGGCCCACCCCACCTGTGTGAGACGTGTGGGGGTGGGACCCACCTTGGTGTATGTATTGTATATCCACTCCATCCAACTCTCAGGACAGTGGCGTGGACCCTATTATGATGTTTGTGTCTTATACACACCGTCCATTCATTTCAGCTCATGTGGGGCCCACCCCACACATACTGCACGTGTGGGATGGGACCCACCTTGATATATGTATTTTGTATCCCAACCGTCTATCCATTTTGGACAGGCAGGACTCACCTGGATGCATGTATGTGTGGACTGAGCGTAGTGTATGTGTTTTTATACACATTGTCCATCCATTGGTGCGACCCATTAATGCGCCCACTTGATGTACATGAGGCCCATTGATGCGGCCCACTTGATATATATGAGGCCCATTGGCGTAGCCCATTGATGCGGCCCACTTGATATATATGAGGCCTATTGGCATGGCCCATTGATGTGGCCCACTTGATATATATGAGGCCCATTAATGCAGCCCAGTTGATATATATGAGGCCCATTGGCGTGGCCCATTGATGTAGCCAACTTGATGTATATAAGGCCCATTGATGCCGCCCACTTGATGTATATGACACCCATTATGATGTATTTATGGCCCATATGATGAGGCCCATTATGATGTATATGTGGCCCATGTGTGAGGCCCAATGTGTTGTATATGAGGCCCATGTGATGCAACCCACTTGATGAAATGCAGCTCACGTATGAGGCCCATTGTGATATATATTAGGCCCTTATGTGAGGACATGGGCCCACTATACGTTTGGCTCTATATGGGCCACTCATTGGGAGTAATGTTGATTAGATGTACACATTGATGGGCGATGATGGTTAAATGTCTACATTATGACCTTCCCTTAGGCCCTTTGTTAGGCCGATTATCGAGGTTGATTGTCGAGACCGATTATCGAGGCCGATTGTCAAGGCCGATTATCGAGGCCAACTATTGAGGCCGATTATCGGTGCTAGTTATCGATACCGATTATGTGTATGTGATAGCATAGCATGATGATACATGTCCATACACATCATTTGTATGCCTGTTGTGAGGAATGGTTGATCATAGCATTGTCATTGGGCCGAGTTATTTAGGGTACTCCTTAAAAGATGGAGTTGTTCCACATGATTGCGCAGTATGTGCAGGTTTGATGCAAGACTAAATGGTATGACTCATGCATCTCGCATTTGTGTGACATGATCACTTGGCGCCCTATCAATATCAGGGTTGTGAGCTTCATAGGTTTATCGTGGATGGACAGATGGGATACAAGAAATATTTGGTTCTAGCACTGTGGGCACATAGAATTTCCTTGGGTGAGAGTCCCAGAATCCTGTAGTACCGAAGGAGACTCCAACATGTAGACCAAGTGGATATATGAGAGCCTGGGTGCCGAATACCAGTAGGCGGCATCTCCCACTATGTTGTAGTCGGTTGGAAGGGGGTGTAGCCTTATGCACTCAAGTAAGGGGGGATGTAAGCTAGGCCGAGTATGACTAGCTCGTAAATGGGTCCATTATCGACGAGCCGGGTAGGTATTGGCAGACTACTAGTCAGGTGGATCGTGAGGTCCCTTCCACTCGCTGAGCTGTACGGCTAGGGAGGCGGCAGTCAGTGTGAAGTGTACTAGACCCTAGTGATATCCCAGAGATGAGCTATACTGATATGTGGACTTATTAAGGAGGAGTTATATACTCAACATTTTAATCATTCATTCATTATCCACTCGAGCTGGTGGTGCGCAACTAATTGTTATGCGTACCTTCGCAATGGCCAGAATTTCGGTTGGGGCCCGTGACCAACCTAAGATCAGGAGTCAATCACACTGAGTTTGGCTATCCAAATTTAGGTGTAGGACTGGTTTGGATAGAAGTCTCTTGTGATGGACCCCACAGCTTGCGATACTACGTACTATCATCCCTACTCCAAACTCCAGCTTGGTCATTTCATTCACACCACATATTGCATTACATCCACGACATATGACATTTTAGGTTGTTATGTTTCTGCAATTATATGACCTAGATACAGCTGACAGTATTCGTGGACTCATCAGGATTTGCGTATTGCATTGAATCCTCAGTATACGATATTTGACTTACTATGTCTCTGCATTGCATAGCTGATCTACATTGCTTCCTTAGTATATGTTGTTGGCCTATTATGTTTTTGCATCGCATAGCCTGTATAAGGCTGATGGCATTTATGGACTTACCAGCATGTTTCTGTATTACTCTGATATTGCATATTTGGCACTTACCTAGAGCACACACTTACACCACCCTCTAAACTTTCTATAAGTTTATGCATGATAGATGCGTGCAGGTGGCGATGGGTCCCAGCAGCGTTGAGCTTGGAGCATGCAGCGGTCTTCTGACCCTAAGAATAAAACTATGTGAGCGCGTGTCCGTGCCCAGAGCGGACAATATCATACAATGTAGGTATGGGCTGCTACAAATGGTATCAGAGCATAACTTGGGAATACTTGAACATGACGTCACATATCTACTGATAACTACCCTACACTCTATGATTGTTGAGAACTTAGAATGGTTAGATCCGTGAGTTCGATTAACTTAGAAACTTTATAACATAACTCCCTACCATTAAGATTGTGAGGCTACATAGTAATCCAGTTTCGATCATTTCTAACCAGGATCCGAGGATCAGTGGGGTCATCATAGTGCTAATGAGGCATCTTGGGAGCAAGAGGCTGAGATTAGTGGGTGTTATCCCCATCTCTTAGGTGTTTGATTATGTTAGTATGTTGTGTTCTGATTATATCTATAGTGATAGGGTTTCCCTCCCTTGTGAGCTCTGTATTGGTTGTGTTGTGGTTTAAATTTCGAGGATGAAATTTTTATTAGGAGGGGAGAGTTGTAAGGCCCGTTGAATTTCGGAGACCCTCGATGCGTAGATACCATTTGCGCTCGACCCTGAGTCACACCGTGTCAACCCGAGTCGACACGACCTGAGACTTGTACCCTAGCAACCGTGTCGTCTCGATGGTTCCAAAGCCATGACTTATGGACCGATATGATACCCAGGCTATGAGTTGTGGGCTCGCGTATATTTCAGAAATACGCCGTGCATTTGCAAAACCTAAGAGAATATCTACCAAACATCAATTAATCAATCAAAGTACATAACCCATCAAGTCAAGTACTTATCCCATCCCCAAGTACATAACCCATCTCTAAAGTTAACTCTCTCTCTCTCTCTCTCTCTCCCTCTCTCTCTCCACCCATCCCTTACGCCCATCACCCATCACCCATCACTCCTCTCTCTCATTTCTCACTCTTTCCAAGCAACCCAAAGGAGGAAAACGTCCAAGCTTCTTAAGGAGAGAAGAGCGTTATGTGTGGCCCATTTTCTACCCCTCTCATCTCTCACCCTACCCATTCAATCTCCATCATCTTCCATCAAAGTTGAAGCCAAGGAGCTAAGGAAACCAAAGGACCAAGAAGGAGTGCAAACAGTGGGTCATCTACCTTTAATTTTCATTTAAGGGCCCACTTATGATGGGACCCACTTTGATGTATGTGTTGTGATCTAGGAGGGGCCCATAGTGGCGGGGTCCCTCCATTATGTTGTCCTTCGCTCTCTCTCTCTCTCCTATTTCTTTTGTGGCCCACCTTGATGAGTGAATTAAATCCACATCGTCCAAATATGCTGGATGTGGGAGCCCACCATGATGCCTACGTTTAATCCATGTTGTCCATCGTCCAGACCCTTGGACAGTAGGACCAGCCATGAGGTTTGTGTTTTTATCCTAGCCCTCTATAGCCCACCGTGATGTTCGTGTGTAGATCCACACCATCCACGTGGACTTGTGGACCCCACTGCGATGTATGGGTCTTATCCTAACCATCCAGCTTGCTGAATGGTGTGACCCACCTTGTGTCTAGACCGTCCGTCTAGGACGCTGGACTTTGTATCATTTCAAATATATATATATATATTATGCTATATGGGAGACCCCACGTGGGACCCACCCAAACGTGGGACAGGTGGGACCCACTTTGATGTACGTATTCTATATCCGAGCCATCTGTCCATTCTAGACGGGCGGGGCCCACATTGACGTATGTATTATGTCCCTGTCATCCATCCATTTTTTAGGATGATGGGTCCCACTACCGACTAACGTCAGCAAGTCCTATGGGCCACCAGATGGATGTGTTTCCCTAGCCATCCATCAAATGGACATGATAGATTGACATCCAGCAGCCCTGCGACCACCATGATGCATATATTTTATCTATACCATCCATTTGTATGAGACGTGGGCCCACCCCACACATGTGGCATGTGTAGGGGTGGGACTCACCTTGATGTATTGATTTTACATCCACACCGTCCACTGGATTGGGACGGTGGGACACCTACCATGATGTATGTATTTTACACATGTCGTCTATCCATTTTCATGGCGTGGGGCCCACCCCACACGTATGAATGTGTGGGGGTGGGACCCACCTTGGTGTATGTATTGTATATCCACTCCGTCCACCTGTCAAGACGGTGGTGTGGACCCCACTGTGATGTTTGTGTCTTATACACACCATCCATTCATTTCAGTTCGTGTGGGGCCCACCCCACACGTGTTACACATGTGGGATGGGACCTACCTTGAAATCCTTGATATATGTATTCTTATCCCATCCGTCAGTCCATTCTGGACTGGTGGGACCCACCTTGATGCATGTATGTGTGGGCCGATCGTGGTGTATGTGTTTTATACACATCGTCCGTCCATTGGTGCAGCCCATTGATGTGGCGTACTTGATGTACGTGAGGCTCATTGGCACGGCCCATTGATGCGGGCCCACTTGATATATATGAGGCCCATTGGCACAACCCATTGATGCGGCCCACTTAATGTACATGAGGGTCATTGGCGCGGCCCACTTGATATATATGAGGCCAATTGGCATGGCCCACTTGATATTAATTAGGCCCATTGGCGCGGCCCATTATTGCAGCCCACTTAATGTACATGAGGCCCATTGGCGTAGCTCATTGATGCGGCCCACTTAATATATATGAGGCCCATTGGCGCTGCTCATTGATGCGGCCCACTTGATATATATGAGACCCATTGGCACGGCCTATTGATGAAACCTAGTTGATGTACATAAGGCCCATTGATGCAGCCCACTTGGTGTACATAAGGCCCATTGATGCGACCCACTTGATGTATATGAGGCCCATTATGATATATTTATGGCCTATATGATGAGGCCCATTATGATGTATATGTGGCCCATGAGCGAGGCCCGATGTGTTGCATATGAGGCCCATGTGATGCGGTCCACTTGATGAAATGCAGCCCACGTATGAGGCCCAATGTGATATATATTAGGCCCTTATGTGAGGTCATGGGCCCATTATACATTTGGCTCTATGTGGACCACTCCTTAGGAGTAATGTTGGTTAAATGTCCACATTGATGGGCGATGATGGTTAAAAGTCCACATTGTGACCTTCCATTAGGCCCTTTGTTAGGCCGATTGTCAAGATCGATTGTCGAGACCGATTATTAAGGCAGATTATCGAGGCCGATTGTCCTGGCCGATTGTCAAGGTCGATTGTCGAGGCCAATTATCGAGGCTGATTGTTGAGGCCAATTGTCGAAGCTGATTGTTGAGGCTGATCGTCGAGGCCAATTATCGAGGCTGATTATCGGTGCCAGTTATCGATACCGATTATGAGTATGTGATAGCATAGCATCATGATACATGTCTATACGCATCATTTGTATGCCTGTTGTGAGGAATGGTTGATCATAGCATTGTCATTGGGCTGAGTTACTTAGGGGACTCCTTAAAAGATGGAGTTGCCTCATACGATCGAGTAGTATGCATAGGTTTGATGCATGACTAGATGGTATGACTCATGCATCTCGCAATTGTGTGGCATGATCACTTGGCGTCCTAGCGATATCAGGGCTGTGGCCTTCACAGGTTCATCGTGGATGGCCAAATCGGAGATAAAAAATATTTGGTTCTAGCACTGTGGGCACATAAGATGTCCCTGGGTGAGAGTCCCAAAATCCTCTAGTACCGGAGGAGACTCAAATGTCTAGACCAAGTGGATACATGATTTCTTGAGTGCCAAATACTAGTAGGCGGTGTCTCCCACTATGTCGTGGTCGGTTGAAGGGGGTGTGGCCTTATGCGCCCGAGTGAGTGGGGTTGTAGGCTAGGCTAAGTATGACTAGCTTGTAAATGGGTCCGTTATCGATGAGCCGGGTAAGTATTGGCAGACTACTGGTCAGGCGGATAATGAGGTCTCTTCCACTCGCTGGGCTGTATGACTAGGGAGGCAGCAGTCAGTGTGGAGTGTACTAGACCCCAGTGATATCCCAGAGATGAGCTATACTGATATGTGGACTAAATGAGGAGGAGTTATATACTCAGCATTTTACTCATTAATTCATTCATTCACTATGCACTCGGGCTGGTGGTGCACAACTAAGTATTATGAGTACCTTTGCAATGGCCAGAATTTTAGTTGGGGCACGCGACCAACCTGAGATCAGGAGTCTACCACATTGAGTCTGGCTATCCAAATTTAGGTATGGGACTTGTTTGGATAGAATTCCCTTGTGATGGACCCCACAACTTGCATACTATGTACTATCATCCCAACTTCACACTCCAGCTTGGTCATTTCATTCGCACCACATATTGCATTACATCAGTGGCATATGACATTTTAGGTTGCTATGTTTCTGCACTTATATGACCTAGATACATCGGTCGGTATTCGTGGACTCGTCAGAATTTGCATATTGCATTGAATCCTCAGTATACAATGTTTGACTATGTCTCCGCATTGCATAACTGATCTACATTGCTTCCTTAGTATGTGTTATTAGCCTATTATGTTTTTGCATCGCATAGCCTAAATAAGGCTGATGACAGTTATGGACTTACCGACATATTTCCGTATTGCTCTGATACCATTTGTAACAGCCCATGCCCACACTGTATGATATTGTCCACTCTCGGCACGCACATGCGCCTGCACGGTTTTGTTCTCGGGGTCGCCCCCAAAAGGCCTCATACAGTATAGCGTGACAACCCCACATATAACCATCACAACTTTCAACAACTCTTCCGATATGTGACAAGGTTCTGCCTCTCACTGGGCACCAGTAGCCTACTAGCCGCTGGTAGCTCACATAGACCCTCAGGTCCCAGCCACATCAACACCCGCCCACATGTGACGATAGTGACAGTGTGTCATAAGATCAGCCCTCGGTGGGGGATATTGTGATGCCCCGCCATTGTTGTCACATGCGGGCAGGCGCTGATGTGGGCAGGACCTGAGGGTCTCGGCGAGCTACCAGTGGCTGACATGTTACTGTGTGCCCAGTGAGAGGCAGAACCTTGTCACACATCAGAAGAGTTGTTAGAAGTTGTGATGGTTATATTTGGGGTTGTCACCCTATACTGTATGAGGCCTTTTCGGGGCGACCTAGAGAACAAAACCGTGCAGGCAGGTGTACGTGCCCAGAGCAGACAATATCATACAGTGTGGGCATGGGCTATTACACTTCCCATACTATCATGCTCCCTTACAGCTTCCGCAACCACTTGTTGTACTTCTTCCTGTATTATAATTCTTATTGTAGGAATGGATCCATGAGACCCTACTCAAGGCAGTTAGGAGCCTTTAGGTTGTTGTTCCCGTTCATTCATAGTAGTCATCATCGGAGGTGATATTATTTCGAACCAGAAACAAATGCATTTGATTTGGGGAATTATTCACTTAATGATAAACAAAAGAAGATAAAGAAGACAATCACATTATTATTTTATTCCAAGTTCTTTTACATCCTTTTCTCCTTTTATTCCAAAATAGAATATTCATGACTTGTAATGGAAAACAAATAAAGACATTGTGTGTTAAGACAATATGTGTGTGGAGATGCCGTATATTGCAAACTGTTGTCCACTGAACACTGCTATGCATTAAGTATTATCAT
The DNA here is from genome assembly GCA_030180095.1 of Magnolia changhungtana. Lineage (NCBI taxonomy): Eukaryota > Viridiplantae > Streptophyta > Magnoliopsida > Magnoliales > Magnoliaceae > Magnolia > Magnolia changhungtana. The sequence continues at coordinate 1,235,989 of JASAUF010000557.1, read as the reverse complement.
GCATTTGGGTTGTTGTGCGCTCGCCAACAGCTTTGTGTGCCTGCCTTGCTGTGTGCTTGGCAACAGTGTTGTGTGCCTGCCTTGTTGTGCGCTCGGCAGTGTTGTGCGCCTGCTAGTGTTGTGAGCCAATAGCGTTGTGCGCCAATAGTGTTGTATGCCGCACAACAACTGTCTCGCACAATAGATGCAAACTCTACCTCTCTCTCATTGGGATCTTCTTCTCCTTGATTGGTTGCTAATGACCTCCTATTGAGGGGTCAGGGGGTATTTATAGCCCTTTCACACGTGTGAACATGCCACGTCAACATTGCGCAGCATCCCTTGTTCCCCAATTCCCCTCTATGAGGACTTCTTTGTGCAGATGCCTTCATGCGAACTCCTTTGTGCCGACTCCTTTGTGCATATGCCTTTGTGCGGACTCCTTTATGCGGACTTCTTTTATGCAGACTTTTGGCGCACAATGCTCCACTGTGCACAATGATCATCAGCGCACAATACTTCTCTGCGCATAATGATCATCTGCGCACAGTACCTATCTACGCATAACAACTTCTAACTGTCTTTCTCTCTCTCTCTCTCTCTTTTATGCCTCAACAGATGCCCTCTTGATCCTGCATTTTTTGTTTTTATATCTATAAAATAAGCAATGCAAGATCAATATAAATTTTTTTGTAATTATTTTTTCTTTCCTTTCCTCTGTTTTGCACATCATTAAATCCCTTAGCACACAGTCATTTTCTCTGTTGTGCACTCACTGAACTACTCACAACATTTTCTACACAACGTTTACCGCACAACTTTTGCACACAACGGGTCAGACCTCGCCTATAAATATAGGAATTCTACTCTTTTCCCCTAATTCATTTTTCGCCTAATGCACACTGCTTCCACGTCAAGTTATTCTTCACACCAACATCGTTGTGCGCCAACAGCATTGTGCGTCACACAACACCTGTCTCACACAATAGGATTTAGCACACAACGCTTCTCGTGCACAATCAAAATTCAGTGCACAAGGACAAGTACCGGATAATGACTTTGCGCATAACGCTTTGTGCACACCAACCTGTGATTAAATTTAGACTTGGACCCCAAATTTATTTGCCCCCTTCTTTTTTAGCAATCTTTCATACTTCCCCTTTTGTCGTGATGAACTTCTCTTCCCGATTTTAATTTATTTACTGACTTCTGTATAGATCTCCGATGGTTAGTTCAAAAGGACCTCTTGCCTCCACAAGTACCGCTGGGCCTTCTGACCCGAAACCATATGAGACTCGTGGTCAGAAAAGACCCAGATCTGTTGAAGGCTACTCTTCCCTTTTCAAAGAGCCAACTCTTGTCATTATCAACTTCGTTGATCGTATCCAACACCTATCTGAACACATCTGCATGGCTGTACTGATGAAGGAGATAGAGGGATCCCCCACTACAAGACAGGAATCCAATTGGGACAATTGGTTGAAATCCAAAGCCAACTTTCGCACTGACTACACCCATCATTCTGTTGCTGAAGCTTCCCCTGCTCCAGCGATTTTGAAGCGAACAAGAGAAAAGAGTAAAGATGAAGTTTTTCAAGAAAACATCCGGAAACATAACTAAAGGCATTTCCAGAATGCCTGGGATTCAATCAAGCTAAATGCCGAAGCGATTAAATATCGCAACCCTTATAAAGATGAGACTATTGCTCTCCCTTTGCAAGTTCAGCGCCACCGGTCCATAATTCAAGTGAACCGACTGACTATATGACACAGAACAGGCTCCTGTATGTGTTGAATTGGGTGATCAAAGAGCCACAAATCCTTGAAGGCTATCTCATAGAGAAAGGCTTAACTCAAAAGACCGGGCAGATAAGATATATGCACTTCCTCACATCATGTTACAATCCTCATTCCTTATACTTCACTCATTTCTTCAAAATGATTCAATAGCATTTTCGTCATCGCGACTCCCTATGGGGCAAGGAAGAATTTAGGATGCGTGGTCTTTGGACTGATCATCCATATTACAGCACATGGACCAAAGCGATCTTGAAGAAGTACGAAGACGTCCTTATTGCAGCAAAGGTTTATCATGCTATAGAAGTCACCTTAGAGTTTTTTCAAAATGATATGATGATTTATAAGGGCTTTCTAAAGTACTGGTCTTCCACTACAAATTTTTACATATTCCGTTTAGAGAAGTAAGCATCACCTTATGGGATCTATATAGGATGGCTGGCATGCCTATCTCCGGATCCTTCCTCGATGAATATGTTCCTACAAACGAGGAATTTGCCTATGTTTCTCCTAACAGAACACCTAAGATTACAACATCAACAATCAAACTTTTCATGAAACGTCTTATTTTGCTGACATTCATAAGATATCCCCTCTTCAATGGCTTGCACATTTTTCTCGATATTTGGTGTAAGTGTTCTAACAATTTTCTTTTACCTTTCAAACGACACTTGCCTATAGATATATAAATTGTCCCTTCTTCCCTTTTTTTTTTCAAGTTCCCTGGTAGCCATTATGTCGAGCTGGAAGCCAATTGCAAAAAGATAAGGGGCCCAGCCGAATTCACCACTAAAAATGAATTAGCCTCTTTCTTGGCTTATTAGCTGAGTTTAGTCGTGCTTCCTAGCTCAAAAAGCTCAGATTCCATTCGGCCAACCTTATTCATGGCGGCAAGCACAATGCGGCACACTGCTCAAGCCCAGCATTAGGGGTTATATCTTCTTTTACTCCATGACACTATTTCTTTGGATGGCTTGACATTTATTTCCCCTAGACTTATAATGACTCGGAGAAGGCTTATGTCCACCCTGATCATCTGCCCCTGTGGCATTTCTTGAAGCGAAAAATGATAAAGAAGGGGTATGAATGGATAGTGGATAAAATTAACAACATGAAATCTATTGACTTCTTCCCTTTTTATCTGGATTATCAAGTTGAAGACAGAGATGTTGAGGATAACAACAACTTGTCACCTATGGAGAGAACTGTCTTTCTTTGTATCTGTTCTTGCAGTCTTCCCATGCGAGAAGGAGTAGAGTTCGGACAAGAACCATACTATCCGAGTCAATTTGCCAGACAATTTAGGTATGATCAAGCTATGCCTCAAGCAAGTGAGGAGGTTACATGGACAATGAGAAGCTATGGAGTTAGTCCCTACAATTGGCTTTAATATGGAAGCAAGTCTTAGCAAGAAATTTTCGCTCTTGATTCCTTCTTCCAGGGTATAATCATCGAGTGACAGCTTCATATTCCTGGATGCAGTGGTGGGCGCATCATTACTACTTGTTGCGCAACTGTTTTCTAGTGGATCGGCCTATCCAGGCTCCTCCTCCACGCTTGAGGAAATATAGGTCAGAGCAAGGGATTAGATATTTTAACGAGAAAGATCATGCTGCCATTCCGAGATAACTTTGTTGTAAATTTTCATGAGCCCATTAGAGAAATAAAGCCTCCAAATACTTTGGAAGGATGGATCACTTTTGGTTCTCCTTTGGATTTAATAAAACGGGGAGAAAGATTATCCACTCCACACAATGAATTTGAAACTTTCGGTGGCGTTCTGCATTCCCCTACTTCTGAAGGAGGAGATCAGCCTACACACCCTGCTCCCATCATCCCTCCTACTACAGGGCCCATCGCTTCTACAATTTCTCCTATTACTGAACATACAGCTACTACAGTTATCCCTGTTGTGGACCTTATAGCAACCACATCAAGTCATGCTATAGCCATAACTTCTCCTGTCGCACGTTAGATTATTATTACTACATCTCCCATAACTCGCTCGCATGCTAAGTCATTGTCTCCTGAAGTTTTAGCACATAGGCCCCTTCTCCTACTCAAAGTGCGCGTCTTCTCCCTATGAAGACTACTTATAAGGGAAAACAAACTATATCGGAGGAAGACAGCTCATCAGAATATTCAGAGAATACTACAAGCGCTGATACATCTTCTCCTACAAGCTTAACTGATGAGAGAGATGCTTTAAATGAAGATACTAATGCAGAGGTGGATATTGGAGAAGAGGGCAATGTTAGAGTCAAGTCTTCACTTCCCGATGCTCCAGTCACTCATCTAGGTGCCTCTCATCCGATTCCAGTGACCTCCTTAGATGAGGAACAACTTGATTATGGAGAATCTGGCCATTCTCCTGGTGTAAATATCTTTCTTTCTTTTGATGCCTCTTATTTTCCATGTATTGTGGAAACCGGTGATATGGTTACTCGCGAACCATTAACATTAAGGGATACAGATGCTCAATCATCTGAAATTCAGGCAACAATGGAAAATGTACTTCTTCTTCACATCATGGAAGAAACTTTGCCGATAGTCCCCACAACATTTGATGCCCTATTCAGGCTGATAAGTCTCTTACTGTGCGTCCTTCTCGTATTCAACCAGTAGCTCAAAGTTTAGAATTTTTTTCTGATCCGATTGACATCCTAACTCTGACTACTCTTAACTCAAGTACTGTAGGAGCTCAAGAGCTTTCTTTCAATGCTGTTGTGACCACGGAAGCTCCCAGCTCTACAGCACCCGCAACCTGTTCTATTCGAGCTACTCCTGCTATTGCCCCCAGACCGGGTACATATTCTCTCTTCTTATTTTATATCATTATATACATATGTATCTTCTTTTGAACTTATAATCTTTTCTTCTTCGTCTTTTATCTTTGGTTGTGCCAACTCCAAGCCGGTCTGAAGGGTCTAACTCGGTAGCCGCAGTTTTTGATAAACTCTCATTGGAAAAGGTGTCTCCTCGTATTCTAAGACTCTTCAAGCATGCAATTTCTGTCATCATCAGCGCCTTTAAAGATCCAGCCTAGTGGCCTTTTTTAGATAGTACCCTGGCAGTCCTCAATCATTCGGCTCATTTGACACACATCAATGTTTAGTCTCTTCACGATTCCTTGTCACGGTTTCATGATTCCACCAAAAACATAGAAGCAGTGCGAGGTATAATCATTGCTCCTGAAATTCTGAATCGTCGGAAGGAATTGGCACTACTTAAGGAGAAACTCTCATTCCGATGATGTCCTTGCAAATCGCAATGCTGTTAGTCAATCTCTCCATGAGAAGTTAAAAGTTTTCGATAAAAATAAGGCGATCATTGACGATCAAATTACTATGCTTGAAAGAGAGATTCTATTACTCAAGGCTCAAAAAGAAGCAGAAGATTTATCTATTTGTCAAATCAAGGAGGAACTTGAAACGAATACTCAAATGATTTATACTGAGCAGGCTGAACAAGCAAAGAATAGGAAAGTTGCTGCTTCTTTGGAATCAGAACTGGCTGGAGTTCCCGATCAAGCCATAATAATTCTTGAAGCTAAACGTATGACTGCTGCGAAAAAATTTCAATTAAAGGAAGAATTGCAACGTTACTTATTAGTCTTAAACATAGCTGAAGATCTGTAAACATCGTATATAAACTCCTTTTTGTATTATGATACATAAAAAACTTATGGCGTTTTATTCAGAGCAAAATGCATTATTGATAATACAATAATTGATTTTGAGATATATTTTAATGCAACACTTTCATACTTATGCCTTGTTATTTTCTACTATTTATATTTGTGCATTGTATGACGACCCTATGTGATGTTTTATTTCAATGGGCGTAACTATTTCATTTCAAAGTTAGTTAATTAGATTTGTGCAAAGTTTAAGCTCTTGAGTAGTAGAGCAATCACAGTTTTTTAAACTCATAAGTAGTTGGATTTGGGTCTCACGTGATAGTCTCGGTAACTCTCATGAGTTCACTGAACTTCTCACAGCCTGGTGAGTTCACAAATCGCGATCCATCAGAGGGGACCAGTGAAGCTACTGAGGCTGTGAACTAGGTTAGATTTAGGCCGTAGTAACTCTCTAGAGTTCATGGGGTGCACAAGGTGACCTTTGGAGTACCAAATATAAGGCCAACAGTCCATCAATGAGTAGGTTTAAACCCTTCCTCATGAGTTACTATTGAAATCAAGCCAAGAATCTGGGGGGTCTTATGCATGGTTGGCCTATCTATGGAAAAAGGCCAAAGAGCGCACACTGCAACCCGCATTTTCTTCATCTGCAAGGTCAGACCCATTCATAGGAAGGCACTTTCATCCATTCCCCGTGACGTTTTCGGAAAGCTATACAGACAGCATGGGTGTTACGCGTGATTAGCCATTGAGGACTTTTTGACCCTTTAGGGCTTTCAGTCACTGGCTCCATCCGCTGCCCGCATGGGTGTGCGTACGATGGCCTTCCTGGCCTTTTTAGTGCAATTGGCTTCTCACCGCTACCCGAATGGCAATGGAGATAGGCTTTATGCATAGTTGGCCATATAGGCTTGGCTAGGCTACCTTAAATGATAAGCTGTCATCATCGTCGTAATAATAATAGTTGTCTTGATCAATAAATCACCATTGCTGATAATGTTAACGATATTCGCACTATACTCAGTATATATATTGGCCTGATGATGATACCAATTTTGACAAGCTTTAGTGAAGCTTATTTGATGACGACAACGATGGTTACTTTCTTTTTAATAAACCACTGATATATAATCTTTGATGACATATCTGAAATTCCTCCTTTATTCGATTATTTGACAAAGAATATATGAACATGACTTCACTTGTCTTTGCCCCCTTTTAATATAGAAGCATTATGGCGATAATCTTCTAGATCAAAATCGGAACCATCTTTAAGGATAATATTTCTTGATGAAGTGCGCATTGACTGGTATATTGATACCCCGTCCATCTTGATCAACCACTCTGTATGCTCCATTTGAATATACTTCTTTTATAATGTATGGTCCATCCCATTTAGGCTCAAACTTGCCCCATGTTCTGTGGGTCACCACTATTGGTCTTTTCAACATTAGTACCATATCCCCTTTCCTGAAAGAGCGATATTTCACTCATTTATCAAAGGCAACTGATATTCTTACTTGATATGATTTCAATCACTGCTCGGCTGCCAGACGCTTCTGATCAAGTAGGTCAAGTTCTTTCAGCCTTATCTTTGCATTTTCATCATCTATAATTAACTGATGCACTGCTACTCTTAGTGACGCGACTTATGTTTCAATCGGAACAACCGCCTCTACTCCATAAACTAGTGAATACGATGTTACATTTGTTGTCATTCGGTAAGTGGTCCTGTACACCCATAGTGCCTCCTGCAACTTTTTGTCCCAATCATGCTTATTTCCAGTCACTGTCTTCTTCAATATTTTCACAATCGTTTTATTAAATGCCTCTGCTAATCCATTTGCCGGTGGATAGTAAGGTGTTGAAAACGAATGGTGGATACCGAACTTTTGACACATTTTCTCCATGCCTTTGTTCTTAAAAGGGGCACCATTATCAGTAACAATCTTCTTCGGGATGCCATGGCGATATATTATTGCACGTTTAATGAAATTGACCACATCTTTCTCTCTAGCATTGCGCAATGCGATCGCTTCTGTTTACTTGGAGAAATAGTTTGTTGCTGCTAGGATATAATGTTTTCCTTTGGATGAAGGCCGAGTTATAAGCCCAATAACATCGAGTCCCTAGGTAGCGAAAGGCCAAGAAGTGACCGTTTGATGGAGATCTTCAAGGGTAACATGCATGACATCTCTGTGGATCTAGCATTCGTAGAACCTTTTTGCATAATCTATTACATCTTTGAACATTGCAGGCCAGTAATACCCCATTCGATGTATTCAATGAAATAAAGTTTTCCAGCCTGGTGTGCCCCGCATTCTACAGAATGAGCTTCTCGTAGCATTTGACCTGCTTCTTATTCGTCGAGACAATGTAGCAGCATCCCGTTGTATGATTTTCTGTAGAGCACTTCACTACAAATGGTGAATCTACTTGATCTCTGTCTGATTTACTGCCTTCATGCTAGATCTTCTGGCAAGATATCATATTTGAGGTAATCTATGAATAGTTGCCTCCAATCATCCGTTGTTACCTCTAAACATGATATAGGAAGGCTTCAACGACCTCTTCGACAACTTCGGGAGAGGGTAGGAATCTTCTTTATTCTATAGTCACTTGAGGCAGACTTCGGTTTGAATAGGACATGGCTGCTGCCAGACTAGCCAGAGCATCTGCCCTTGCATTTTTAGATCGAGGTACGTACTTGATTTTAACATGACAGAATTGCTTTAGTAACTGCTGGGCTTTTCGACAGTACGACAAGAGTTCTTGCTTTCTTATTTCAAACTCAGTCATTAGCTGAGTTATAATCAGCTTGGAATCTCTAAAATTATGTAACGTCTTTATTTTCATCTCATGGACGATTTCCATTCCAATGATGATAGCTTGATATTCGACTTCATTATTCGTACAAGCAGTTCCCAATGTGAAAGAATATGGTAATAAATCACCCTGAGGTGTGATGAAAATAACTCCTGCCCCACTCATGATGCTTGAGAAGCGCATCGAAGTACATCTACCATTGACCTTGTGACTCAATCATCATTACCTGCTCATCAGGAAAATCATCACAAATTGTCTCACTTTCCATTATGGGATGCACTGCCAAGAAATCTGCCACTACTTATCCCTTCACTGCTTTCGCCGGTTCATAGGTGATTGTATATTACGAGAGTAATAGCATCCATTTGGCCAATCTTCCTAATAACATCGGCCTGGTCATTAAAAATTTTATTGGATCTGCTCTTAAGATCAGAGTTATGTCATGGGAGAGACAATAATGTCTCAATTTCTGTACTGCAAATATCAGTGCTAGACATTATTTCTCGATCAGAGAATAGTTACATTCCATGCTATCAAAGTTTAGATTAGATAATAAAAAGTAGTTTCTTTTCCATCTTCATTTACTTGTGATAATAGAGCTCCCAGTGATTTTTTAGCCGCAGATATGTACAAGATAAGTGGTTTACCTTTTATAGGAGCTGTCAACACCGGAGGCTGTCTCGACAATTCTTTTATTGAATCGAACGCGTTCTAATAGGCTTTGTCCCACACGAATTCTGTTCCTTTCTTCATCAAATGGGAAAACGACTAACATCTTCCTACCAAATTTGAAATAAAATGGTCAATATACGTCAGTTTCCCTTGCAAGCTCTTTAGGTCCTTCAATGTTTTCAGAGGCGGCATATCTTGGATGGCCTTAACTTTTCCTTGGTCAATTTCGATACCCTTGTGCCTAATGACGAAGCTGAGAAACTTTCCTAAGAGCACTCCAAAAGCACATTTAGCAGGGTTCATCTTTAACTGCTTCTTTCTGAGTCAACAGAAGACCGATGCTAAATGCTCGCGATGTTCCTGATGATTACCTGACCTAACCATCAGGTCATCAACATAACATTCAACATGTTTGTGCATCATATCTTGAAATATACTTTGCATCGCCCTTTGATATGTTGCCCCAGCATTCTTGAGACCTAATGGCATAACCTTGAAGCAATGAATTCCTAATGAGGTCCTAAACAGTGTTGCTTCTTCATTCTTAGGAGCCATCCTAATTTGATTGTAAGCACCATAGTCATCTATGAAAGACATGACAGTGTATTGCGTCAAACTGTCAATCAACAGTTCCATTAGTGGTAGGGAAAAGTCATCCTTTGGGTAAGCCTCATTCAGGTCCCTGAAATCTACACACACCCTAATTTGTCCACTTGGGATATTTGACCTCTCTGATGAATCTGACTTTGATCAGCTTGCTCACTTCTTCCCCTATCAGAGGGACCAAATCTGGATGAAATCGCCTTTGGGCTTGCTTGATCGGTCTTTTGTCCTTAGAAATATTTAATTGATGTACTGCTATTGAAGGTTCCAAACTCGGCATTTCAGCATATGTCCATGCAAAAACATCTTTTTTTTTTCTTTCAGCAGTCGGGTGTATTATTTGGCTTCTTGTTTAGGAAGACCAGTGCTTATGAATGTATTTCTCAATTCTTCTTCCATGCCCAGATTTACCTCTCGTAAACTGTCGATTGTCGGCTACCCCCCATCTTCTATTTGCTTCGGAACTGTCTCAGGGTGTTTGAATACTTTGAGATCATCCTCTTATACCTGATCGACTGTGACCATATTTACTGAAGACTTTACCCCCAATCCTTGAAAATTTTCTCTCCTCTTCTGCCCTACTTCAATAAGGACCTGGATTCCTTTCCCATTATTTAAGCGGGTCGGTTCATCATCATTGAAGCCCATTTTTTTCATCATTTTTCTGCTTGCCGAATTGTATTTCTTGAGATCGTGAGATGCAACTTTCCGTGGTATATATTACTCTCAGCCCTTACTTCCATTTTTTCTTCCGAAGAGGCGTAAAATTCAATCGGCTTCGGATATTTTGCATTGGCTATGACATGAAACTTTCCTGGAATGGCTGGGAATGGCTTGTTTCTTTCGGCATATGGCAATGGTATTGTATAGTTTGATTACAGGATTTTCAACTGTTCAGGCAATAGTAATGTTAAGGGCAGTTGTCCTAACTGTCTCAGCTGTTTTGGCACAAAATAGAACTTCTTCTTCACCTCCGAAGTAGATGATCCTGCCTTTTTGGATTTTCCTTTTATTACTTTCACACGAGCATTTTTTTGGGTTTTTCTTTCATCATTCTTTTTCTCTTCCCCTCTGGCAAATCCGTCATAGTAACTGTCATTTATGAAGAAGGTTTCAGCTTCAATGTACGGTCTTGCATCGGTCGTTACCTTATACTGTATCCCATCCCTACAATATTTGAAGCACTGATGAAGAGTAGAAGGTATAATACTGTACTGATGTATCCATGGTCTTCTTAAGAGAATATTATATGTCGTGACCGCACTGATCACATGACAAACAACATCAGTAGTTAAGTCTCCTATTTCCAATGTCATCATAATTATGTCGAGTGCACGCTGTCCATCTTGATTAAAGCCCAGTATCATCATTCCACTAGGGCACAGATTGGAAAGACAATAACCCAATTTATTCAACATTGTTAATAGTAACAGGTTTACAGAAGATCCATTACGAGCATAATCATTTTTACTTCTTTGCCGTGAATATGGCCTACTATCATCAATGGCCTATTATGCCCTGCACCACAAGCTAGATCATCATCAGAGAAGTAGACTCCTGGCATACAGTCTTCCCGTTCTTTATATTCTTCATTTTCCATTTCTATCAGCAATGTTTCTCTGACATTGTTGTCGAATAGCGCTTTAATCAGTCTTTGCCTGAAATCTTTTGATAACTTTAATGCGTTGTAAATGCTTAACCGAGTTGGTATACCCTTCAAATGATTCACAATGTCATAAGTCACTTTTGCTGCTTCATTCTTCTCTTCTCTCTTGTCACTATTGCACTGGTCCTTGTTGACCTCAGTCCTTGTCATTACGACTTTTTCCCTTGGGGGACTTGTCATTTTTTTTCCTGACTGTAACATAATTACCGCAGCTTTCCTTGTCATCTCGCGACTTTCTTCATTTTTCCAAGCCGTCAATACGTTTACCGTCGCCTTTGCATCCATTTCTTTTTCTTTTCCGATCACTATTTCACCCCTGTTTATCATTCTTTGTATTATGCATTTTAATGTGTAATAATTTTCTGTCGGATGCCCTACTAAATGATGGTAGCAGCAAAAATCTCTCTCTTGATCTTCCTGCATCTTCAGGGCACTTGGACGTGGGTAATTCTATTGTACCAGCTTTCAACAACTGGTTCATCATGGGGAGAATGTCTTCCTTGTCAAATGCAAACCCTTCGTGAGAATTAAGTGATCTGGGCCTTTCTCCGATGAACCTGCTTCTAGGGTGACTTGATTATTCCTTCCGTTCTGTCCCTTTTCTCCTGAACCTCTTATTTCTTGACTTCTTTTATCGTGGTCCACAATATTTACGATTAACCTATCAGGTCTCCTTCTGGCCGTTTCATAATGAAACGCTAGCATTTTTCGGGTCATCAGCTCTAAGGCATGGGCTTTGGTGGCCAAGTCACGAAAAGTCTTAATATTGGCTCTAGTGAGACCGAACGCAATTATCGTTTACATGGAATTTAGATACATCTTGACTTGTTCTTTTTCTTCCGGTAGCTGTTTACACGAGGCTCCCAATGTCTTCCATTTGTCTATAAACTTCTCCACTGGTTCCCCTTCTTTCTATCGTACTGAAGCCATCTCTGTAATGCTGACATCGCGTTCTGAAGAGAAGAAGTTTAACATAAAGGCATCCTACATCTGCTCCCACGTGCGTATCGATCCTAGTGCCAGACTAGAATACCATCAGAACACTTTACTTATCAGGGATGATCCAAACAAACGTAGGCAGTACTATGGTATTGTGGAGAAATTCCCCATGCTGGTAATAAAATGCATCAGATGTTCTTCTGGCGACCCATCCCCGTTGAACTTTTGAAAATCTGGATGCTTGAAATTATTTGAGAACGGGATATCTTCGACTTCTCTCGGATATGGTGTCCGATGTCTGAATCTTTCTGTACTCTCACATTCCTTTTCTGATCTGATTGCTTCTTCGACAACCTGTCATACCTTTTCTTGTGTTAACTCTCTCATCGTAGGGGCAGACCTGTGTGACCTAGTTCGCGGTGGCTGTGACCCTTCAGTATGTTGTTCTCATTCGTTTATGTTATCGGTCATTGGGGGTACTGCCATTCGTGCCACATTATGCGTTAGAGTTCACAAGGCTTCCCGGAGGTTCCTACATTTCTCTATTAATGCTTTTTGCGCTTCTACCATCTCAGTGCACTACAAGAAAAACGGGCAAAGGTTAGGGCCAAAATCCCTAGAAAAAGCCCTTTTGCTACGGATTTAGTCTGTAGCACATCCGTCGCTATTGGTGGCATAGCTAAAGGTCTAGCTCCGGATTACATCTGTAGCAATAGACACCAATAGCTAGGGATTATATTCGTAGCTATATATACCAATAGCTACAGATTATATCTATAGCAATAGATACCAATAGTTATGGATTATATCGGTAGCAATAGATACCAATAGCTACGGATTATATCCGTAGTAATCGAAACCAATAGCTACGGATTATATCCGTAGCAATACCTTTAGCTACCCCACCAATAGCAACGGATGTGCTACGGATCATATCCGTAGCAAAAGGGATTTCATCCGTACCAATAGATACCAATAGCTCCCAATAATATCTATAGCAATAGATACCAATAGCTACGGACAAAAGCCGTAGCTATAGCTACGGATTATATTCATACCTATTTAAAAAAAAATTGTAATAATATGACTTGTTTCCATTGTAAGAATCTGCTGTGATTGATATCTCATGTAAGCTTAATGCTGATAGAAATAGTACATAAAATGCAATCAGAAAAAAAATGATCCATTTATTACAAATCGCAATTAAATCATACAATGCATCTTACATTCACATTTCTATATAAACAACACTTTGCTCAGCCTATCATAAGAATTATAATTAAGGCCTACCCTCACGTGCAAGAAACAAATACACTCCAACACCGTAAACACCCTCCATATGCATTTAATAATGCTCACGTTTTTACAGAATTTTCTTCCTTCAGATGGTCAATTTCAGCAAATGCAGAAGATAGAGCTTCTTCTTTCCTTGAAACTGCAGATGTAACTTCTATGGACTTCAACACAAGATCACTTTCAAGTTCTGAAACCCTTCCCTTGAGAAAATAAATTTCATCCTCCACTGACTTCTTTAGCTTGTCAGCCTGTATAAAACAACATTTGTAGACACAATTAAACAAGCATGCTTTTGTACACATCTCAAAAGGAAGAAAAAAAAAACTTATATAAGAAGAAATAAAAAATGTACCTACAAATCTTCTAAACTATGGCAAAATCCACAGGTTAGGTTATCGGTTATAGGTTAAGGTTTAGTTTATAGGTTTTGGTTTAGGTTAAGGTTATAGGTTTAGGTTTAGGTTTAGGTTAGGGTTAAAGTTTAGGTTAGATGTTATAAGTTATAGGTTATAGGTTATAGGTTATAGCTTTAAGGAATTGAGAATAGGTTAAGGTTTACGTTTAGGAAATCAGGTTCGGGATCGGGTTTAGGTTTGGGTTTTTAAGTTTAGGTTTAGGTTAAGTAGTTGAGATTAGGATTAGGTGTAAGTTTAGGTTTAGGTTTAGGTTTTAGGTTAAGGTTATAGGTTTTGGTTTAGGTTTAGGTTTAGGCTAAGGTTAGGTTATAGGTTATAAGTTTAGGTTATAGGTTATAGGTTATAGGTTAAGGTTTACGTTATAGGTTTTAGTTTAAGTTTAGGTTTAGGTTTTAGGTTTAGGTTAGGTTTAGGTTATAGGTTTAAGTTAGGTTTAGGTTAAGGTTATAGGTTATAAGTTATAGCTTTAGGGAATTGAGAATAGGTTAAGGTTTAGGTTTAGAAATCGGGTTCGGGTTCGGATTGGGTTTAGGTTTGGGTTTTCAAGTTTAGGTTTAGGTTTAGGTTAGGGAGTTGAGATTAGGATTAGGTGTAGGTTTAGGTTTGGGGATTTGAGAATACATTTAGGTTTTAGGTTTAGGTTTAGGTTATAGGTATAAGTTTAGGTTTAGGTTTTAGGTTATACCTTTAGGGAATTGAGAATATGTTAAGGTTTAGGTTTAAGAAATCGGGTTTGGGTTTAGGTTTGGCTTATAGGTATAGGTTTTGGGATTTGAGAATAGGTTTAGTTAAGGTTATAAGTATAGGTTATAGGTTAAGGTTTAGGTTTATGAAATCGGTTTCGTTCTGGATCGTGTTTAGGTTTGGGTTTTCAAGTTTAGGTTTAGGTTTAGGTTAGGGAGTTGAGAATATGATTACGTGTAGGTTTAGGTTTAGGGATTTGAGAATACATTTAGGTTTTAGGTTTAGGTTTAGGTTTCGGCTATAAGTATAGGTTTTAGTATTTGACAATAGGTTTAGGTTAAGGTTATAAGTTTAGGTTAAGGTTTTAGGTTATAGGTTATAGGTTTAGGTTAAGGTTTAGGTTGTAGGTTATGCGTATAGGTTTACATTTAGGTTAAGGTCTAGATTATAGGTTATAAGTTTAGGTTATAGGTTATAGGTTAAGGTTTAAGGTTATAAATTTTGGTTTAGGTTTAGGTTTAGGTTAAGGTTATAGGTTTTGGTTTAAGTTTAGGTTTTAGGTTTAGGTTAGGTTTAGGTTAGGTTTAGGTTATAGGCTTAGGTTAGGTTAAGGTTTAGGTTATAGGTTATAGGTTCTAGCTTTAGGGAATTGAGAATAGGTTAAGGTTTAGGTTTAGGAAATCAGGTTCGGGTTCGGGATCGGGTTTAGGTTTGGGTTTTCAAGTTTAGGTTTAGGTTTAGATTAGGAAGTTGAGATTTGGATTAGGTGTAGGTTTAGGTTTGGGGATTTGAGAATACATTTAGGTTTTAGGTTTAGGTTTATGATTAGGTTTTAGGTTTAGGTCTAGGTTATAGGTATAAGTTTAGGTTTAGTTTTAGGTTATAGCTTTAGGGAATTGAGAATATGTTAAGGTTTAGGTTTAGGAAATCGGGTTCGGGTTTAGGTTTGGGTTATAGGTATAGGTTTTGGGATTTGAGAATAGGTTTAGGTTAAGGTTATAAGTATAGGTTATAGGTTAAGGTTTAGGTTTATGAAATCGGGTTCGGGTTCAGGATCGGGTTTAGGTTTGGGTTTTCAAGTTTAGGTTTAGGTTTAGGTTAGGAGTTGAGAATAGGATTAGGTGTAGGTTTAGGTTTAGGGATTTATGAATACATTTAGGTTTTAGGTTTAGGTTTAGGTTTCGGCTATAAGTATAGGCTTTGGGATTTGAGAATAGGTTTAGGTTAAGGTTATAAGTTTAGGTTAAGGTTATAGGTTATAGGTTATAGGTTATAAGTTTAGGTTGAGGTTTAGGTTATAGGTTATACGTATAGGTTTACGTTTAGGTTAAGGTCTAGGTTACAGAGTTATAAGTTCAGTTATAGGTTATTGGTTAAGGTTTAGGTTATAGGTTTTGGTTTAGGTTAAGGTTATAGGTTTTGGTTTAGGTTTAGGTTTAGGTTTAGGTTAAGGTTATAGGTTTTGGGTTTTGGTTTTAGGTTTAGGTTTTTAGGTTATAGGTTTAGGTTAGGTTAAGGTTCATGTTATCGGTTATAGGTTCTAGCTTTAGGGAATTAAGAATAGGTTAAGGTTTAGGTTTAGGAAATCAGGATCGAGTTCAGGATCGGGATGATGTTTGGGTTTTTAAGTTTAGGTTTAGGTTTAGGTTAGGGAGTTGAGATTAGGATTAGGTGTAGGTTTAGGTTTGGGGATTTGAGAATACATTTAGGTTTTAGGTTTAGGTTTATGTTTAGGTTTTAGGTTTAGGTCTAGGTTATAGGTATAAGTTTAGGTTTAGGTTTTAGGTTATAGCTTTAAGGAATTGAGAATATGTTAAGGTTTAGGTTTAGGAAATCGGGTTCGGGTTTAGGTTTGGGTTATATGTATAGGTTTTAGAATTTAAGAATAGATTTAGGTTAAGGTTATAAGTATAGGTTATAGGTTAAGGTTTAGGTTTCTCAAATCGTTCGGGTTCTGGGATCGAGTTTAGGTTTGGGTTTTCAATTTTAGGTTTTAGTTTAGGTTAGGGAGTTGAGATTAGGATTAGGTGTAGGTTTAGGTTTACTGATTTGAGAATACATTTAGGTTTTAGGTTTTGGTTTAGGTTTCGGATATAAGTATAGGTTTTGGGATTTTAGAATAGGTTTAGGTTAAGGTTATAAGTTTAGGTTAAGGTTATAGGTTATAGGTTATAGGTTATAGGTTAAGGTTAAGGTTTAGGTTTAAGTTTTAAGTTATACGTATAGGTTTACGTTTAGGTTAAGGTCTAGGTTTTTGTTATATGTATAGGTTTTGGGATTTGAGAATAGGTTTAAGTTAAGGTTATAAGTTTAGGTTATAGGTTTAGGTGAAGGTTTAGGTTTGGGTTTAGGTTATAGGTTATAAGTATAGGTTTATGTTTACGTTAAGGTCTAGGTTTAGGTTATTGGTATAGGTTTTGAGATTTGAGAATAGGTTTAAGTTAAGGTTATAAGTATAGGTTATAGGTTAAGGTTTAGGTTTATGAAATCGGGTTCGGGTTTATGTTTGGGTTTTCAAGTTTAGGTTTAGATTTAGGTTAGGGAGTTGAGATTAGGATTAGGTATAGGTTTAGGTTTAGGAATTTGAGAATACATTTAGGTTTTAGGTTTAGGTTTTAGGTTTTAGGTTTAGGTTTAGGTTATGAGTGTAGGTTATAGGTTTAGGGAAAGGTTAGGTTTAGGTTATAGGTTTTGGGATTTGAGAATAGTTTTAGGTTATAAGTATAGGTTTAGGTTATAGGTTTAGGGTGTGGTTTAGGTTAAGGGTGTGGTCCCTGTAAATACAGATATAAATATGACCTGTCCAAATGGCCATGCCCCTCCAATGTTTTTCATAAAAAATGGACAGCTTCATCATGGTCATAACAGCGGTTCCCACCTTTCAGGGACCCCCGCTCCTCCAGATAGCTCCGATGTACATCTGGGTTTGCTCCATTAATTTCGAGCAAATACATAACCATGGCCTATCCAAATGGCCAGGCCCCTCCAATGTTGTCCATAGAAAATGGACAGCTTCATCATGGTCATAACAGTTGTTCCCACCTTCCAGGGACCTCCTTTCATCTGGATAGCTCCACACACATCCGGGTCTTCTCCATTAATTTCAATCAAATACATAAATATGGCCTGTCCAAATGGCCAGGCCCCTGTCCATAGGAAATGGACAACTTTATCATGGTCATAACAGCGGTTCCCACCTTCTAGGGACCCCCGCTCAACATCCGGATAGCTCCGACGCACATCCGGATCTACTTCATCAATTTTAAGATAATATATAAACATGGGCCTATCCAAATGGCCAAGCCACTTCATCAATGAATCATATAGTATGAAGGAAAGAAGACTCACCAATTTAGCTAGAAAGGAGAGAAAGTGATAGTGCTTAGAATGTCGCCCTTTCTTTGAATAATGGATGTATATTCCACAATGCAATATAAGAATGAGAAAGTTTTTTAGTTTCTCTGACAATGCATATGGGCACAAATTTACATATAAAGATTTTAAAGATTGTAAAACAGAGTAAATGATTATATTAATTTTCACTTATCGATTAAGAAGAAAAATGTAAATGATGATAGGAAAGAAATCTCAATATATTAAATTATTTAAGGAAAATGACACATACCAAGACTACAAATGCCAACGACGGATATTCGACTGCGAGATTTGACTAGGAACAGGGCCCAACGATGGACAGCTTGGATCTTGCAGTTGTTTTCTATCTAGGCACATGTGATGGCATGTAAAGCAGTTGTTGGATTGTAAATGCTTGGATATTCTGATTAGCAATTGCAAAAGGAAAGAATTCTTCTTGAAATTAGAGTAGGAAAGGGAAGAAGAAGAACATAACAAACTTGCAACAAAAGATTTCATGCGGCCTGAAATTTCCTGGACACTACTCTCTATGGTCTGAAACTAAAAGGCAATAGCTTGTGAAAGATGAAAGTTAATCCTATCTTATGAAACTGGGAATAATTCTCCAAAACGAGTATAAGCATTAAACTTACCAGTCGGATTATATGATGAGACCATGAGCTCACATGATTTAGTGCAGTTTCACCCACCTGCCTTTGCACTGCAATATAAATATTGGTAAAGGCCATATTAGAGGAAATGCTATAGATGGTATAATTGTGGATTTGTGGATCTAAAAGAACTTGGCTTATGTACCTTCACATACGCTAATAACTCCTCCAAATTCAGGTGTGTGGAAGTGGTGCATTACTTGAAATGGTCAGATTAAATTGCTTAGAGAAATGTGCATTTTAACATGGTTATTATATAATAGTCAGCCCAAATTGTTGGTGTTTTGGCTGCAACATCGATGACCAAGAATTCTTTACAGGTATTTCCCCTTTTCAGCAATTTAGATAGTTCATCGGGTGGCCAAGATCGTGAGCTCGAATATCCAGTTGTGTTCATTATTAATCCTGCTATAATACAAACTAGCCAATGAGTAACAATGTTAATGGAATCTTTGATTCTTTCTCAATATTCAAAATCAAGTTGAAAAAATACTTAAGGCTATTTAATCATATCATATACGAGATAAACTAGAAATTGGTAGCTTGCTTTTGATAAAGTAACAAGTAACAATTTCCAGGATGATCAGAATTCGCAAGAAAGGTTCAAATACAACCTAGAAATATACATATTCATCAAAGCATCATATACCAAGTCAACCTCGAATCTTTTGAAAGTGCCATAGAACTCTGTGTATCTCTTACATGAATTTTAAAAAAAAAAAGGAAGAAAGAAAATGCTAAGAGAAAGCTCATTGACAAAGACTTTCAAGAATAAATGGCAGTAATCCAGTCTTCATTTACAAATTAGCTAATCGTTGACAAAGACTTCTTACCTCCAAAACAAGAAATTCAAATTCATTTACAAATTAGCTAATCATTTATGAACTCCTCCATCTCATGGCCATTGTAAGTTACATACAAGTAAGTGAAATCACTTCTCTTACATACAAGTAAGTAGCATACAAGTGAAATCACTTCTTTTGCTCAGAATTTCAAATGCACTAAAAAGTTGTGACTTACAGCTTGTAACTCGCTTACAGGTGAAATTTTCTGTCCAAACACCACCTTTGAGTGGGTTGCCTCTAAACCCTTGACAACTAATAAAACTTTCAGGTATCCAAATGAACCCTAAATGCACCAGAAAATTGAGAAATTATATGATTAGGTCTAAGCATGTAATGTCCTCAGATAGATGGCTAAGAAATAACTAGAGTGGTAATCTAAATTCAACAAAAAATGCCAAGACTTATACAAATTCATTGTGCGTCCCATCATAGCAACAGTCTCAAAGGTGCACATGCTAATTCAAGGGCTCCATATGGAAAATAAATGGGTATATGCCATATCTCTGACAAACGTGCCATCTAATGGTGGGAGTCAGGCAAGTCATGTGAGGCTAACGTTCTCTCAAACCTTCTATTCCTTGTTACATAACATACAAAAACAAGTTGTATGATGAAAATTAACCAAAGTGAAATTCACATGAATCTATCAAAACAATGGAAAAAATCTATTTTTTCTAGATGAAACGAGATGGATCAAAGCAAAACAAGCAGATGATAATAACGGATAAGGAAAATCAAATACAGAGCAGAATTATTATTTTATTAAAAAAAAACTTAACTATCGGAGCTGAATGAATTCTTTCGATCTGTCGATCACCACAGATTCTTATTAGTGCTTTTACTAGTCTCTTGAAAGCATCACTACATAGAATTTTAGATAAATAAAAAGAAAGAAAGAAAATTTTAGAAATTACATTTTGAATCGGAGCAATTTGTTTGATTTGTGAACTCAACAAAAAAAGAAGGCTATCTAAGACAAATAGAATAGAAAATGCAAAACATTAAGCAATTATAAAAATTCTAGGTAACCAAGGATTGGTGCATGTATACAGTTATCAGATATTCTAACTAACAACCATCATTATGTGAGTATTTAATT
The DNA here is from genome assembly GCA_030180095.1 of Magnolia changhungtana. Lineage (NCBI taxonomy): Eukaryota > Viridiplantae > Streptophyta > Magnoliopsida > Magnoliales > Magnoliaceae > Magnolia > Magnolia changhungtana. The sequence goes on along the minus strand of JASAUF010000557.1, from coordinate 1,215,503 downwards.
TCAAACAAGTGAAGACCATCAAATCAAAGAAGCTAGCAATTTAAAGCATTGACAAGCAATCAAAATAATAAAATTGCTTCCTGCAGTTTAGTTAATAGATGCATTAAAACTAATTTACTGTTTACATGATGTAATTTTATTGTTACTGTTTAACAATAGATATGACATGCTACATTTCCTTTCAAATAGTGATAGATCAAGCATGAATGCTAAAAACTTGATTCCCACCAAAGGCAGTGCAACTGGACAAAATAAAATAAACGTAATAACTTCCAGTTTCCTTCATTCAAATGAGAGTACAAAAATTATATTCACAAGGAAATAATGTACTCATAAAATTATAAAAACTAAAAGAGAAATTTTGAAGTGATAAAGAATGGATGTACTGTGCAGATTGTTTAGTAGTATTGAAATCATTCTTTCCACAGCAAATGTAATGCTTCCAATTTGTTGGCTCAAAGTCTTCCCTGATCCAAAGATGTAGCCAGAGTGACACGGTTTGTTTAGTAGTATTGAAATCATGAATACTTAAACTTCTTGTGATCTAATGGCTTTTGTTATAACTACAGCAATAACTGCTTGACCTTCAAATCTTTCAAGGAAGATTCTTTGAGTGACATCAGAGGAAGGTGTAAAATGTCACTTTTTCTTAGAAAGTTGCAACAGACAAACTTGAACATCCATAAATTTCATTTTAAAAATAAAAACACAGATGAACAACACTTTTTTTTCTTTTCTTTTTTACATAGGTTTCATAGGAGATGCAAGAAACATTTTTGGCAGAAAAGCATGCATAATAGATAACATGGGGCAAGCAGGGCATCAAAATACTCCCACAGGGTGTGTTAGATATTCCAAAAAGTATGTTGGACATTCACATGTTATTTCACGATGCCCTAGTGTTATACACTAAAAAAGAAAAAAGATATTTTGTAGTCTATTTGAAGGCAATGACCATATGGCTAGGATCATTGAATCTGTGCATACTTCCAGAAATCATTAATCCACATTGGGGAAAGTACATGGACTTTACCAATTGAAACATAATCCTGCCAAATGTGTTGTCCCAAAGATGGCTATACCATCTTCCAGCACTCTTGAGTTATCTCCCTCTTAAAAAAATATATCAATGAAGAGAAAGCATAAATAAAAAAAGACTCTCCCTGTTAAAAAAATATCAATGGTGAGAAAACATATATAAATAAATAAATAAAAACAGGGCCGGATTTTTTCAATCCCCCTTAATCTGAATACAACTTCAAAATCATCTCAAGATGCTCCAAATCTCTGAAATAAAAAATAAAAAATTTCTTTTAATAAAGGAAAATAAAAATATTTTTTTCCAAATCCTCCTCAATCTAAATATGGCTTCAAATCATCTCAAGAAACTCCAAAAAACCAAAATAAACTTCCTAAACTGCAATGGAAATAAATAAAAAATTTTAAAAATATCAATTTTTCAACAAAAACTGAAAGGAGATAGAGTTTCACAAATTTGAACAAGTACCAAAGGCATTATCTTCTTCTTTTTTTTCTTTTTTCTTTTTTTTTTTCAATTTCTCTATTTTTCCTCCTATTCCAAGAACTACACCAAAAAGATCTTTGTAATTAAAGAAAATTGAAAAAATAAATTAACTAATATTGAAAAGATCTAAATCATCAAACCATAATAAAAAAAAAACACAAATAAAAAAATCCCATGAAACAATCTCGACATCAAAATACAGCTCCAGAAACCCTCAAAATTCGTTGGATAGCACCTGCGACTCAAGAAATGCTACAAACATAATGGAGTTAGATGAAACCCTAACCTTACAATGCATGAGGATGAGATTGAAAGGTCTGCCCAAAATCGATAAAATGGGGAATGAGGAATTAGAAGAAACCTTATCCGATGCGAGCGTGAGAATCGAACAGGTCTGTCATTGTAAGCATGAGCTCATTGAGATCCGTGAATCTAAAGGGGAGCTCTCTCCTCTAACATTTAAATTGAGAGAGAGAGAGGCTATCGATTTTTGGAGAGAGAGAGAGAGAGGACATTGTGTTTCTTCACGGCTGATGCATTGGACAGAGAGGGAGGACAATGAGAGAGATGGAGCAGAGATCGGGAGGGATAGCAAGGATTAGGGGAAGAAGAGATTGGGGAGTTGAGAGATTAGGGAACGAGAATAAAGAGCGAGAGAGAGGGAGAACCCTTCTTAGGCGCAGCTCTGTTTTGAGCGCGCGCCCAAATTTGGGCGTCATCTCACGAACAGACCGTGGACGGTCTTGATAGGAGCTTCGTGGGGCCTATCATGATGTATTTGGTTTATCCATTCAGACTTATAATTTTATTAAATTATTTTAGTTCATGATCCCAAATTTAAGATTGATTGAATGCCTAAGTGGACCACACCATAAGAAAAAAAATGTGATTTAATATTTATGTTTCCTACCGTGTGGTCCACTTGAGCCTTCGATCTATCTGATTTTTTATTTTATGCTCTGAAGTAATATTTTCAAATATATAGATGGCTTAGATAGAACATATATATATATATATATATAGGCCCCATAGAGCCTCTTACAACACCATTAATTATAAATGGTGTGTCAGCTTTTTAGCTACGGATTAAAACTGTAACAACTATAACTAAGGTTTTTATCCGTAGCAAAAAACTAACGTGGTCTGTATCCTTTGCCCCTTTTTTCGGTAGTGGCGATGCGATCCTCTATAGTTGGAGAAGGTCCTTGGTTTGTTTCGGCCATATAAACGGCAGCCTCTCCATTCCCCGATGAGGCAATAGTTGAAAGAGGGGAGCGCATTGACATTATGGGAGTTGTCAAAAGAGGGGACTCGCTTGAACCTCATGTATTACTAGAATAACCGGCTGAGCGGGGAGACATTGAGATTGGAGATGTGGATCCCGGTGGGCATGTTAGTAAAGCTTCCCTTTCTGATCTTTTGTCCCTTGGGGGCTCTTAATAGGTAAAGTAGGGAAATCTTGTGCAGCTGAAAAAATCATCGCTTGTGTGGGGTAGATTGTCGGCAGGGTGAGTTTAGGATGTTTCTTGGCTGTGTTTCATGTTATCGGGCCCCTAGCTCTTCTTAGTGGTGAGTTTATTCCTGCTGTAGTGACGTTCTAGGTCCTTGTCCTTCTGCGAGTGATGACGATCCAGTCATCTCTTTCTCCCTGTGCTACTGGCGAAGAAGTTACAACTGTGACAGCTGCCCATGATTCTATTTGATTGCTTGTCACCTCTTTATCTTTACAGCATCTGGTTTGTTTATTAGCATACTCCACGACAAACCCTATCGTAGTGAAGTAGAAAACTGTATTTGCCTGAATGATTGCCATTGATTGCTTGGTTGTAATATTCTTTCTCCTAAATCACTCACATTTAGAAAATGATAAAAAAATAGGACTTATATTAAGTCCTATTCTATTTTGGGGATGAAAGGTAGGATTTTCCCATTGAGAGTCGCCATTTTGGTGCCTAGTAGGTGTCAAACAGTTGTGACTGTCTTCTATGCTATTCTTAAGTTAACATTAAGTGAGTATGAGAGGTAAAATTCCGCAGCAGAGTCACTATTTTGTTTCGAACAAGAAATAAATGCGTTTGATTTGGGGAATTATTCACTTAATGATAAACAAAAGAAGATAAAGAAGATAATCGCATTATTATTTTATTCCAAGTTCTTTTACATCATTTTCTCTTTTGATTCCAAAACAGAATATTCATGACTTATAATGGAAAACAAATAAAGACATCGTGTGCTAAGACAATATGTGCTGGAGATGCCATATATTGTAAACTATTGTGCATCGAACACTGCTATGCACTAAGTATTATCATGCATTTGGGCTGTTGTGTGGTCGGCAACAGTGTTGTGCACCCGTCTTGGTGTGCACTCGGCAATAGTGTTGTGAGCCCGCCTTATTGTGCGCTTGGCAGTGTTGTGCCCCTGCTAGTGTTGTGTGCCTGCTACTGTTGTGCACCAATAGCATTGTGCACCAACAGTGTTATGCGCCACACAACACCTGTCTCGCACAATGGATGCAGACTTTACCTCTCTCTCTTGTCGGGATCTTCTTCTTATCCTTGATTGGTTGCTAATGACCTCTTATTGAGGGGTCAGGGGGTATTTATAGCCCTTTCACACATGTGAATGTGCCACATCGACATTACGCGGTATCCCTTATGCGTCAATTTCCCTTTGTGTGGACTCCTTTATGCGGACTCCTTTGTGTGGACTCCTTTGTGTGGATGCCTTTGTGCGGACTCTTTTGTGCGGACTCCTTTTGTGCATAATTTCGGCGCACAATGCTCAACTGCGCATAATACCTCTCTATGCACAGTTATCATCTGTGCATAGTACCTCTCTATGCACAACGAATTCTAACTGTCTTTCTCTCTTTTTTATGCCTTAACAGATATTATTTGGGCTATATTGTGTGCAAGATTAGCCAGAGCTTCCCGATGATTCTTACATTCGTTCATCAATGCCTTTTGTGCTTGAGCTATTTCGACTAACCTATCCTCAGTGGTGGGCAGAGGATCTTTACTTGTCCTAGCCATACGTATTGCGGCTTTTTCGTTTCCTGGTGAAGCTGTTACTGGGATATAAGAAGAATAGGACGACGTGAAAGGACTTATCGAAGAGGGAGTTCTGCTTGACCCTTCCGTGCTTTCGTAAAGTTCAACTGATTGCGGAGAAAGACTTCGAAGTGATGCATAGATTGGCAACTCCTCCATACATGATTTACAGTTTTGTTTTTTAGTCCATCGAACCCTTGATATAGGTAGGGCCAGAAGTTCTTAGAGCGACGATGAAAGTGAAGCTTTTTTTGGATATATTGTTGGGGGAGCGAGTTCAGGGTTTTTCTTTATTGTGTTTCGTGTAATGGGTCCTCTAACTCTTGATATCGACGAGCCTATCTTGTCTGCGACCTTCGATCTCCGGCGCGTCACTACTATCCAATCATTCTCATTTTCTTGTGCTATTGGGGAGACTGTTATGATCCCAACAATGACTTTGAGTTTATTTTTCCTATTCTGAGTAGGCTGCTTTTGCTGAGTGTGATGTTGATCAGATACATACTCAACTACGAATCCTGTTGGTATGAAGTAGAAGGTTGTCTTCTTGCTAAGAGTGCCATATCTCTTGATACCTTAGAATTTGAATGTGTATGTTCCTGTCGAATGTCATATGCATTATTAGCTAGTGATCATCTGTAGATAAATTCTATCTTGGAGATGAAAGGGAGGATGTTCCCACTGAGAGTCGCCATTTTGGCATCTTATAAGACACCAAAAAATGATAAAATCCTCTAAGTCATTCTTAAATCAATACTAAATAAGAAGTCCCCAGCAGAGTTACCATTTTTTTTTTGATAATAAATGAAAAGCATTTGATTTGGGAGAATTTCTTATTTAACATTGATGAAGATGGAACAAAGAGAATATTCATTAATTTCATTTATTCTGAGTTCATTAACATCCTCTTGATCCTTTGATTCCAGGATAGAATCTCTTGATAAAGAGAAAAATACACAAGTCAAATATAATCCGCCGCCTTTTCATCAAATCTTCAGGGGAGACGAGTTGTGCGGGTTTCCGATGCTAGGATCCCTTGGAAATATCTGAAATAGGCTAGTTGTCTGTCAGAAATTTCAACATAATGACTGCTCTCAAGGATTACCCATGCAACTCATATAGGAGTTGCGCGGCCGACGAGTTGCGTGGGTCCACGAAACTTGCTATGAGTAACACGGCCCTCCCTCCTCTTTGTCTTCAATACCTGTCAAAGAGACTGACCTCCTGAACATTTGATCCCTTAAATGAAGGGGTGAGGGGTATTTATAGGCATTCACACGTGTGAGCCCTCGACTCCTGTGCCATGGGCCCTACTTCGTATTACCAAATCCTCCTTCTTTGATGAGACTTGCACGCCCGAGCCCAACTTGGGTGAGTCGTGCAGACCCACGTAACTTGGGTCCCACATAACTTGGGTCTTGTATTGCTTTCCATCTCATGTTCATGCCTTCCTCCAACTTTCTTTCTCTAATCACTTTTGGTACCCCAACATAATCTACTTTAAAAGGATGTACCATAAGAATGGACTGAGCAGTCCCAGGAAGCTTTCACTAAGCTCCAAGGTAGGTTGACTACATCAACTATCATGCAGCCACTAGACTAGAGCATTCCTTTTGAGATTATGTGTGATACATCTGACTATGTTATTGGTGCGGTGTTAGGCCAGAGAAAAGAAAAGAAGCACTATGTTATTCACTATGCAAGTAGAAGTCTAAATCCTACCCAAGTGAACTACTCTGTTACAGAGAAGGAGCTCTTAGCCGTAGTATTCGCATTGGACAAAATTAGATCCTACTTGATCGGATCCACTATCATCATTTACACTAATCATGTGGTGCTCAAGTACCTTCTTTTTAAGAATGATGCTAAGTTTCACCTGATAAGATGGATCCTCCTACTCCAGGAATTTGATTTGAAAATAAAAGATAAAAATTGAGTAAAAAATATAGTGGCTGACTACCTTCCCAGACTTGATCTCCTTGATTCCCTTGAGACGACACCCATAAACGATATGTTCCCTAATGAACAATTGTTTAAACTCTACCATTTACCTTAGTTTGTTGACATTGCAAATTATCTTGCTACAGGTTTCATGCCGACAAATTAGACTGCGCAAGATAAGAAAAAAATCTTCTCTGAGGCACACAAATTCTTTTAGGATGACCCGTATTTATTCAAATATTGTCTAGATCAAATTTTAAGGAAATGTACACCAGACAATGAACACCGGAGTGTTATCTCCTTCTGTCGTTCTCAGGCCTATGGTGGTCACTTTTTTGCTAAAAAGACCATAGCCAAAATTCTATAGTGCGGCTATTACTAGCCCACTATTTTCAATGACACTCATGAGTTTTGCAAAGCTTGTGAGTGTTGTCAGAAATTGGGAGCATTGTCCTATTGAAATATGATGCCTTTGAACCTCATTCTAATGATTGAAACATTTGATTGCTGGGGCATCAATTTCATGGGACCATTCCCCCAATCATTTGGGTATTTATATATTTTATTAGCAGTAGACTATGTCACTAAATGGTTCAAAGCGATTCCGTGCTGGAACAATTACCATTAAACGGTCATTTTATTCTTAAAAGAAAATATTCGTCCCTAGTTCGAAATGCCTCGGGCCATCATTAGTGATGGAGGCTCACATTTTTGTAATAAGTCATTTGCAAATTTAATGAAGAAATATGGCATCTCTCATAAGGTGAGCACTCCATACCACCCGTAAACAAGCAGGCAAGCTGAGATTTCTAATAGAGAAATTAAACACATTCTGGAAAAGACAGTTAACCCTGATCATAAGGATTGATCAATTCGCTTGACTGATACCTTATGGTCCTATCGTACTACCTTAAAAACCCCAATTGGAATGTCTCCCTTTAGACTTGTCTATAGGAAATGTGAGACCCGTATCCTAGCCCATACCATTCCATAGGCTTCCACGGTGCTTCCAGTCGAATTCGAACAACCCTCAACCTGAAATTGGTAATTGCGCGCAATCCTATGTCGCATCTAGTAATTCTGAGTCGGCTCAACTCAAAACTTGTACCTTAGCGACCGCGCAGTCGCAACAGTTTTGACGCCGCGTATTACGCGCCGAGGCGATACCTGGGGCAAGAGATGTGGGCCCGCATTCAGTTCGAGAAAAACACCGCGTTTTGTAAAACCCAAGAGAAATATCCCATTAATCAATCTCATCAATCACCTCACATATCAAGTACAACATCCCATCCCTAAGCAAACCATCCCTTACATGTCAAAGTACACATCACCCATCACTCCATCACCCATCCCTCTCACTCCTTACAACCTCTATCTCTTTCATTTCTCGCTCATTCCTCCCAAGCAACCGTCCATGGCTTCCAAGGAGAGAAAGAAGCTAGTGTGGCCCACCTTCCTACGACCCAATCCTACCCTCCAAGCTTCATTTTGACTATTAAAATGCATTCTTTGGAGCTATAGAACCCGTTGGTGAAAGAAGGAAGCATAGATCTTGAGGTGGGTGATCTTGTGTTTACCTTTTTGTGATTTAAGGGCCCACATTGGTGGGACCCATCATGATGTATGCATTGTATAGAGGGGCCCATAGTGGCGGGGTCCCTCCGCTATTCCGATCTCTCTCTCTCTCTCTTGATGTGTGTGGCCCACCCTGATGGACCCCACCACGAAGTATGTATTTTATATCCATGCCTACCATCCATGGGCCCACTTTATTGACGTCCAGAAGGTGGCTGGATGGTCCAGCACTACTGGCACCGTCCAACAGCCTGGATGAGAAAGGAAAACACAATTAGCAGCTTGATCCAGAGCTTTGTGGGTCACCCACGTATGATGCATGTGTTTTATCTAAACCGTCCATTCATGGACCCCACCCTCTGCACGTGTGGCACCCACACCGTCCAGCAACGGACGTGGGACCACACCATGATGTATGTGCCTTAGTCCACACCGTCCAGATGGTTGGACGGTGGGCCACGTATGATATATATGTTTCTCCACATCGTCCTTTCATTTGGAGATGGGGGGCCACCCCACATGTGTGGCACATGTGGGGGTGGGACACACCTTAATGTAAGTATTTTTCACCAACCGTCTAATCGTTTGGTACGTGGAACCCACCATGCTGTATGGATTTCATCTGCACCGTCCGTGCAGGGGCCACCGTGATGTATCTATTAACCTCGTCGTCCATGCATTTACAACTGTGTGGGGCCCACCCCACACATGTTGCATGTGTGGGGGTGGGGACCACCTTGATATTCGTGTTTTACCTTTGTTGTCCATCTCCAGTGGGTGGGACCCACATTGACGCAAGTGTTTTATATCCACACCATCCACTGTGTGGGACGGTGTGACCCACTGTGATATATGTGTCTTATCTCCACTGTCTAGTGATCTGGATGGTGGACACCACCGTGATGTATTTGTTTCATCCGCACAGTCCAAATGGGATGGTGGGCCCTCCCACGATGTATGTATTAAATCCAAATTATTCGTCCATTGTTGACCCACCTTATATGTGTTTTACCCCAAGTCATCTTGTCACGCCCCAAACTTGGAAACCGAGCTCACAAAATTTTCGATCACCGAATCCGGTGCTGATAGCCTCCATAGTACCCCATTCTCGGCTCCCGGCGCCCATTTGCCAGGTTTCGATCCTGGGATGCTATGAGGAGGATTTTCAGCGTCAGTTTAATACAACAACAACCCACAACAACAACCAAAAACTCCATCACATTTCCACTATGATAAAAAAACTTTATAAGTACAATGAGTATAAAGGGAAATACAATGATAATGGACAAAAAGCTCCAAGATGATCTATTATGCGCTTCTGCCTTAGTGTTACCGCAGTCCAACGTCACCTGCATGCAACGGTCGTGCATAAGCTTATAGAAAGCTTAGAGGGTGATGAGAGTATGTGTGCAAGGTAGTAATACAGTTATGCAGTATCAGAGTAATGTGGAGCATGCTGATGAATCTATGAATACCGATAGTCGTACCAAGGCTATGAGATTGCAAGGCATGAATGATGTCGGCCGTACCAAGGTCATGTGATGCGAGATGCAACTCAAGCATACAAATCCTCATCTAAGTCCATATATCAATACAACTCATTTATGGAATATCACTAGGGTTTAGTACACTCTAAACCAGATTGCCGCCCCATCGTGCGCAATAAGGTAATTGGAAGAGACCTCACTATCCGCTTGCCAATATCAGGCTCGCCTCGTCAATAGCTGACCCATTCTTGAGCTGGTCAAACACAGCCTAGTTTTTCCCCTTCCACTCGGGTGGGTAAGGCTGCACCCCCTTCCAACCGACCACAACACAGTGGAAAGCACGGCCTTCTGGTAATTGGCACTCGGCGCTCATGCACCCACTCGGTCTAGACATTAGAACAACCTCCTGGTACCATAAGGGTTTAGGGACTTTCACACAGGGATATCTATACCACCTCATGTAGAACAAGATTTCTGGTATCCAATCTTACCAACCACGATATGCCTGTGGAGGCTACAGCCCTGATGTCGCTAGGGCGTGCAACAATCATATCACACAATGCGAAATGCGTGAACCACACTATCCAGTCATGCAGTAATCCTGCGCGTATCGTGCACTCATGTAGGGCAACACCGCCTAACCGGGATTTCATAAACAATCTTCCCGAAGGCGTATGCTATGATCGGTCACTCCTCATATCAAGCATACATATGATGCGTATGAGCATGAATCATGAAATTATACTAAACATGTCATATATGGTGATAGACTCTGATCATAATGAAGATGGGCCTAAACGGCCTACACACTACAAGTACGGGGCCAACATTGGGCCCTCGGGAGAGTTACAATGCAAATATTTAACCATCATTGCACTTACAATGTGGACGTCAAACCATCATTGCTCCCAAGGCATGATTGTTAAAAACATCATCACATACATCATGGCGGAATCTCATAACAATGGGCCTCATGTACCTCACATTTGGCCCACACATAGGCCTCACAGACATCTCATTGGTCCGAATCATTTGGGCCGATCAAATGGGCCGAATCAAATGGGCCAATTCAAATGGACCAATTCAATGGGCCGATTCAGATGGGCCAATTTAATGGGCCGATTCAAATGAGCCAATTCAATGGGTTTCATGTGTATCAATCGGGCCCACCCATATATACTTTTGAGATCTAACCTATTCCTTAGTTAACATAGAAAATGAAGTGAAAACAAATGTCAGCTTAATTGGGAACTACTGTGGTCCTTAGCAGTTTGAACGGTGGATGTCACGGTCCACTATTTAAATAGTGGGGTCCACTTGAACTTTAGATCTAACCCATCCTTTTGCTCATGCCATGAAAATGATATCTCAATATGGTTGGATGGTTTGGATATAAGGTATGCACCATGGTGGGCCCCACCGTCGAAATATTCGATGGTGTAAATAAAACACATGCATCATGTGGGGCCTGCAGGCTTACTACTGCCAAGAGGAGTAGCCACATAGCTGTTGTACGTGCAGCTCATTGCACAGAAAAGGTCAAGGTGGGTCCCATGTAGGGGTCACCATCGTGAATATTTTATATACTATAACATATAATATATAATGTATATATAATATATATATATATAATATAATATAATATATATCAACGTCTGGGCCTGGACGGCTTGGATAGTCACGTGCAACAGGGGGCATCCCCACACGTGTAATGGGTCCCACTGTCCTGGTGTGGACAGTGAGGATAGAACACGAACATTATTGGTCCCACATGGGGCCCACCCAATCTGTTGATAAGGTCACGCCGACCTGAATGTAGAAAAGAAAAAAAATTTCAAATGATCCAAAACTTCTGCGCCCAAAGGGTTTCAATGGCGAACGCTTAACCCCACTGTTTACTACAGCGTGGCCACTTGAGTTACGGATGAAGCTGATTTTTGGAGGGCCCACTGCCTAAAAAGGGGCCCACCAAACGCATGGTATGGATCGCCCAATCCACATCACAGTGGGGCCCACAACTGAGGCCATGAATCTGCCTGTCCATCTACCGCCAGGGCCACAGGCGTTACCTGCGCCCTCTGGTAGCAGCAGCGACCTGCTGCAAACCCCTTTTTTTTCTTTTCCTGTGGTATATCACATGTGGGGCCCGCTTCTTAAGAATTCACTCCGTTCAATGGGTTTTAGGGCTCAAAACGCACCAAACAAGTCCAACATACGGCATGTTTGGTGTGTAGATACAACAAGGTGGGTCCTATTAGCTTTGAACAGTTGGAAACATAGTTTTCTATGGTATGGCCCACTTGATTCACCCATTGGCCTCATTTTTTGGTTCAAAGCCTAAACTGAGCCAAGGAATAAGATGGACGACGTGGATGGGTCCCATGGACCCCACGGTTAGCACACACTTCACTGTTAGCCACCTCCACTAGGGAGTCGTACCAAGACCTCAACGTTGAAACGAGGTATCTTCCACTCAGTCTGCCAGTTGAGCTATGGGTCTGGGCATGGAAAGCACATCAAGGGGGGGGGGGGCACATGGACGTGGTCCCACCGTCTAGGAGCGGTGGATGGTTTGGATAGAACACACACACTATGGTGTGGCCCGTCAAAAGGGATGGACAAGGTGGCTGGGTCCCACGGAACCCACTGTCAGTTAACACTTCACTGGTTAGCACACCCACTCCAGTCCACACCTCCACTGCTATGCACATCCAGCATCCCTAGACGCTGGACTACATACAATATAGGCATCGTGGTGGGTCCCACTGGGACATGGCCAACCATATTTGGATCAATCTGATATCTGTGTTTTTCCTACATCTAGGCCCACCCAAAGGCGGTCAGCAAGGTGGACCCTACGGATGGGACGACGCCGATCATACTTCATTGTGGGGTCCACAAGACATGAGAAAGAGAGAGAGAGAGAGAGAGAGAGAGAGAGAGAGAAAGAGAGAGAATGGAGAGGATGGAGGGGCCCCGCCACTATGGGCCGCTCTTTGATACAAAGCCTACATCAAGGTGGGTCCCACCACAAGTGGCCCTTAAATCACAAAAGAAATAAAATAAGTGGAGATCCAAGATCACCCACCGTTCCTTCTAGCTCCCTAGGCTTCCTTTGCTCCTTACCTTTGATCCTAACGGAGGAGATGGAGTTTGGATGGTTGAGATGGGAGATGAGGGGGTAGGAAGTGGACCACACACAAATCCCTTGGAATGTAGAAATGGCTTGGGCATGTGAGTCTTTCTCTTACTTGGGAAAATGAGTTGAGAAATGAGAGAGAGGGTTGTAAAGAGAGAGAAAGAGAGAGAGAGAGAGAAAGAGAGAAAGAAAGAAAGATGGGTGATGGAGTGATGCATGTGGTGAGTGATGGGTGTGTAAGATACCTTTTTGACTTTTGTGGTAGATTGTGTAAGAAAGGTGTGAGTGGTGTAAGAAACTTTTGACTTTGGGGGTTGCTTGGGGAAGGGTGTGAGGTAATGTATACTTGACATATACTTGACATGATGGGATTGATTGATGTAATAAGTCGTAGTGATTATCTCAGAATTCGCACACGCGGCATTTTCCTTGCACCGAACACTGGCCCACATCTCCTTGCCAGAGTATCGGATCTGCACACGAGTCACGTTATTGGAACCGCGATGATAGTGCGGTCGCTATGTTACAAGTCTTGGGTTGACTACGTGTGACTTAGGGTCGCGCACAAATACCGGTTAAGGGTCAAAGGTTACCGGAATTCGACTAGAAAGATCGTAGGAACCTATGGAATGGTATGGTCTATGACACAAGGCTTACAACTCTCCTCTCCAAATATAAATTTTGTCCTTGAAATTTACACAATCGTCGTAACTAGTCATAACTCATGAGGAAGAAGAAACATAACATCATCATATAAAATCAGAGATAACATACAAAATACAACACATATCAATCATCAAAGAGATGGGGATAGCGCTCTTGAATCTCAGCCTCGCACTCCCAAGAAGCCTCCTTAACAGAATGGTGACCCCACTAAACCTTCACCAACGGAATGACCTTGGTCCGTAGGACCTACTCTTTTTGATCCAGGATACGAACTGGCTGCTTAATGTAGGAAGCGTCCTCACGAACCTCTAGCCGCTGCCAATTAATAACAGGAATGATGTTTGACCCACACTTCTGTAACATAGAGGCATGAAAAATGTTGTGGATGACAGACAACTGAGATGGTAAGGCAAGCCGATAGGCCATGGAGCCAACGCGCCCAATGATCTCAAAAGGTCCCATGAATCTCGGGGCAAGCTTGCCCTTAGCTCCAAATCAAACTACGCCCTTCATGGGCGAGACCTTGAGATACACATGGTGAAAAGGTCAAACTATATGTCTTAGAGGGGGGGAGTGAATAGGACTATGTCAAATTAAAAATTAACAGTGGAATTCAACCTAAAATAAGATAGCCTTATAAACAAATAAATAAAAGACTATACTTTAAATAAATCAAAGAACAAAAATGCAAAGCAATCTTAAATAAAGAGCTTGATACTAATGTTATTTTAAGGACAACCTTTACACCATAAAAATAAAGGGTTTATGGCAGGACAACCTTACTAGAACAAATCGAATATCAAAACTCAAACAAAAAGGAAATAAAAGAAATAACAAGAAATAAATTCTAAACTATTACAACATTTCCCACTTTGCTTGAAATGTAAATATTACAACATTCACATCCACATATACATTCCACAAATCTGAATGATTAAAGATATAAAAATTAAAAGAACATTTGTAACGTCTCGAAAAAATCCGTACTGAGACCCGAGTGCCACCTCAGCCAAAAATCATTTAGGACCAAATCCTTTAGAAATTAGGTGAGAGTTAACTAGTGTTAAACTAGATTACATGCGAAATCAGCACTAATCACTTTAAATATGATCTGCAAGACCCAAAAATTGTAGAATCATTGACACTAGCTTACCCTAAAATCTAGGATCAATCTCGTTACCCAGTTGCTCTTAGGAGCACATTGAAACTCTGTATCGGATCTGGATCGCATGTCGAAAGTCCGATTATTACAAAATTATATAATTAAGACCGCCTTTCTAGACTTGACCACCACCTCGGAAATCAAGTTCAGATGGTGTCCTGAAGCTATTCGCTTGAGCGCAGAGTAAAGTGTGTGAGAAACGTGGTATCTTAGAAATAAAAATCTAAATTAAGTCATCTGAGACTTATCGCTTGCAGGCCGAATATAAGGATTCAGACCGTCCGAATCTGACCCAAATACACCCTCGGATCAGGGGAAATTTTATACACAGGCCAGTGTACTAGTGGTCTTGATCGGTGATTGTGGACTGTTGAACGGAAACTGGTCTGCTGTGGTCGATCTGTAAATCTGATCGGATGGAAAACTTAACTCGACTTAGATCCATGGTCAGGGAGCTTAAGTCTGACCTTAGGCTCAAGGAGGGGGGCTCCGGAAATGCTCTGTTAAGCTGAAATAGACACCCTTTGGCTATAACAAAAGTATACCTTGGCCCTGGGGCCATTTCCATCAGTTTTAGTCCTATATAAGGACCTTAAACCCTCTCTCATTCACTCCATACGAATTTGGGAAAAACCCTAGGAGAGAGAAGAGAGTAAAGAGAGAGAAAGTGGGAGAGAAGTTGGAGTCACTCCTGAGATTCGATCCCTGCTATTCTGCGTGCATATCCATCACTACCAAATTGCTATTCTGGCAATTCTGACCTTGTTCTTATGTAAGAAAACATAACCCTAATCCGTTATAGGGTTTCAAATAGTGAAATGATGAAATAATTAACCTAGTTCATGTTATAGGTTGTCATTCAGCCAGTGACAAAGACTACGTGTTTAAAATGACTCTGTTACGTGTTTACTGGCGTAAGGTACGGACTATAAATATATAGGTTATCGTTTTCGAG